>JAYGXS010000006.1:22988487-23004531 GCA_036362985.1 Ligula intestinalis | reverse complement strand
GCGGATGACCTTGAAGCAAACGTTGCCAGATGTCGTATTGCTGGCTGATGACAGCGACTGCAGAACTGCGGCAGGGGACAATCTGATATTTTGACAGGAAGAAGAAGATTCGATCACTGGAACAACACCGTTATTTGCCTGACTTTTGGACATCCATATGCTTAAAATTGCGAAAAATAATTTCTCGTATAAATTAATCCTCAAAAAATGCACTTAATCTGAACATTTTACTGAACAATATCCATATGCCTTACCTTTCTCGGGCTTGCATTTTTATTCCAGTCATTTTTTTCTTCTCAGGCTTTGCTACTGGCTCCCAGTTATATTTGTCAAATGGTGCTAGACAATGCCAATCAATTAGTCACTCTCTTACGCAAACATTCTGTGAGGTCTCTCTTCTACTTTTTATGCCTTCTTTCCGGCTTCTTTACTGTTGCTTACCCATAAAACTCCTGGTACCAAGGTTTCAATATTTTTGTTTCCTTGCCGAGAGTTTTTTTCCAGCGGCTTTTCATATAAGACTATCATCAAGACTGGAGACGATACGCTAAAGAGATTCCCTAAACACTCAGCACCGATATATTCTTGGTAAATTATGAGAATGGCATATTCACCAGAGAGACAAGAAAGAAACCTTGAAGGTACTTTGGCGTGACCGGTTTGGCTTGAAATCAGCCAAGTTAGGCAATGAATTTAAAATGTCCGCAATGAAAAGCCAGGGGACTTGAGATAAATTTTAATCAAGCATGGTCAACATTTTACAAAAAAATCGTCAAATGAATCAATATCTCATCGCGAATTACTACTGTGCACAGCTTGGCAAGAGATTATGTACTTCCTACCTACAAAAACCCTTCAAATGCATATCTTAAAGCTGCGGTTAGCGTGAGGACCCAGAATATTTTTTCTTTTAAATGTAGCGAAACGCAACGATTCATATGCTATCTGAAAAAAAATGCCAAAGATCGCGAAAAATGGCTGACCACTCGCTATTCGATATTCATTAGGATCAACTGTAAGCAAATTTCAACATTCAAGGAAGTCTGAGAAGTAATATTACTTTGTTGAGCAATACCAACACTGTAAGAAAAAGTTTCTAATTCCCCAAACATGAAAAATCAATAAATGTACCCAGTTTATGTTAACATTTTAGTCAGGTGGAATCGTAACCATAAAATTTCATGCACCTTAGAAGAACCGTCATTTAATCAGAAAACTTTACATGCATTTATAGTATTTTTATGTCCGGCAATTACTGTGTCCCTTTCAAGCTTTTTTATGAGGTTTTACACATAAAATACAAAACAGCTTGAAGTGCTTCTCTCAGCTTTAAAAAAGATATAAATGCCCATTTTGGGTCAGATTTGTGGTCTTACGTAGACGTGAAATCATACCGGCGAGAAAAATGAACGCCCAAAACAAAAGGTGAATATTAGTAGGAGTGAGGTTGATTAAAGAACCTTGCATAATAAATCAATTCTTAAAAAAGGTATTTTAATTACAGATTTAGCTAACGAAACGTCTGCGCACGTTAACTTTTCAAAAAATAGAGCATTTTGACTTACTTGTTGACTCTTTTGACACGACGGGATTTGGAAATAGTCCACGCTTCTCGTTATGTTGAAGGTTTTCTTTAACTTATTCTTTTATTATAAGCATTTGGCAGATTAAAGAAATACGTAGCCACATTAAAAAGATTTCGTGTCCTCGGTAGAAATCGAAACCACACAAGATGGAGGGCTAATGCGCAGCCAACAGTTTCCCATTGAACTAAAAGACTTATCGGTTGCCGTTAATTTAATCATTCTCGGGTCAATTTTACCCGCCGGACTTCTGAATGTCTGAAATCCACCATGTCATATAAAGTAAGCTGATTTTCCTGGCTTGTACTAGAACGCCCAAAGGGAAGGTCTATAAGCTTAGTTGGAAATTATTTATGAATATTCAAACGTAAAATCCAAACGTTACAGCGGACTATCCCCTAACTCTTCACAACCTGCTAACATAGGAGAATTTGTATTTGCTTCATTGCCAAAATGTCCACGCAGGTACTCTCGATATGCATGTATTGGTGGATTCCATAGGAGTGGTAAGGTTGGGTGGATAAAAAAGATCCACGCCTAATTAAACAAACGGTGTTAAGCGTAAAATTTGTAGCTCGACTGGTAGAGCTTTAGACTTGCGTTAAGGCTTTTCCCACCATGTGGGTTCAAATTTCGCCGAACGCTGCGAGCTTTTTCACAATTGGGTCAACTTAAATCAAGCAAATCTCCTAAGCCTCCCAAGTAACAAATCAGCCTAGTCGTCATTCTGGTGGATCCTAGATGACTGTGTAGGAAATCCTCCTTGGACAGTCAGCTTGCTGTTCCCTAGTGGTGGAATTCAAACGAATATAAAAGTTGGGCGTGCAAACTTGATCAAGTGTGATAAACTTCACTGCGCAAGGAGCGGCGTTTGAAGCTCAACTGGTAGAAAATTGGCTTTGCGTTAAGGCCTTCCCTACTGTGTATGTTCAAATTCTGCCAATTGACGCGACCGTTTTTCACAATTGGGCAAACTCAAATCAAGCAAATGTGCCAAACCTCCTTAATACAAGATAACTGTATTCGAGGTCGTTGGGCATAAGCCGAACTTAGACGAAGTATATATTTGGGCCAAGGCCCATAAGCCATTGTAGGATAATTGCGTAATATCCAGGAGATTCCAACTTGCAGGACGGAATATTATCCAGGCATGCGTGCTTCGCTGCCCTGGTGCCACGTTGTGACACATCTCCGAGGATGAACACTTCTTGGCATTCAGCGTGTTCGGCGGTATAGGACCTTCAGACATTAATTTCATCCTACATATTCAACTAATTTAAACCAACTAAAACAACTAAAACCAACTAAAACAACTAATAAAACTAAATAATCAACTTAAACAGTCTGTGCATAAACACATTTATGCCAGGTCTACTCATACGATTCCAAGAAAGCTAAAGAAGGCGACAGTTGAGCTTTGCTTGGTGGCAGTTGGAATAGTCGTGCTTAGACATGTTGCCTTCGCATTGTCCGAAAAAGCAAGAACCTTTCGTGCAAGGAGTTGTGGTTAGACTTAATGAACGTCTGACTGGCAAACGAAATACTAGAAGAAGAAAAAAAAGGACAGTTAGCATCTTCTAGTAGCCGAGCACAGTGTTTACTTATTTAGTTTAACTAATGACGGATAAGGCTGAACAGTTAAACGGAAGGAAAGCAAGTACGAGGCTGCATAAGGGTGAGCGGCGTTTAGAGGTGGCTTTTCAGGTTGACTCAAAGTAGCTTCATAGGGCCAAATTTCAAAATTGTACAAACAAAGAGCTTCTTTATTTGTACGTTAATAATCCCCAGTAACTGCAATCTATACATGGATAGCTATTTAAAGTCTTTGTTATGGCAATGTGTTGCATGCCTTAGAGGCTTATATGTGTTTAACTCGAACTAAAGAGAAATTAAAAGTGCGTACCAGGCAAACCATAACCCCCTGTCCGATAACTTTTCGGGAAGTTAAGAAGCCAATATGATAGTGCCTGTATACTGTGCAATACCGGATGCAATTGAAAGCATTACTTTTTGTAGGACTTGGCAGACATAAGGGTTAAACAGAAGTAAAAAAAACTGCAAAAGAGCCTAGCTGACTGGCGCACATTACCGCTTAATTGCGTTTTCTGACAAGAAGAACAGAGTTAAAACAAGACATAAGCGAGCAATTGGCAAATTGTTTACGCTAAAAGCGCATGCGGTGGGATTTTGCAACTGTTTCTTGAATTAAAAATGATTAAAAAAAACCATTTGAGATTTCGGCCAGCGCCACAGTTTTAGAGTATACACAGGAACGCGCAAAACTTGGCAATACTTTTTAATTACGAATTTAATTATTTTAAAATCCAAAGCCTTGCTTAACTTAAGTGTGCATTCAAATGACCCGACTGTTTTTAGACTCTGCTTTTTCCAATAGTATTTTATCAGCAAGTGTATCGATATTTTAAGTGTTAAAAAGAAATCTTCGTAAATGTAACTGGAGGAACATAACAGTGGAGGTAGTAGACCATCACAAACAAGGGATTATTAAATGTCTATTTCTTGTCTATTAGTCTTCAGCAGCTCGCCACAACCGACCCCCAGGTGGCGAACCCGCATGGCTACCATTCACGACTTGCCAATGAAAGCAAACGAAACGGTGCCTTGAAACAGTTCAGGAGAAGAAGATGCGATCATTGAAACAGAAATTTATTTTCCTAACGTATTGGATTCTGTCAAGAATCCTTAATTTTACGTAATCGTGGCATGATGTAAGATATGCACCGCCTTTGGTGCTATATACACGGATGGCGCTGTACTAATATTTCATAGAGGCCACCCACATGCATAATTTAACTATCACCTCTACAAGAATACTCGTCAGTAAAGGCAGCATCGGAAAAGGTTTCTAAATGCAGATCAATGCCGGGAGTATTAAACATTTATCGTTAATTTATCCTTTTAGTGCGACCCCACAAAGTCATTACCCAACCAACTTACACAAATTCGTTCTCAATTGAGGATGCCACTTTCCTAGGTCAACACGTGGTCTTTCAGTCAGACCCTCATGCAGAAAGATAACGAAATCAAAAAGCGTAGCTACCTAAGCTGTAAATTATAATGCAGCCGAAAGCCCTCCCCCGCCTTTAAACGGGCACAACGTCTTTTCCGACTCACAGGAATGCAATGCTTAGCTGAAGAATATGCAGTCACCGTGACAAGAAATTTGCTTTCCTGAAATTTCGGATTTTGTTGAGAATCCTTAATTGTACGTGCTCGTCGAATACTATAAGACATTCAGATAATGGGGTGAAATAGACAGAGATCATGTAGTATTTATAGGTCACATGCGTATTATAATTATCAGGTACTATATAAACCACCTGGAGGTGGAATTGGTGGCCCACTAGTACGCTATCTTATCATCAATTGCCCCTAAATTCTTTGTCCGTGGCAGGTGTGGGCCTTATAACTGGGCCAAAATTATGTTCGGCGTGGTCGGAGTTGTCGTTCGGCCCGCCCCGGTCGAAGTAACTGATTTGCCTGTCTCAGTACACCGTACCATTGCGCTTGTTGATTGAATGTGGACCTAAAAACTGTGAGCTCAAGGCTCAGATTTTTGTCACATGTTGCGAGGATTTAAGCCTTGTTTAACTTGTTATGATGGTTAAAGCCCGTCGATTGTATATGCTGAATGAACACATGACTTTATGAATGATGAAAATAAAACTGTCTGAGGGTAGGTTGACTTCCCTGTTTGAGAGTCTACAAAAGAATGCTCAAACCTGGCGGTCACTTGTGCAAGAAATAATTTACAATCGGGGATTACATGGTTTAATGACCTGATATAAGCATGTTTTCGAATTAATCGTGCTCCTTACAAAACAAATGCATCAACAAGTGTACGAATATTTAAAATTTAAAACAAACATCCCAGAAAATGCGATTGGGAAGAGATTTAAATATAGGCAGAAGCCCATCACTGACAAAGACAAGGGAGAATGGAAGGACTATTTGTAGCCCATTATTCAAAAGCTCTCAACTCACAAGCCCAGGCAGTGCAAAACCTAGGCTAGTATCTGCTATCTACTGATCAGACTTCGAATACCCTATTGTTTACGATGTGGGTGAAGCGCGAGTGACACCTATCGCATAATGAGGCAGGTGAGTTCTATTACGGCCCTGACAGCGTCTTTCTGCCTCAGATGAAATTATCTAGGAACAAACGTTTGAAGCTGGTATCTTGGCATATTTTCAGACTTCGAGTGTTTTTCTGAGGCAGCTCTATCTTAGATGATGAGTATTGAGTACAATTTGTGTGACAAAGATAGCCCGAATATTTTCTTAACATTCTTTCAATAAATTCTTAACAGGCCATTATATTTATATGGGTGGGGGGGCGTACAGTCTAAAAGGCAAAATTATATGTAAATTACATTCATTTTTACGAGCAAATTAGCACAAGGAAATGGTGAGAAGGTTGGGGTAAGCTACACGCGGTTAACTAAGCAGTAATAAGCAGAAGGGGTAAAAGGGAGAGAGGAGGCTTGGAGAAAAATGCCGATAGCTAGGTCACCATTGGACATGCTAAGCCTGGAGCTTGCAGCAGTTTCGTTTGCGCACACAAAACCGGCTTCCTCAACCGGATAGTGGTTGTTTCTGCTATTGCTAGCAGGCGCTGACTCCGTACTCAGGGTTGTTTAGTAGAACCTTGTAGATCCACAGTAGTTTGTGCGCGCAAAAGCACCTATGGCAAGCTCCAAACTTAGCATGGCCAACGACTACCTAGCTTCTGGCATTTTCCAGAGCCTCCTTTATCACTTCTTCCGCTCTTCCTAATTGCTGCTTAATTTACCGCTTGTGACTATCCCCCAACCCCCTCTCCTATTCACTGGACTAATTTGCCTGCTCTTTGCATTTCATCCCCCTTCAATATAATGGCAACCGCCTGATGATAATTGATTAAAAGTATACGTATGCTTGCCAATGTCTCTTCGGATTTCTGTCATGGAAATTTTAGCAACATTTTTTAAAATAATAATGCTAAGTAATAACGAATGACTTATTAGGAAGCCCATTTGTAAATGTATAAAAGAAACGATTGCGGGGTTTTAGTCCGACAGTCGGATATAATTTGTTCGTACTAATTATGCAAGACAGCGTGAATAATTATCTGTGTCTAATAGAACATTGCATGATTGCTAAACATTCTGCGGACATTCCCATGCTAAACATGAAGTTTCGATTCTGCACTATAAGGTTACAAAAATAATGACAAATGGTAGATAGACAGGGATTCTTGATGGTCTTGGGCAAATAATGATGGCTTTACTGCCGACTACATAGCGAAGTCGGTAGGTTGAGACCACTGGGAGTCGAAGATGAGTGAACCGGGGTGTACTGTGCAAACTATCATAGGTGAAGTTTGGGTGAGAGAACACCACTCTCAAGTGCACAGAGGAAACAATTTTCATCAAGGGGTTGGGGTGACATACTACAACCAACTGCATTCGCCGTCGGCCATGGAAGTAAGAGCACCTGTATTAGCGTGGTGTGAAAACACAACAGTGGATTCTGTAGCCACGAAGACATTACCTCAGCCGCTGCTAGCAGTAGTTGGCATAAGTACTTATATGTTGAAGCTAATGTCAAGGAGACAATCTGATATGCTTCGTTGGTATCGATTTGATCAATCACATTGGCCATATATGCGAATATCGAACAAGACATCAGTCTAGCTTCACTTTTTCTTTGCCAAGCTAGTAAATGTTCATTTTCAGACGCCTCGTGGTTCTGCCAATCAGCTATCAATGTCTGCACCGAAACACGTAACCTGCACCACATTGCGTCGAAAGGTGCACGATTTCCTTTACTCATGAAAAATTACATATGACTATTTATCTGATGGACAAGAATAAAATATTATTTATAAGAGCAAGTCAGACATATAAATAACTCGTTTCAGAGAACGCTTTACCATCTTCTATGTCTGTTAATACATACTAATTGGTGTAAAATGTGATGCAATAAGTTCAAAAACGTAATAAAAGTCATTTTGCGGGAAGTCGGCTTACGCGACGTGCCCCCAAATTATTATAGATTTAAAGTTAGAACTATACGTAAAAAAGTCAGTGTTTGGTTGAGAAATTATTTTTTACTAGCATAGAAAAATGTAATATTTACAAAAATCTGCAAACTTAAGGAATGACAATGTGATAATTTTCTGGTCGAATGTGGAATAAAAGTTCGTTTAAAGCATGGAAATGGTTAGAATGGCATTTTAATACACAAAAGTGCAAATCTCATATCTTTATCAAATAAGTTTTCCCCAGTAACCTTCAAACTTGCACTTGATATGTCAGAAATGGCTGAAGTCACCTTAAGTACAGCTTCTTTAAATGTAGATACTGCGGACAAATTTCCATTTTTAATGCACGAAAAGATTCTTGCGTGCTTTTTTGAATTTCTATTGACAATTGCGAAACATACGCTATGAAAATCACATCCCAGCTGTTGAGCAGCATAAAACTACATTGACTGCCACACACGAAGAGGTTTGCTGTTTACTAGATAATTAGATTACGGTAGTACTTGTAATCAAATTCATACCATCTTGTGTATGTTGAAAGAAACTTCCGTTTGTCACATTTAAACAAATTATTTCAAGTGGGACAAAGAGCGAACCTTTTTTGGAAATTATGTTCAACACTTAACGCATTTCACATTTGTGCTTTGTTTTTCCATAAATACGGATATCCTTGAACATATTTACCGAAAACTTAGAAATAAGGGATATTTTATAGGCATTTACCTAAATAATGAGTTCTTAAACATTTCTCCTTAGATAGCTGCCTGTGTGGGTCATGACTATAAAATCGCCCAAACATGTCAACTCATTAACGAGAAAAATAAATTTCCTAAACAAAAGCTGAGAATGTTTTCAACAAATATTTACTAAAAACTTTCAAGAACAAGTTACCTCCTCAAAAAGGACTTAAGTACGATATTTGAAGTCCAATATCTGTAAACGGTACCTTTTTCGAAGAGATTTGAGCGGTGTTTGACTTCCATTAAACAACAAGGAAAAATCTCTGCTGAAAATGAACGAACTAACATTTTGAATTTAAACTCAAGCAGTTTAAAATAAGTTGATTTACTTCAGGGCACAGATTTTTATTTAAATTGCACAACAGAGTGACCCAAAATAGCCTCCAATATTCTTAAAAATGATTACCTGAAGCCTCTTGTTTGAAGTTTTTATATCAATTGATTTGCGTCTATATTTTGACAACATTTTAATAAAGTTAGTTATCGAGGTTTATCAGAAAACATATGAGATTTTAAGGAAGTTCCTGTTAATTCAAATAGCCCTTCTAAATTCGGGGAAGTAAAACACATTTTTGGCTCTTATAAATTTATTACTTATCTTAAGGACACGAAACGCATATATTTGTAGAGCAAATATTTATTACCTTAAAGCTTAAACCTTTTCTCGGCTCTAGTGCTGTATCTGATATGCTCACTTACCTCATTTTCGTGGACCAAAAACAAAATCTTTTCGGTTGTGAACAAATATAATGAAAAGTTTTTTTGCTGTTTGTGAATGTATTTGATACTTCAGCACGCACAAATATGAATCATTTCTCCGTAGCGCTTTATAGAATAGGAAATTTCTTGGATATCAATCGTTGGATTTTGCCTATTTTCGCCTATGCTTTCTCCAAGTTTACTGATCTGGATATAATTCAATTGTAGTTAGCAACATTCTGTGCCTCAAGCCAAGCTTTGGATATGTAACCTACTGTTTATTCATAAATGTACAGTTTGGCACATTCTTACGACGTACGGTAACTGATCTATCTTTGGAAATGTTTGGGGCTCTTAAGTGTATTTCTAAGTAGAAGCGCTAAAAAAATGAGGTCCGAAAAACCATAGTGTAGTATAATTGAAAAAGTATCACTCAAATCAGTATAACAGCCTCTCAATATATTTAATTTCACTCGCTTTTAAAGAGCAGTAAATTAAATCATCATACATATGAACTTTCATGTCCTTGTTCTCATCAATGTAGATGTAATTTGTAAAGATAAAATTCAAAATTATTCTTTCATTCACGCCAATAGTCAAAAAATGAGCCTTATTCAAATTAAATATTATTAATGGTATAATAGGTATAATTGTTAAGCAGTCATAAGTGTACTGAGCGTACACATTTCCAATACACCTTATCTGCTAAAAAACATCTTAAACTGAACGCTCTATAGACGTTTTCATACTGGGTATATAAATGGTCTTAATGGGTTTTCAATGTTTTGCATATTCTAAAAGCAGACGGGAGATGGCATACAGCCATTCTTAAAATCTTAAAAAGGTCTTTGAATGTTTTTAAAGACAAAACTTACCATTTTCACAAGTGTAAATTATTAGGTAGCATGCGAATCAGCAGTATAATCCACAAAGTAAATTCCAAAATTTATGTTAATATTAAAAAAAACCACCGAACGATAGGCATATCAAGAGATACAAGGTGAAGTAAAACGACGTTTTGAAAAAAATAGTACTGTTGGGAAAATAGTCAAAACTGATTCTATTTATTGTAGTCGGAGGTACAGCGAATGGAAAAATAACCTCATATATTGCCTTCACATAAGCGTAAATATTTTTTGTCTCTTTTGTTAATAACGTGTTACCGACTGCCACCATATTAATCGTAATGGCTGTCATTTTTTCCGATGCTCTCTGATATTCTTCGCAGCAGGAGCTCTGTCGTTACTGTATAAATTTGGTCTTTTCTGAAAGGTCAGACGCCGACAAAGAGTATTATCTTCCTGACCAAGGAGTTTCCAGTCTCTAGTGTATGCATGGTGGCTCGGGCCATGTTGTCTATTCGATTTCCTGCTAAGTGGTGTTTATAAACACAGGTTGAGACAGGCGCATACAATATCCATGGTACTAGTTCAGCAGAACCTGACAAAAAATGCAAAGAGGTGTCAGCAGATCGGACGATCAGCATATGCTAGAGCTTGCACATGTTTAGCCCGAACACTCAAAGAAAGTTAGTACTTGAGGTTAAGTACTGCAGGGCTAAACAGTTACTCACACCGCGTCTGACCTCAAATCAAAAGAAGGACGTTAACAGAACTGGAAAATGAAGGTACTCATCTGGGCATAAATGTGAACCTGTAATCTGAGCACGCTCTTCAAAGACATACAAAAATAAATTTCTCATAAAAACGTCTCCCACCCCCAGTAACAAGGATGTTGCTTCCCTCTGGACATGACTCATAACTAACAGGTTGCTGATTGCTATAGGCATATAACGCACAGTCCGGTAGTCTCAGTGTGTTTAAATCCCTCATAAATTTGCTCAGTGATTTTAATTATTTTAAGCTACGTTTTGAACGTCAATGCAGTTTTCGAAAGACCATTCATAAGCACTTGGCGGAACCGGAGCAAAAACCATCGCAAAACAGGAAAGTCCCCCTGGACGTTTTATGGCTCGAACGTGTCCTTTTTCCTGTAAAATTGCGCATGCTATGATTGAAAAGTAATTTTATCAAATAAGTGTTCTGGGTCACTCATAATCAGACATGCACGTTGACATGAAAAGTAAAGTCGTCTTTTAGGTACATGAACGATATATTTCTTGGGGTAAGAGGAGGGATCAGTAGTCTCTTCGTTGCCTCGTATCTTGCGTGGCGTAGTCAGCGTATTGAGGACTTCCTGGGTTGGACTGCTGGGAGGGATGAGGTGAGCTCACTGCAGGCTGAGTGTCATGCCTCTACACCGAACAAGCTACACGTGTATTAATAATCTTTGGGGCTCGATGTAGCATGCTTTTTGAACTTGAAGTCGGCCAAGGGAGAAAAACCGCCTGTATTAACCTCTTTTGACAGTAATAAGTATTTTACTTCAGAAATCGCCAGTGATTTGGCTGTCACAAGCTTTCAGAATAATAAATTCATGTTTGGTGGATGACCTGGATGTCCTGAAGGATCTGATGAGGAATTATCGAATAACGATCGTTTACTAATTAAAGACTTACCTTTATTTTAAAAAGAAACCACTTATTTATAAGTACTCAACATTCAGGAATATCAATCCGCCCACAAAAGGTGGATATATATTTCTAGTTAATGTCTTCTGCTTTGGTCAATTTGTTACAGTATTGGAGGTAAAAGCACAGCACATGCTACCTTATTAGTTCAGGCATTTCATGCAGATTCCAGAGCCGCCAATCTAAATATAGTGCATAATTTGGCCTACAGAAAAAGCGTAGAGAGACAATGAAAATTTTAGTATAGGCAACAATATGATAAACTGGCTTAGTATCCGTCTTCAACCAGTCACACATTGACGATAGTGATACCCCACTCAACAATTCAACTTGCTACTTTTTATGAGTCAAACGCCCTATTTATAGAGCCACAAATTCATTGTCAGGTCGGTTAAGGTCAGGGGATATTGACGTTCGTTAATGCACGTTCACCCGACTGCTAACGGAACGCATCTGGCCTGTTTTGCTTTCGGCCTCGACAGAAATCCTGACAGGATTACCAGTTAGTAGTATAGACAGATAGTATTGCTGGCAAAAGCAAGAACAAGAGGTGCTGGGTTTGACTGGCTGACGACAGCTACTGATCATTCCAAGCTCCCTTGGCTTTGCGGGCAATATTATCTTCCTAGACTACCCGATGCTATGGCTGTCAGGCCAGATGCTGTCCGTTAGCGGTCGGGTAAACGTTCACCAGCAACTGATAACTGTATCCACTACCACTTTCTATATACTAGATGTACATTCCGCTAGCGGTCGGAAGAACGTCCGTCAGTGACTGAAAATGGTATTTATGGTACTTTTTTCTCTCTGCGTCTACTCCGTTAATACACACAATCCTGACCGACAGGACACCGGTCCCGTAACTCAATGGTGACAAACCGATTACAGATTCATCTTTTGGATATGGCGGACTGATGGCGTCTAATAAGCCAACCATGGTGATGCCAATCTGCTTTGCGTTGATTAAAAACGGTCTTTGTTGCCGTTCTGCTAAGGAGAGACTGAATAAGTGGTGGCCTGTGTGCTGCGTCCTGTCTGACCGTTCACAAAGTCCCCAATTTGACGGTTGACTTATTATCCATTAATTGCCTCCGGCCCTGCCCGTAGATTATGACGCATTCGTCCTCCCCCGGCACATTGAAATGCAAAGATTGGATTTTGCGTGGGCTGAATCCACTGCATGTTAGTGCAATATGTGTGCTGACGTTTGTGCTAGTCAGGCGTTCGTGCCTACCTGCCTGTTCGTACATAGTTTTCGGGCCCGATGCACGTGGGACCAGATGACTGGTGGGTGCGCAGATGATCGACCATTTGCGTCCCGTTCGTGCATGTGCGCACGCCCAAATGTGGAGGCGTTTTCTAAATCATTCAGGGCTTCTGCGACCGCCCACGCTTTCGGCTTTTGAATTGGACGGTAAAAACCACTGCTGCTTCTGTTGTCGCATATATACGCCGGTTGACAGACCACAGTCCCCGCGATTGAATGACGCATACTTGAAGTACGGTAAAATTGCGCTGCCAATAGAAGCGAATGTATGCATTCCAGGAAGCAGTTCCAGAGAAGAAGAGGATGGGATCACTGGGAAAAAAATAATCTGGCCAAATTTTTGTAGATATATGTACCGGACATTGTACAATGTGGTAGCGTGATGACACTGTAACCTGCTTTTGACAGGTTACTGGGCATGTCAGATCGTTGTCATCAGCCCTGCATCACCATACACACTTTAGTGTTTGTCTTAGTCTAGACACCGACTTTTGCTGATGATTACTTCAGCAGTCAAAGATTGTGCCATGTGCTGAAGGGTGACAAACGGGCATAGCGCAATGTGCGACAAACTATGCATGGAAATATATTCAGACAAAGTGATTCACGAAAAAACATGTCTTTAACGTTTAAATAATTACCATCAGCTGATTAGCGAGAACAATACAACCTGCTACGCGTTCCACAAACCCTCATTTCCACGTAATCAACCACCAACAATCCCACCTCCCCTATTCTCTGGACTAATCCACGTTTAATGATTAGCTTTATTTTCCGCATGTTTAACCTTTACGCAATTCCCATTTTGACGTCATGGTCCAATGAGTATTTATCGTAGGCTTGCCAACTACTCTTCTGAATTGTGTCTGTTTTTAGGACGCTTTTTTGTCGAGCAGTTATAAAGAAGAGTGCGGAGGTGTTTTGTAAATCATGCAGGTCTTCAATCCCCGCCCACACCTTCAGCTAATGTTTTGGACTTTAGAAGCCGCTGGTGTTGATGCTTCGCTGTGTCATATAAACACGGTGGTTAGAAGGCCATTGTCTACGCAATTGATTAAAACATAGAACTGCATTGCCGACAGAAGTAAATATAGGAATTCCAGGAAGCGGTTTCAAAGCGTGATGACACTGTAGCAAGTTTTTGACAGGTTAATTGACATGCTAGATGCTTATTCTTAGCCCTACTTTACCTTTCACGCTTAAATAGATTGTCCGTATTTCGACACTATGGATTGCTGATGATTGCTTCAGGAATAAAAAGTTGCAACCATGTGTGAAGGGGTAACAAACGCGTAAAGGGCACTGTGCGTGAAACCAGGCAGGGAGCAATCTTCAGAGAGAGTGATTCACAAAAAATCATGTTTTTAACGTTTCAATAATTAGCATCTGCTAATTGAGATGATCAACTAAACCAAGTCCGCCTTCCAAAAACCCGCATTGTCGCGTAATAAACACCATTTGTGTGAGTTCGAGGGAGCAGTTCTTAAGAGGAAGATGTGATTACTGGAAAAATAAAGCCCTGCCAAATGTTTGTAGATTTGTGAACCATACATTGTCCACTGCTACAGCGTGATGCCATTGTAGCCTGATTTTGCAAGGTTAATGGGCATTTAAGATACTTTTTCTCAAATCAACGTCACCGACCACACTTGAGTGGCCTGTCCGCGTCTAGACGCTGACTATTGCTAATGATTCTTCCAGTAATAAAAGGCTGCGAAAAACGGGTTGTCAAACAGGAAAAGTGCAATGTTCGATAAACAAAGCATGGATAAATTTTCAGATGGAGTGATTAACTAAAAAATGGTGTCTTTGAATTTGCAGCATAACCTGGTCTGGCTTCCAAAAACCCTCATTACCGCGTAGTCAACCATCAATTATCACCCCTTCTCTATTCCCTATGGCTAATTGAAATTCCATGCTTGACATTATTTTTCCGCATTTTTAATTTTTACCTAATTCCCATATAGATGTCTCGGTCCAATGAGATGTTATCAAATTTATCGTATTTTCGTAAACTAATCTACTGAATTGTGTTTGTTTTTACGATACTTTTTTGTCAAACAATTATGAAGTAGAGTGCGAAGGCGTTTTCTAAGTCATGCAGGGCTTCTGCCTCCGCCAACAATTTCCGCTAATGAGTAGGACGTTGGAAGTCAGTGTTGCTGCTTCGCTCTGTCGCATATATGCGCCTGATGACAGGTCATTGTCTCCGCGATTTAATGATACATAATCAGCATTAAGTGACATAGTATTGCCGATGGAAACGAACATGCGAGTTCCAGGAAGCAGTTGATTAAGTGAAAAAGATGCAATCACTCGAGCAATAAACTTACTTTTCCGACGTTTCGGGTTCTGTGGAGCATTTCTAATCAAAGACAACATGTATATATTGCCGCGTAGATAATATTGGAAGGGACAATGTATAAAAACAAACGGTTAAATCAAAAACCCACTAAATTAATGTCAGGCGTTCAAACATATCATAATCTTATTCCTAAATCGAAAGCATTGCCCAGGCAATTGACACCCCATTTTATCACGTTCCTCTCTGTACTCTAAAAAAGAGGGCTCACCTCATGTCAACCGGCTTCCTTTTCAACAGTTTTCAAGTCGGGAATCAGGAGGTCAACTGTCATGTGCTCGTTCAACGAAAACACTCGACGAGACTTGACCATATTTTCACATTTAACAAGGCAGAACTCCTCGCAATAGGCCATGACCTGATTGAATAATTGTCCTCAGGCCCAAATTCAACCAACAAGCGCAACAAAAAGCTGTTCGCATACTGCGTCACCTGTAAATTGCCGGGCCCATCAATGACTTCAATGACTGCAGAAATAAGTGTCGCGCAATTATCACGCCCGCATTCCAAAAAGGCAGGGAAATAGCAGCAATTACTGAGTTGAAAGCGAAATGCCAAGCCATCACAACAACAATTACGACCCCAAGCGGTGGTAACCGGCACTGATAAGTACAGTACGCATGTGGATGGCCACTGTGAACTATAAGTACCGCGCTGCATCTGCATGTATTACCAGATGCTGTGCATGTCTTACATCATATGACTAAGGATACTCGACAGCGTCTAGAACTTTTGGAGAACAAGATACTTTTCCACTCACGCCGTCATCTTCATCATCATCATCATCATCATCATCATCATCATCATCATCATCATC
>JAYGXS010000006.1:22957422-22988477 GCA_036362985.1 Ligula intestinalis | reverse complement strand
ATCATCATCATCATCATCACCACCATCATCATCATCATCATCATCATCAAAGTAAGCAAGTCCAAAGCCCTCCTTCATCTCCGAATCATGCACTACGTCTTTGCTAACCCAAAGGAATGCTATGATCAGCTAAAGAAGAAGAAGAAGAAGAAGAAGATGATGATGATGATGATGATGATGAGGATGATGATGATGATGATGATGATGCCCTAGGATCTAATTTCAAGGTTGCACATTGACCTTGGATAATGTCATGTTTGGACGAGAAAATAATTGTATAACGTGGCTAGGAACTGACCCTGCGGCGCTTAACGAGAAGGATGAAAGAATGATTGATGGTCGCCTTCCGGCATTGCTCTGAAGTAAGAAACTTTTACAGACTGAAAGGGATTCCTGTGGAACAAACTTTTGCTAATTTAAACTCAATGATTCGCGACATACAGCAGAAACGATTTTATCGGCTGGTAAATAGACAGAAAATGTAGGAGAAAAACACTGACCTTAGACGACTACTACAACCCGAGTCATGAAAATCAATAAGCAACTAAATGGCTAGGAGAAATTTTGGATAGTGTATCACGTCTCACACATCAACTGTATTTGTATGCACATGGGACATACTGAATGACTTTTCGGATAGTGCAACAAAGAGAGGCCTTAACACATGCAAAGCTGTGATCGGAATTTGATTTCACAGTTCAGAAATTAATTGGTAATTTTATTTTAATTGGCTAAGTGAATTTGCGTTGCTAAATGCCCTTTACTAGGGAAAACTCTATCCTGAGTCCAGCTTGTTGATAGATGCATGACTTAGGTAAAAACGGTCCAAAAGCAAGCATGATGAGGATCAAGGCATGCTTAACAGATAGCACTATACACCCCATAAAAAAAAGGGAATGTTTACACGTGTTCTCTTCGCACATGCTTAAAAAGGGTGAATTAATGTGGCCTATAGAAAGAGACTGCAATGCTACAACTATTTTAAGAAGTGCAATCATAAGAGAAAGCATGACACATTTTTTTCAAATTGCACTTACTGTTGCGATGAAGCATGAAACATTTATTGCGCAAAATTAGCCCACACTCTGCCCTTAAAAGAACACGTGTAACAGTTCAGGAATTGTAGTTCTTATAAAGGGGGAATCCTGCCGTTTTATGGATCACTATATGTTTCATAAGCTTCCACGAGGAAGATCCGTCCATTGAGCAAGGCAAATTTTATGGTTTCAATCGTTAACGTCCCACTTTGTATAAATTAAGGGCATTTTCCGTAAGTTGGAGGAAGAAAAAGTTACAAAGACATGGTCCACTTAATTTTGAGACTGACGTTTCGCACCTTCTCGCGTATCCATCGTCAGCATAACTAGATGGTTATTCCTGTTCGCGGGAACTGTTGAAGCCTTGCCGCGTGCCAATGTTTATATCCGCGCTGGACGCACGAGCTTTGACCTGCTTATTTGGTGTTGACTGAGCGTGAGTTGGATCGCTAGTGTGCCCGTTTAACCTTTGCTAACTTTTCTGCTGTCGCAAGTCAGTGAAGTTTACAATACAGCCTTTTGTTAAGTGAATCTGCCGTCTGGTTCTCGAAAAAAAGTGTAATTTCTCATACTCATTTTTATCTTATGGCAAAACGATATCGTCCGTTGAGGGAAAAGGTATAATTACAACATTTCTGATTGAGAATGGTGGTTATATATAAGAAAACACGCATAAACACGATGTTTTGATCTGTGGCTTTTAATGGCATAAAAATCCTTGGATAATATAAAAAAAACAAGTTTGCTCTGTTTGTTCCTTTATACACTGAAGGAATTTGCTTTCTTTGAGAGTATGCAAACCTTTGCGCGTTAGGTTAATTCACTATACACAACTATCAACCCCAGGTATGTATAAAACTGTCTCTTCTTCATCTTTCACGAGTAAAGCAACTTATGTTATATAAGAAGAATTTCCCCCGACATTACACCAAATCGACGACAAAAGTGAAGACCTGCGAACACCCACTTGTTTAAATTGAAACCAAATGGCGTGGGCGGCCAAGCTAGCGTTCGACAAACGAAAGTATTAACAAGCACAGTGTTCGTTGATACCGTACAGGATTCCCTTAGCTCAAGTGTTACTCCTGACAACAAATGACGGCTGTAACGTTGCATGGTAATGTCCCTCGGAATCGACCAAAGATCGTGTGATTGTCCTCCAGATAAGGGCTATAGCATGTCTTCAAACAACAGCCAGCCTTTAAAATATTTTATTATAAAAAAAAAACTGAGCTTTATCTCTTAAAATGTGTCTAAACGTCCAACAAAATAAGCTGGGACAAAATAAGAAAAGCACATTGAAAAAGGCAAACTTATGTAGGCTGAACCACCATTGACAAGATAATAAATATTGCTCCTCAACTGACAGTGACCTTACGCTAAAAACTAACCATTGCACTACTAGAAGGTTGTATTTTCCCTTTTTTCTTTGCGTCATATATTCCGTCACTACCGTAACTTCTATTAGGTATTCCATTAAATATTAAAATTTTAAAATTAAAATATGCCTACTGTTTATGATCGGTGGTTTACTAAAGGGAGAATAAATTAATGGCACGTGCAGTTGATGGTTTTCTAGCGAAATTTGGCAATATATATTAAATAAAAATTTAATTTTAAGCTGACAGCGTAGCGAGCATTCGCAAATTCATGCCTTCAACTACGAATTAGGGCTTTGAGTTAAACTTAACAGCTATCAAGGTAGCCGCCAACACCAGAAATATACGCAAGCGGAGACTTGACGGAAGCCTGGGCCGCAAATGAAAAGCTAATCAGTTGATGTATGGCCCTAGCGCAGGCATGTTCAGCCCTGTGCGCGCCTTGTGGGCTTCCAACTTTGGCTGGCCTGTACCTCCTAAGAGGGTGGCATATGCCTGCCGCCATGACAACAGCTTGACAAGAATATACTGCATGATGTCGAAAGGTTAGCGTATGAAACCCTTTGTTACTGTGAACGACCAAAGTTCTTTTCAAATAATGCAAGAAAGTGGAACAAAAAGCTTCGCATTTATTTGTAAAAAGGCAATACGCTTAGTAATGTCTGCATGTCGAAGTATGGTAAAATCACAGGATATAGCCTGTAAAAATGTGTTGCTGTGCCAACTCGGTCACGAACAATATTAACGTGCCCCATCAGGCATAAAGTAAGTCTCGATTGAAGATTAAATGCATGAAGCTATGCGTTCCTAGCTGTAAACAAAACAAGGCAAACATCGTTTGACGAACAGTCATTTAGTCATTTTAGTCATTGAATCAAAGAAAGATAACACAGGCAAAAGCATCGTGGGCTTTTCGTTGGCAGCACTCTGTTGGCCTGGGGTTTGGATTCAAATTCGGTCCATTAGTTATCTATCAAATTCAAAGAAAACATCCCACTCTTCTTAAACCATCATTTACGATCAAATATACACCAAATCACGTGGAAATGATGCCTTAGCGTTCGATTTTTAAACCATACACTGTTTGAGCCTTGGGTGATCTCATAAAAGCCATTAAAAATGGAGAGGTAGGGTGTTCTTAGGGGGATTTGGTCCACTAGGATGAAGTGTAGGTATCTGGCACACATATGGTTCATCATCATAATTTTACGGAAAACTGTTATAACGGTAAAGAAATGTGCTGTTTGGGATAGGGTTAAGGCTTCTGGATACTCAAAGCAGAGTCACAAGGCGCTCTTAATTTGGAAAGTGAATTCTATTTTCTTGGTAGGAGTGCACCTTGCCTCTTCATATTAATCGGACAGTAAATTCGAAAAGTCGGAACCATTTCGTTTGCCTATAAACTACTTATTTAACTCAGATTGCGGAAAAAAAGTGCCATGGAGGAAAAATACCGCTGTCTTACCCGTGTTCTTAAGCTGACTTTAAAATACTGTGGTTAAGTTAAATGTTAGGCTTTGGCTTTGCCAGATAGAAACAATTATGACTCAGAATGGATACCAGCTTGGAAGTTGGCGCAAGCCTGCCTGCCATAGGGTGGTACCTAGTCCTTCAACCTTATTTTCCAGTTAAACCTCAGATTGTATTTCCCGACCTATGCCCTAACATGAAAGGTAATTCTGAGTTTAATCCAATGTGCTTATTACGGAAAACAGATCTTATTGCCTGTGAAGAAAACGAAGAACAGCATACATTAAAAATGCATTTATGGCAAAACAATAATGACGACATTTTTTATGTTTGCTTTTTTGAAGAAGGAACAATGGGAATATATGTTCTGCTTCATGAAATATAATGCTTATGTTAATTATTTTGTGATAGTAGTATTAACAATTGTGCAGCACAATGCAAAAATATATTAAAAGCTTGACGTCTGAATGATTAATGATGTAGCAGGTTTGAATCTTCACTGCTTTTAAATATCCATACAAAATAAAATACATAAAATGGTAAAATGCTCAAAACTAGTATTTACTCTGCGTATTTATACTACGTTTGCGTTTTCTAAAACTTTCTTATGGATAAAAGAGTATATTTAGACTGTTTACATGTCTGGATAGGAAATAAGCACTGTCGAGCATCGGACAGATTTTTATTATCCTGAAGTTTTGAATTCTTGCAAGCGCGCATCATGAGAGATAAGTAACGCCAACCAACAGATTTATTATTATCGTGTGAACACCAATGTACTCTAAAGGGTCATCAGGTCGTGAGGGATGTGGAACTGCAATTAAATTGAGCCGGTGCTAGTCAATCCTTCTTCCTTGTTCATACAAATACTGGGACGCGAACGTTATCATTCATTTGTTTAACAAGTCCAATAAAAATGCTTCAATTTCCAAAGCATCCTTTCTGCCAATTTCTTAGTGTACACCAGAAAAAGAGTGATATGCATTGTTTTATCAGCGCTATTTGAAAGCATCGTAGCTGCCTAAAGAAATATAGGAGTTTACATGTAGCGAATAAACCACACATGCGGATCCAAAAAGATCAATGCAAGCGTAAGAGTGTGGCAAATTATCAACTAGTCGGCCTCTGAACATTAAAACTGCAATCTATACCCTCTTAAATACAGAATATTACGGCGACGTTATTTGCTACCAGAAAAATCTAAAAAAGACTAAATGAGCGTAGTTTATTCAGAAAAAGCAATTTAATTTTTTACAAGTTTGTCAACAATCAATGAGAAAAATTATGCTACTAAGGTCACTGCTTGAAAACAGTGACGTGGACAGCGGAACAGAACTTGTTTAAAGTTGTCTGTCGTATTGCACCTAAATCTGTTAAGTTTATGATCCATAGTAGTTCTTATTAAGACAATTTGTTAGCAGCCTTTCGAGACGTCAACATCTTTCAAAATTTGGCTCATAAGATCCATTTGTGATGTGTGATTGCACTGACGCTTCTCTTAATAGCGCGACGATAACAGCGCCTGTTGTAAAGTGTTGTACAGACAAAGGTGCGCCACAGTTTTATATCCAAGACATAGGTATTATGGATAAAACCCTTTCCCCTTCTGGTTAACGAACCAACTCATGTGTTATACTAATTTTAATGCTAATTTTGAGTTTCTAGTGTGCTTAAGAAAGTTAAAGCAATTTTTCTATCCCTATTAAAAATGTTTATTGAAGAATATTTATGTCAATGGCGAAAGAATAAAACAGGACCAGAAGTTCAATTCAAGCCGTTCGACTATGCCTTTTTGCTTTTAAGATTTCATTGTAATTGCATCATAATTCTTAAAAGAGCCTGTAAACTTCAGAAAAAGAAAACCAAAGAAAATACCTAGTTTTGTTGTTCACATAAAATAATATATTTTACTCGATGCAATGGCGCATAATAAGGGAATTGCGAAGAGCCTGCATCTTTAACTTAAATTCTACAAGTGCCAATCATGTCGCGACTTTGGCAACAAACGTAAAGCCAATCAGCTCCCAGCTTCTTCTTCGGCACAATTTTCCGCCCATGTAACCGGCAATTGATAAAACAGTGACCTACAGTGCATCAAGCGCCATTAGAAGGACTTTCCACCATACAACTGAGCTCTTACCTTTATATTGAAACCGTAAACGAACAATCTCTTCAGAACCATCGGTATGTCCTTCTGTTATCTTTTCACTGAACTTTTATATCTAACATAACAACCTGCTGATACATGCACGATATAAAGTGAAAATAGACTTCTATATCGGCCATTTGTAAATGAAAAATCTAGTTTTTAATCTGGGAAAATGCATCGGTATGCTTGTTACAAGAGCAGTATTTAGAAGATCTTGAGTAGTTATACTGTCATTATGTTTTAATATTAGGCTTCACAAAACTTTTTTTGTGGAAAAGGGCAGTTCACAAGCGTATAATAATGAGAAAAGTGCAATACTTGCATGTATAAAACACAAAGAGGCGTATAAAACCTTTATAATTTAAAAAGGCTAGACTGTTGGGCTTAAATTTTCAGCCCTAGTACACGTCTGAAGGTCGTAGTTAATGATAATTTCCATTTTGGATTAGGCCTAACATAAATAAGTAATAATGCCGTCAAATAATTCATGGTTTTAAGTTGTTTGTCTTTATTACCAAGGTAAACGTGTGCACAGAAACTATTTGGGTTTGGTGCAATACCCAATTTGGACATCGTTTATTGACCGATATTTACCGGGTTCTTCTATTCACTGGTGTGACTTATTGCGTGAATTGTTAATATGAACCGAGGCATGTTAAAAAAGTAAACATACAAATTTTAACTGTCCCAGCTTAAATCTGTTAGATTTATGATTTTTCGTGGCTATTAGAAAATGAATATTTATACAATTCGTTTTCGTAAACATTTTCTAAAGCACAGTAAATGTTTCTTGTGAAGGCAAATTGAGAATCAGTTTTAAATACCCATTTTAGGTAGATTATTTTGAACTGCGTCTGCTTTCATTGATAAGTTAAAAGTGTAGTCTGTGTTTACTCACCAGGAGAAGACCAGAACTCCCCATATTGTGCACACTTTTCGTACGTTGTATATTATTCGTACATGTAAAAGCCAAAAAAAACAAGGCTCCCATTTATTGTTGTACTTCGAGGCAAACTAATATTCTCCAATTTCAGCTTAAACACTTCACTTGTAAATAAATAAGAACGAGTAAAGTTAGCGACATACGTTAATAAGAAGTGCTGGTTTGGTTGTTTTATGCTAAAAAACTGAGCAGCTTAAGAAAACGAAGTAAATTAGTAAACTACTAACGCTGTTCCACACATGTTGAGCATTCGGTAATTATCCATGAAATTGATGATCAAAGCGAAATATTTGTTTTGAGAAACCTGATACATTTGATAACTATATTTTCAGTGCCATAATACGTGGGAGCAAACCATGCGGCCAAGCTCATCACCAAATAATAAATACACATACAGAACGCTGGGTCGCATGCTGTGCATAGTGTTGATCTTCTGCAATATTTTGGTCAAAGGAGGCAATTTGTGTCATTTCAATACGAGATGACTACGGTAGGAATAGAAGGCTCAGTCGGGGAGATCACTCCGAAAAATGAGTACTCCTAGAACGACCGTCCTTTGGCGGAAAGAATTGCACTGCTTTCAACTTCTAAATTCTCCAAAGACTATGCTTGGAGCCTGCTAGATGAGCACGTTATATCATTGTAGGAAGGCAAATAGGGCAACTAAAAATGCGTTAGATAAAGGAAGAAATTCCAAGCTTGTTCATCAACTATTTTCCAATAAGTGTAATGAGGTAGTTGCAAATGGGGAAAACGTTTTTGTTTACTACTGTTTCGCCTTTTATGTACAAATGCAAACGTCAGAACATGTACTTTCGATGAATTTTGTTGTTGTGACCTGATGACCTAATCTGATAAACTTTGTTTCTGTACCATGCATGCTATTTATGTGGACTTGCCTCTCACGAGCCATTAGGTTTATGATTGCTTAAAATGAATAATAACAATACAAAAAAAGTGCAAACAGTGCATCTGCTTTGCTAAATGTCAAAAAAGATTCGTAGAATTTAATACGCAAGGTCAAACAAAATATAATGTGCCCGTTCACTTCGCACCCTTTTTATTCAAGGAGACGACAAAAGGATACGAATGATATAAGCTTTACCTAAATGGTTTTACAAGGATTTGTCTAAATTTATAAACAGAAGGACTTAATTAAACTCATTTTCTGATCGAGGCGAATACAAATCGTATTCTTAGATCAATAAAATACGAGTTCAATATCTTAAACGGACGTGCTAAGCTTTCCTGGTAATAATATTAAAGTAAAAGCGATGCATTTACCAGCAAAATAATTTAAGTACTGCAAATTAATTTGACGTGTCATATGAAAATGTCCTTAAATAGAAGAAAAGTAAAGTGTCCTCCAGCACCAGGTGCTTATTTGCCCAACATTTGGACTCTCACTTGAGCTCATCGTCAAAAAAATATACAGCTCCATGTGCGTTTAATTTAGCTCTGCCGGAAGTGACCTTGATATGAGATTGCTTGTACTGCCTTGAATGACCTTGAGATCTGTCCATTGTTCAATTACTTAACCCTGCAAATTAATGTTAGCTTCCAGTTGATATTTCGCTAGGTTAGATTTACCACTCTTTTCGACAGACAGATCACCTTCTCGCTACAAAGTGATAGAAATTTTTTTGCAGTTACTTCGATACATTTTTTGATTTTATTTATAATTAACGCATGTATATGTACTTTCTTGGTGCTATGGTAAACTTCTGCAGAGCTTTCGGACTTGAGGTTGCTTGAAACCAACAAATAATAATGCCCGCGCGATGTTGCTTACTTTTCTAAAGATTATACTTACATATTCAAAATTAAATAGCTGCTTATAAGCAACTTGCATTACAAGGCGAGAAAAACATATGAATTATTTTTTAAGAGGGTGTGAACCAATGGTTGTTTTAGCCCCATTCACTGCTCTGTGTCTTGCGGTCAACTGTCAAGCCCTCACAACCAGTCAACTAGCGACCACGACGATAAGCTTTCAGACAAAATCACTACAGACTCAATTGGTCAGTTTTGGCCTATTAGTCGTAGTCAAAAGTGCCCTTTTCGGCACTGCGTCTCTGCCTATGCTACCACTCATTATGCGGCGGCCCAGAACAAAGCCTTAAGGCAAAAGATGGTGAAAAAGTCCTTAAGAGCGATCGGTGAACACAAATAACTACTAGTAATGCTCCCAACTGCAAATGAAAGTATAACGCATCTGTGGTTCAAACGTTAGAACTTCGGACCTACACAACTGTCAAAAACAAAGCCAACCAGGTTGCAAATTCCAAGAACGACAAAAAAAGTCATCCCAAGTCTCCCTAATTTACGCATCTTTGCAGTTCTTCTTGAAAAAACCTCGAGGTCAACCCTTTTACTCAACTGCTGAGCAAACGCTGTGGAATAAGTGTTCCCATAGCTTGCTGATGTAAGTTAACAAAGCATGCGATCATCTTTGGGATTTAAGCTGCCCAAAACTAATGGCATATTTAAGGGTTTTGGAAAACATAGGTTATATATTATTGCATTGGTTAGTTGGCTCATATTCTGTTCTTCTTCTTCTTCCGTTTCTTCTTCAAATAAAACCTTGAACTACCATTGTGAACGGAAATATCCAATTTGATTCTTACATGTAAAATTACTGGGTAGGAAATTTATTTCACTAATCAACTCCACCAAATCTGGTTGTTTTGGTGTTATGAGGAAGTGTTTGTTGCCCTGCACCTTTGAAGGTACTCGTTTACAAATGATATTTCTCATTGCAGGACAAAATACCGCGTTTTGAGTGTATTCTCCATGGTGTCACAATTTAATTCCTGAATAGCAGTAGCATACTCACATACAAATAATTGGCCTTCATGGAGTAACTGGCGTTTTATTAAATGGCTGATTTACCATCGCCTCTTACTCTCGGGTTCGGCAGACCCAAGCTCAATATTCTGTTTATAGAGTTGGCATCTGCAAATCCTCGTAGAACAGTTCGTGCAAATCTGATTAACAACTCAAGAGTTCACGTTGTCATTGAGATGTCCGTTTTGCCCAATTCATGCCGTTACATGTTTTGCAATCTTGTGCAGAAAACAAAAAAATATGCAGTCTTGCTACACAGTTAAAGTTGACTGCATAACCTCAAAAGTGGTGAGATTTGTTTCAACTCCGGCCTGAAATCTATAATCTACGTAGGTGGGCACGAGATGGCACAGAAGTAAATAATTTAAAAGTCTTATCCACGAAAATATGGTGAATTTTTTGAAAGCTAACGACCGCACGCGAAGTTTAAACACTGCCACTTTCAGTCGAATTTAAATTACCTACACTGCAGCTGCGAAAACGTTGCAAATTGAAAACTTTCGATGGCAACGGATGACAGCGCCTCTAATATGATATTCACCGTTAACCACTTTAACTTCCTCAGAAATAATTATGGTAGGTTATAGTGAATCCTTTAATGCCCAACTTTCCCGATTCGGACCAACACTTAGACTCTAAATTGAAAGTAAAAACTATCTCATCGCCTTCTATTCATAGAGTTCACACGAACAGGCTAGATTAATTCTTGTTTTATTGTCCCTTCCCCCTCCTGAGGGAAGTGCATTTTAAGTGAGAGACAAGATCTGAATTCTGATTGACTGTGTGAGACCTGACATTGCCTATATTTCATTTCTGCAACTGCCTGTATGATGAGGCGTTCAAAATAGAATCAAAAACAATGGGCTCATAATTGCCATTTCTCCGCAAAAGCCTTGGACACTTCGGGTTTTTGTGTCTTTTCCCGCATTAACGTTTGTCTACATTAACCCTCCCCCTGGCAGGTAATCGAAGCCACGAAGGCATACCCTCGAGGTTGCATGCAAAACAACTGTCACTTCTCACGTAAGGATGTTGTTCCTCTGCGTTGATGATGGTTTAATAGTCTGTTTAACACGCATACATGCAGTAGGGTAGAGAGGGAAGCGCTTGAATGCCACGACAAATTAAAGAAAAAATGTATGTTTCACTGACAGTGAGCATTTCAAGCAGCCTACAATGAGTGTGGTTTTTATACTGCCGTTTGCCAAAGGCGGTCATGTGTCCTTGACACCGCGTCATTTATCGCAACGCAACTGCGTGTACATCGATCGATTTCACAAGAGCTGTTTGATGCTAACATAAGCAGGCCTCTGCTTTGCATCCTACATTGTAAGTATGAAGAAAATTGTTTACCTCATGTAAAAAATTTCCTTAATGCCCATAAGTTAAGGTCCTGCGACCTAGATAGCTAAGAAACGTCAGAATGCGGACGTCAGCGAAAAAAAAGCTTAGTGAAAATCAAATAAATGAGTAGTGTGCATTTTTTTGAAAGGATGAAATATCTTAATAAATTCAAATGTTTTTGAAACCGCAAAAAATATTTTCTCAGAATACAATTTTTGCGCACGACGCAAGCAGAGAACTGAAGTCACTGCATTATGCCTCCTTTCGATAAAGAAATAGTGTCCTTCATAAAGGCATAAACTGCATCAGTCAGTGTGTGTTTGTGTAACGAGTGATAAGTGGCCTGGGAGTCAAATGACAACGGCATACTATGGTTGTGTACATCCGGATGTTTGTCAGCATGTGTGTCAAGATGGTGAGGTCATGGTAATGCGTGCGCCGGCGTGTTCGCTGGCTTTGTCAGTCAGTGCGTCCATTCCTACCCTCGATCTTCTTGCCTCTGGCTCGACACCCAGCTCAGGTGAGTGAGAGAGAGATAGTGCAATGGATGCCGCATAAATGTTAGATAGGATAGGGTGCTGGTAAAACTGGAAACATCAGTAGGGTGCTAATCAGCACAATAACGCTGACATTACAGGACAAGTTGGCGGTAGCAGTAATCAAGGTAGTAATCGTAAAAGTGCTAGGGATATAAGTAGCACATAGTATGCAAGTGGTTATAGCATATATATGAGAAGAGGAGGCGATCACGGGAACCATAGTTTTACTTTCCTGACGTTTCAAAAGCGAACAGGCTTCCGTCATCAGAGTTGGGGGTTTTACCGCGCCTCACAGTATTAATAGTAGGTGACAGTCATGGTCAACAGGGTTTAAGCCAATACAAAGGAAGGGGGGAGGGACATCGGAGGGATGCTCAACCATCGACGCCTTGAGGCGGATAGTCTCAGTCAAGGGGTCTCTCGTCGGATTCTGCTATTCACGCCTGTGCCGCTGTCATTGATCTAAGAATCCGACCTGGGCAGGTGATTCTGCTTTTGTTCACACTTCCAGCTGGTTTCGCACCTACAGGATGAGTGGATGAAGCCTTTAGGCTGATAATTGTTCTGTTCGATTGTGGTGCGGCGACTTGTGGGTCCACCATGGGCTCGCAGGGGTCTTGATTAGTGTCAGGTTCTGCTGTTCACGCCTACGTTGCTGTCATTGATCTAAGTTGCCATCCTAGTCCGATTACCTTGTTTTCTTCACACGTCCATGTGGTTTCGCACCTACAGAATGAGCGGATGAAGGGGTTAAGCTGATGATTGCTCCGTCTGTTTGTGGTGCGGTAACTTGTGTGTCCACTATGGGCTCGTGAGGGCCCGGATTCACGTTCCGTCTAATTTGGTGTTCACTTTTCCCTTCACTTAGTTTCTTTCGGAGAGCTTGGTAGGCTGTGGAAAGTGACACACAACGGTTAATGGAGGTTTTACCCAGGCGCCAGGCCTCGATTTTTCCCTCGTCAAGCGGTCATTTCCTCGACACAGAATGTCGGCATTCTGAAAAACGAATTTGTGTCCAAAATGTGCGCAATGTTCCACCACCAACGAAAGTCGCTGCATAGTATCTACAGCCCTCCTGTGTTCTGTCATCCAGGTCTGCAGCCACTTCCCAGTCTCTCCGACATAGTCGACCACGCAAGAATCACATTTGACCCGGTATATGACGTTTGTGTTTTCACCTTGAAGCAGAGGTTCCTTCGGCCGCATGACGAGATGTCGTATTGTTGCCTCTCGGCGGTGGGTGATGCCGATCCCCAGGGGTTTTAACAGACAGGAGACTAACTCTGAAACGCCGTCAATGTATAGTAGCGCGCGCCATAATTTTGGTTGTTCGGCTGCCGGCTCTCCATTCTATCGGACCTGTCTGCTGCGTTCGATGAGATTTCGAGGATATCTGTTGACCAAGAAGAGATCCTGGAGGAATCGTAATTCAAACCTCCGGTCCTGCGGCTCGCTGCAGTGTGTTTCTGTCCGTTTGTATAGTGTTCGCACACAACTGCGTTTATGGCATGCCGGGTGTTTCCTATGGTAGCTAAGGATTTGGAGCCTATTGGTGGCCTTCCTGTACACCGTCGTTCTAAGGCTCCCATTGGGTTTTCTATGGACGAGCACGTCTAGGAACGGCAGTTGTTTGTTATTTTTAGCCTCCATCGTAAACTGAATATCAGGGAAGACAGAATTTAGGAGATCGTGAAATTCCGGGACCTTTTCTCGCTCAATGATGACAAAAATATTGTCAAAATATTGACTCCATAACGTGGGCTGATAGTCTGCGAACACGATCACCTCTAGTTTTTGGAGAACTGCTTCTGCGATGAAACATGACAGTGGCGACCCCATCGGCGTCCCTTTGACCTGTTCGTACATTGTCCCCTCGAATTTGAAGAACATTTTCAAGCAGAATTTTAAGAGTAATACGAGATATCCCCATATCACCGTCTCGCCCATCTCATCGTACTGGCTCTCCAGAAGCTCGCCTATCGTGTCGACGCCAGGTCTTGTGGGATGGAGGTAAAGAGAGAGGTGACGTCAAATGACACCATGACCTCGTCATCAGTGGGTTGCATTCCCTTAAAGCGCTCCAGGAATTGAGTAGCTGAGCAGACCGTCGTGGCCGTGTTTGACGTCAGTGGCTTTAGATATCAAGACAACCATTTAGCCAGATTGAATATTGGTGCTCCCTGCAATGACACAATCAGCCGGAGGAGAATCTCAGCTTTGTGAACTTTTGGTAGACCATTAAACCTCGCTACGGGTGCATCTTTTGGCTTGATGGCCAGTCTTACCCACGTGCTGATCATGTTGCTACTTTGCATTTCGATGAGAAATTTGTCCAGTTGCGCCATTAGCTTCTTCATTGGTGCATCGTCACATGGAAGGTACGCTTGCCGGTCCTCCAGCAGGGCGTTGGCCTTCTGAATGTAGTCAAGCTTATCCAACACCACAACGGAACGCCCTTTGTCTGCTTGGAGAATCACGATACTGGTGTCAACCCTCAGTGTTTTGAGTGCACTCTACTCTGCTTGGGTAATGATTGCGCGCAGTTTGTGCGCCATCATCAAGGTTGTTACTTGTTGCCGTATGAGGTGTTTCGTCTCGTCAGATTCCCCGGTTTGTTAAAGAATAGATTTGACCGTTGCGAGGTTGATTGGATCGGCATCCGTAGTGTTGAAGCAAGCTTTGCGGCTGAGTACTTTGACTTGTGTTGGTGTCAACTGCGGGACGACATGTTGTGCCCAAGAACTTCGCTCTCCACTGTCGATGAGCTGGATAGATTTCTGAGCTTATCACCCAGTTCAAAGTTACTTTAAGTCGGTAGATCTGTGGACCATTTGGTAATCGCCTGTTGCAACAGCATAACTACATCCTCTGGGATAAGTTAGGTGCACTGTTTGATTGCCTGGCTCAAAATCACGTTGTATTTGCGAAGTCGAAAATGGCAGTCATATGGGAATGCCCGAAGTTCTTGTGCACAACATGTCCTCCCAGCAGGTGACACCAATACAAGTAGAAGTACTGCGAACACTGATCATATGGGGTTGCAAACTCAACAAAGTTCATGTGGTGGTCAAAGGTCCCCAACGGTTGACCGTATGCCAGGCCTATTCCGGCAAATTCATTATAGCAATAAGAATGTTATGACAGCGTCTGGGGGTAACTCGATAGAGAACTGTTTCAGGCTTATAAGCCTTCATCAGCCAAACATAACCCTGATCAGCATCTGGTCAGACAGCACAAACAAACGCACTTACAGACGGCGCAGTTCGTCATTCACTGGGGTCTATCGGATGGGTCATATTTACTTCATCGAATCGCAGTTCATCAACGCCTCTCCACCTGCCATTTTTCTGTTACAGCAAAGCTGGTATATATTCATCAGAAAATGTGCGAACGCTGATCATAGGGGCTTCCGAACTAAACAAAGTCTATGCGTTGGACAGAAGTCCCGAACGGGTGACCGCATGACAGGCTGATTCCAGCAAAGTCATAAAAGCAGTTAGAGGAATATGAAAACGTATGGGGGTATTTTGATACAGAACTGTTTCGGGCTTATAAGCCTTCATCAGCCAAGCAGATGAACACCAGACCTGAACACCATCTGGTCGGATATCACAAGCAAACGCACTCAGAGTCGGCGCAGATGGTCCACCACAGGTGCTATCAGATGGGTCATAAGCACTTCATTGAACCGCAGTTCATCAGCGCCTCGCCACCTGCCCCTTGCTGTACCTGCACATCAGTAATATATTTACTCAGAAATGTGCGAACACCGATCAATAGGGCTTCCAAACTACACAAAGTTCATGTGGTGGACAGAATTCCCCAACGGGTGACCGCCTGCCTGGCCGATTCCGGCCAAGTTATAAAAGCAGTTAGAGGGATGTGACAATGTCTGGGGGCTACTTGATATGGAACTGTTTTGGGCTTATTAGCCTTCATCAGCCAACCATAACCCCGAACACCAGTAGTTCAGAGAAAAACAAAAACAAACGCATTTTCAGACGGCGCAGATTATCCACCACTGGTGTCTACCAGATGGGTCATAAGCACTTCATAAAGCTGCAGTGTATCAGCTCTTCGCCACCTCTTATTTGATTTCACTGCAGATTAGGTATATATTCTTTCAGAAATGTACGAATGTGGATCATATGGGCTTTTGAACTAAAGGAAGTTCATGTGGTGGTCAATGGTCCCCAAATAGGTAAACGCCTGCCAGACCGATTCCAGCCAAGTCATGATAGCATTAAAGCGGGTAAAACAGAGTCTGGGGGTAACTTGATACAGAACGTTTTCGGGCTTATAAGCCCTCAACAGCCAAGCATAACCCTGAACACCAGCTGGTTGGATAACGCAAACAAACGCACTCACAGACGGCGCAGTTGATCCACCACTGTTGACCCAAAAACCAGCTGGTCAGACAACAAACACAAACACACTTTCAAACGGTGCATATGGTCCATCACTAAGGTCTACCAGATGGATCGTAAGCAATTCATCGAACCGCATTTTATCAGTGCCTTGCCACCTTCTATTTGCTGTCAATGTACATCATAAATATATATTCAGTCAGAAATGTGCGAACACAGATCATATGGGCTTCCGAAATAAACAAAGTTCATGTGGTGGACATGGGTCCAAAACGTTGGACTGCCTACCTGGCCGATTCAGGCCAACTCATTATAGCAGAAAGAGAGGTAATACAGCGTCTGTGGGTAACTTGATACACAGCTGTTTAGGGCTTATTAGCCTTTATCAGGCAAGCATAACCCCGAACACCAGCTGCTTACACAACACAAACAAACACACTTACGTACGGGGTCGTTAGTTTACCACAAGTATCAACCAGATGGGTCATGAGCACTTCATCGAACCGCAGTTCATCAGCGTCTCGCCACCTGGCATTTGCTGTCACTGCACATCAGGTAAATATTCATTCAGAAATGTGCGAACACCAATCAAAGGGGCTTCCGCACTAAACAAAGTTCATGTGGTGGTCAGAGGTCAATAACGGGTGACCGCCTGCCAGGCCGATTCCCGCCAAGCCATAAAAGCATTAAGATGGATATAACAGCGTCTGGGGTAACTTGATACACAACTGCTTCGGGCTTATTAGCCTTTATCAGCCAAGCAGAACCCTGAACACCAGCTGGTCTGACAACGCAAAAAACGCACTTACAGACGGCGCAGTTGGAACACCACTGGGTCTACCTGTTAAGTGATCAGCACTTTAACAAACCACAGTTCATCAGCATCTTGCCACATGCCATTTGCTGTCAATGCACATCAGGTATATATTCACTCAATTGCCAGATCCTGAGGGATAGAAGTAAAAAGAGACGTGAAATCAAAGGAAACCATGATATCACTTGGCAAGAGACTTACCCCTTTAAGTTTCTCCAAAAACTGTGTTGACGAGCGGCCTAGCAAAGTGGCTGTTTCGGCGTCTCAAATTTCTGACCGCTGATTCGGAGACCACGGTCCACTCGTCAACACAGTTCTTGGAGAAACTTAAAGGGGTAAGTCTCTTGCCAAGTGATATCATGGTTTCCTTTGATGTCACGTCTCTTTTTACTTCGATCCCTCAGGATCTGGCAATCGAGACGGTTGACCTACTCCTACGAAACAAATACGATGAGACGGAGAATCGCCGGGGACACGCGGAAATCCTACAGCTCCTGAAGTTCTGTCTCAGGACGTACTTCACGTTTGACGGAACGATCTACGAGCTGGTGAAGGGGACACCGATGGGTTCACCGATTTCGGGACTCATAGCCGAGGTGGTCTTGCAGCGGCTGGAGTCGCTGGTTTGCCAACAACACAAACCGAAATTCTGGGCTCGGAATGTGGATGACACCTTCGTCGTCATCGAACGGGATCAGGTGCTCACGTTCAAGGAACGTCTCAACAGCGTCTTCCCGGACATCCAATTTACGATGGAGGAAGAAGAGAACAACCAGCTGTCTTTTCTTGATGTCCTCGTTTGTCGAAAAGATTGTGGTGGTCTAAAGACTAAAGTATTCAGGAAAGCGATAAACACGATGCAAGTACTGAATAACAACAGCAACCACCCAATCAGCCACAAACGCAGTTGCGTAAAACACTCTATCGGCGTGTTGAGACGCACTGCAGCGAAGAAGAAGACAAAGTTGCCGAGGTAAAATACCTCCGACGGGTGCTTGCGCAAACGAGCTGGCCAACAAAAGCGCACCGACCCCAAGATTTGGCGTTCGATCCCGTATGTCAAAAACGTATCGGAAGCAGTTAGCCACCTTCTCGCACCACTTGGAGTTGGAGTCGCACACAGGCCGGAAGCAACCATAAGGCGTCAGATAATGAAGCTGAAAGACCCACTGCCATGGCGAGAAACATCTGGGGTCGTCTACAGGATCTGGTGCAGTTGCGGTCAAAGCAATTATGTCGGAGAAACTAGCAGACTTTTCAGGACGCGAATTGCCGAACACTCGGCTGAAGTGCGGCGAAATGATGCCAATTTTCAAGTTGTGGCTCATTCGACGAGACCCGGCCACACCTTCAAATTTGATGAGGCCGAAAATCTCGCAAGAGGTGACAATCGGGTGAGCCGAGAACTACTTGAGTCATGGTTCACGGGCCCCCAACCCATCAACATGTGCAACGATTTGCCCACTCCATATTCAATCCTGAGATTCAATGTGGCCAAAGCAAGCCGTCACTTGAGGAATGGGCAGGCCACCGCCTCATCGTACGCCAACACCGGGGAGCCAGACGGCCGAGCAATCATCATGCACGAGCTCACCACCCGTGACGAAAGTTCAACAGGTCAGAGCCAGCGTGCCGTCCAACAAGCAGTCCACGCACAAGAAGGCAATTAACGTTAATTGTCGCTGTTTGCTTGCAGTAATGATTGTGTCCTATAAATACTGCAAACGTCTGTGCATACTTAACCTTTCTGCTACTCATGTCTCTGATGCCGAATCCGCGACGGATATCGAAACGTCAGGCGAATAAACATATTGTCTGAGCGATCGAATCTTCTTCTTCTGAAATGCGATCTATCGGCATGACATTGGGACACATCATCAACAACAGCCGTAGATAAGGAAACATTATGTTCCTTTCTTAAAAATATTAGCGGGGATGGCGGAAGAACTACGCATGCTCAGGTTATCATTAGGCAGGTAAAAAACATAATAAAACCTTAAAGGGAAAGCGCAGGTCAAATTATAGTAACAATGTTCGAAAAAGGACGCTAGTTCACAAAAAATAAGTGTGTTTCATAATTCTTTTATTTCTATAATTCTTATAACTTATCATTAAATGCCTTTGAAGAGATCAACTTCAAAAGACAAGGAGAAAATTGTGGACATCTTGTGGAAATAAATAGCCCTCAAACAATATTTTGCCGAAGAAAGCGTGACTTCGGAACTGAAGCCCTAATTGTTGAACTTCCAAAAATAGTTATGTAGCAAATACCCATAGCTTTTCCTCTTCCACTGGCAGTAAGGCATGAAAAAGTTTATTTGTGCAAAATAAAACGTTCATTCCTTTTGAACAGTGAACAAACAGCACGACTGACCTTGAGTGCACTCGAAAATGCATTTCTGTCAGCTTGATATTTATGAGCACCTCTTGTGCAGCGATGGCGACCATATAGCCCCTGGGTTTTTCAGCTACTGCATATTGTGATTGCATGTCGGAAGTTGATTTGTCTGCCTGTGGCCAGGCAAGTATGACGTTTATAGGATATTTGGTAAAAATGTCACTAAGTGCTAAAAATACTAAGGATACATTGATGCAAACTTTTTATTTTAGGTACTGTTTCTATGTGATTGAGGTGTTATCACAAACTGTATTTTGCCATCCCCCGTAAAAATGCTTTTCCATTTTAGAGGGATATCCTCTATCGGGAGAAAGCTGTTGAGTGGTTTTGTCCTTTCTATCGCGCATTGGACCACATTCCTGGTTTTATTAGTCATCAGTACCTTTAAAACTTATGAATTTAAACCTATAGAAGGCCTTTTGCAAACTGAGGTAGGGATTAAAAGATCAGTGGCACCAAACTACTGCACCAACAGCCATTGCTTACTCATGTAGAACTGAGGTTGAAAATTCCTCCGAAAATGTGATTTTAACACTTCAAATGAAGAGAATTTGCTGTCTTGAAAATATTTTTAAACGGAAACCTATAAATTCTTACCAACGGCCTGTCAAAGTGTGCCGAAATTCCATTTTCACGTGGTTATTACAAAATTTAAAACAGGCAATGCTTGCAGTTATCTTAGGTTTCACAATCTAACGCAAAACGCAACGAATATTCATAAAAATGCGTAGTACCTCTGTTTGAGAATTCAGTTTGAAGTTAAATTAATCGGGTTGCAGATATTCGTAGACAACAGTTCCACAAAAAAACAAAATATTGGTGGTAAATAAGGTAATGGCATCTATTGTTAATGGCAATTAAAATGTTCTACCAGGCTTGCTTTAATTATCAGGCACCACATTTTGAAAAAAAAACTGTTATGTCAAACCGATAAAAGTATCTACCCGATGGTGAACAGGAAATTCATTTCAAATTATCTTGTTACCATGTATTGGTCATTGTTAGCACCCAAAATGACTTGCGGTAGACAAAAATGTGTTTGTAAAAACAATTTCCTACCAAAGCATAGGACAAAAAACGGACGTAACTTCAGAAATGCAAAAATATTAATGTTACTGTCACATTTATATTTGCTTCCATGTTATCCATTTTGTTTTTCTATTAAGCTAAGCACATTTTCCTGCGTATGCATAAGTCACGGAATAACCCAAATCACGAACTTATAGAACTGCGTGTTATATTTGCCCAAACTGCTGCAATGCATGGAAGGAAATCCAAATGCGTCTGCCAACTGCGTGCTTCAAATGAAACTGCGTGCTTTTGCGCGCTGCAGACATGACCTTGAGGTAAGCAAGGCAGCGCAAGCAAAGTCACTTTCGGACCTCATTTATAAGGACGATTCCATCAAAATGACTTTAACTCACCTATTATAGACTGCAAAAAGTGTGAGACATTTGTCAATCTAGTACTCAAATACAAGACTAGACAGAATTCACGATTGCGCCTCGAGGTATGGAATGCAATCACGAGATGCGTTTGACTGGATAACGCACACATATTTCAGGGTAGCGGAAAACTGAACACCTCCTATCCTGCCTGTAGTCATTTAAGGATTAAGAAGCCGTCTACAACAGCAACAACTTTTTTCTTTGTCGCCATTTTTAACTGGGGTTACACTTGATTACAACAGACGTACGAATGCTAATGAAGCCTTGGTTGCAAATATTCATCTGGGTGAAAAGTTATGTGTTGGGCCAAATTCCAAGTAAGTTTTGCGGCAAATCATAAGTTTAAAAACCAATCTGTGCCCAAATATTTTCTCCATTCTTACTCATGCTTAATTTTAGCTCAGATTTTGAGGTTTAAAAGTAAAAAAATAAGGAAATTGCCTTCTTTGAATTTGTAAGGTGAACAGCAAATAAATAAAAACGGAAACCGATACAAGTTGCATTTAGGACTGAGAAACGGCTGACGTTTATTATAATCTGAGACGAGAAGGGAGGGTCATTGCAGAGATTTTAGTAATCTTAGGCACATTTTAAACTCTTTTCAAATCAATTATGCGTTTTACAGATACATCTCAAAAATCTAGATCAGGGAGTTTAACAAACCATGCATCCTGTTTTGAAAAGCAGGCGTGAATTGTTTGTTAGTTAAAAAATTATGCATAGTCATTTTGGTGAAGGTTTATGCAACTAAAATGTGCATTTAGACCGCTTTTAGAAATATGCTGTACTTCTTTAAATAAGTGCAATTCAGATTAGCACACTGCTTGCCAGATCTGAAAAAAAACATATTTATATCACTTGGTTAGTACTCAGTAAATTTACCAAGCCCACGAAGTAGATGGGAAATAAGCGTTCCTTTTTAAATTGCACATCAATTCCTTTACATGACATCATTAACGTCGCAAGCAAAGCCAAGGTCTTTGTGAAAACCATACGATCCCTGTCGGAAGTTGCTTTTATGCCTAACTGATTCATGCTTCTAATACTTGAACGCATTCCCCAGAACATCCCGGCCGCAGGACTGCTTTTCGCAGCGGACTAATGGCCAAAAGTATTTTTTTTACAACAATTCAACTTTATGGCTGGTTTTAGTATCGACGGTTATTGTACCGTAGTATGCTAGTGATAATTACAGTTTGAAGTTCATTGTTTATTTCACTTCAAGATGCCGGTTTTTAAACGAGTTCTATTGAAATTTCTGCAAACTGAAATTGTAGTGGGTAATTGTTCGCCTAAGGTGTTCTTGAAAACAATTTTTTTGTTTTTATGCATTTTTGCGAATACGATTACTCGACATAGACCGGAAATAGGCAGAAAACAATAGCAGATACAAGTACCACATGCACAGGCCTTTGCAGTATTTAAAGTATATATCCTATTGGCAAAAAGTCAATACTTTAGCGAGATGTGAATTTTCTTCCTCGACTTCCTCCTCTCCGCAACAAATATAATCTACACATTTGTGTGAGGGAAAGGGGGACGTGAACGAAGGAAACTAAGCTGTGTTTTTACTAAATTTTAAAAGGTTAATACATGTGTCGATCGTTTATGTTTGCCATCTACCTCAGGTCACAAAAGAAAATCAATCAAATTTGTATAAAAACTGGTCAAAAAGTAAGTGGAAACACCCACAAAGCCAGGTATTTGCACGTGATCGTCCTCCAGTCAAAATGACTCTTGGTACCATAGCAGGATTATTGAGGCACAATAGAGGAAGATTGGCTGTCGCGAAAATCACTTTAACACAAAATACACTTTTTATCATCCCGGCAGCCACTCTGCTGTCAGAATCTTCAGTAAAACTGGTAGTTACTCGCCTACTGCAGATAATGCACAGTGTACCTTATGAGAAAAAAAGTTAATATCTTGTTTGTTATTGTCTACGGCGACATATTTTTATTCCTCCACTTTGTCCACTTTCTCCGCTTTGCGTCAAATATAGTGCGCATTTTTGTGTGTTGGGCTTGAAGGTAAGAACCGATATTGACCTTGGGATAATAGCTGCTTTACCTTATTTATGTCCCCATTGGCCGGCTGCACCACGAAACAAACATCTGCTATGGGACATCAACATGTAGGCAAGCACACGCAGTGTATAAACTCAAACGCAGGCATCCCAAGAAGTGAAATTAATAGAAAAGGCGTCCTTTGGGAAAAAGAGTAAATTTATTGAGAAAATTTCTACACTGAATCCTCAGGGCATCTTCAGACTTGAGAGTAGTTTTCAAAGAACAGTTATCATTTGAAAGCGCTGATACAGTTGTATATTCATCTGTAGTATGTGTTAATTTGGAGTTACAGATTGCGTCACATCCTGGTGGACATGACAAGCACAGTCCGGGGTCAGCCCTGGTCATTCAGTGTAAGCGTTAATATGTGTTCATGATGGTCCATGTTTGTCGGTAGCAGTCTCTTCCACCTTTCTTTAAGGTGTTTGTAAACCAGCTAAATCGATATGCCGGTAAATGCATGAACCACTGGAGTGCATGGCCTCAAGAAATTCTCTTCTATTTTTTGGAGGGGCCAACTCTGACGATGCGTGTTTTGTCCCATGCAAAGCTATGTGCTGTGGCAAGGCAGTGCACAGCCACTACGAAAAAAAAACGGTCATGTCTCTTCGCTGCCAACTGGTGCTCACATATGCATGCGGAGACGTATCTTCCTGTCTGGCCATAATATACCGTGTCAAAAACTTCATTTCGGATTTTGTAAATGGCTCCTTTTTTATCGAAGTAGCCAACCTTATCCTCAGGGTGTACTAGCCGAGTGCGTAAAGTAGCCATCGGTTCGTGCGCAATATGTAACTGGTAGTTTCGGAGTGTAAAAACACCTCAAAGAAAGATGGTAGAGACTGCTGCCGACAAACATGGACCATCATGAGCCCCAATCAGCGCATACATTGAATGACCTGGACGGACCCCGGACTGATTCAATTACAGTTGTCAATTAGCCATTACGCCATTGCGACGGCTAATCATGTCCACCACGATGTAACGCAAGCTTTCAATCCCAATTAACTCCAAATTAATGCCCACTTAAGATGACTTTATAACTGTAGCAGCGTTTTGAAATGATAACTGTTCTTTGTACACTACTCTCAAGTCTGATTACGACCTGAGTATCCAATATCGACAACTAACTGAATAAACTTTCTCATTTTCCCAAAGCACGCCTTTCCTTAAGAAACGAACAAATTATCGTTGTAGGCGAACATCATCCTAAGTCAATGGTGTCATGTCAGACGAATAAATACAGGTGGTAAATAACCATGAGGGTTAAATACAAGCCTTTTTATATAAATACAAGACAGAAAACTGATTTTAAAACGATTTTTCAATGCCTACAATGTTTTGGGTTGCCCCTTTTTTAATATGGAAGTGCTTTGAGTAACAACGTACTAAAGTTTTCTTAACACAGCATATTGGGATCCTAAAAATTTGCAGTATTACTTTCTTATTGTGCATTTTTCGTAAGGAGCATGCAGAAAACGAACAGCAAATACAATTGGAGTAGATGTGGCGTTATCTTAAAAACGTCGCTTAATTAGTGGCATTTAAAACACAAGCAGCAAGCCCTTACCGAGTGTGCAAGCTCTAAAGAGGCAATGATCTATCAAATGAGTTGGATACACATATTTTTAGGTTCCTGTTGGCTAGCATATATATATATATATATGAATGAGCAAGGGCGTACTAAGTTAACGGAGAAACGGGTAATGATTGGCCAAGTAAGCCCCTGGTAAATACCTTGGCTTGGTTTGGTTTATACTTTCGTTGCCAATAGAAACACTTCCAGCCTGTTTGCCTCTGCATCCACATAACAACATGCACAGAGTTCTTCTTTCGTGTTCTTATTTAAAAATTCAAATTTATTATTTTATTGAGGGCTGTTTGTTGTATATATTACTAATTGCAACTTTTAGGTCATAGGGATAAAGTATGGTGGTAATGTACCTGATTTTGAAACATATTTCGCTAGATATCTGCAAAAAAACCTAGGCCTTAAAATAACAATTACCACCGTTCACACATTGCATGATCCAGAGATGGGAAATGGCTTAATTGGGCTTACATAACCTAAGGTTATTGCTATAGTCTGTGCTGGTGCCTAACAGAACGTATATGTAAACGATGACATCCCTGTTGATATACATGATCACATCAGGTTTCAAATGAATTTAAACAACCAATCTTGCTTAGGTAAGTTTGCCTACTCTGAAACGCACATCAAAATAATTATGTTAAATTTGCATGACACCGGTCGTTAGTTGTAGAACGTTTTTCACTTCCACTGATTTCCCTTCTCATGTCCGCTGCGTTCGATTTCATCCATCCTGACGCTAACTGCGAATAATCACTCCAGATGGTGTACCACTAAACACCATAGCAATGAGCAAAGCAATAATGCACATGTCCTAGCACATAACAACCTTTAAAAACAGTTCAAAATTCAGTCTGGGATACGACATGGCTGTAACCCGCCGCTAAGTCTATCGAACTACGTCATTGAGTGGATTCTCGGGGTGGGGCCTAACGTTCAGTGGACGGTTTTGAGCTTGCATCGTTATCTTATCGTAATGTTAAACAAAACCTTTGCGGAAAAGTATCTTAAGTGTCATACCATCACGTACGAAATGTCTTAGCAAACGCGAGACAGCGACACGTTATCTAACTTCGCCCACAGCAGAAGCTTATTTTTGTCAATGAATACCACGCTAATTAAGCTTAATCCATGTATTTTTTTCCAGCTATGAGCATCGAGGGCTTTCGCACCCGTCCAGTTGATCTGATGAACCCTGTTCAAGTTGCGCCGCCACCTGGCGAGTTGGAAATTTTTCCCCGCGTGACTCTTCGCCAGGACGGTATTCTCGACATTGACAAGCTGCACCGGGAGCTTGCGGCCGAAGCACTTAGCGCAGATAAGCTGCCCAGCGACAAACAGGCAACCACAGCCGACACGCAAACCACAGCCAAGACCGCGGAGACCGGACAACGCTTTATGCGACAGGCACGACTTCGACGAGCCCGCAGCAAACTCTCCCGTTTCCGCACCCAGCCAATCACCTTCGCCGAAATCACCGAGGCAGACGAGACTGAGGATATGGTCCAGCCCTCACCACTGCCAGCTAGCACTAGCAATTTTGATTTTGCCAGCAGGCGGCATAAAGGGGACAGGTAGACGGAGATGGAGCCTGTCAGTAGGCGAGCGAGAGAGGCAGATTACTGCCAATAATCGTGTGAACACTGAATACAGAGAGAGGCTATTCTGGCTACACACTGGTGTTGACGTTTCACATGTGGACTATTAATGAACACGCCCAGTACAGAATGACGGACATATATTCTGTTTAACCATCTGTACAACCATCTTCCATCCCACACTCCCACCTTAAACCCCATTTTTACAGTATTTTTAAAATAAACACAATGAGAAAGAGTTCACTCAGCATACTAAGGATTAAAAACATGTGTCAGCATGCAGCGGTTATTGCAGCTTGTCCACGGAAAGGTAAGATAATCTCTTGAGAGTTTCTTTGAACAAAAAAATCATTCTGAACTGAATCAAAACTCTTAATTAGAAAAAAAGTAACTTTTCAGGATTTAATTAATTGATATATCACTGGGTTAAAAATAAATTGAGTAAATATACAGTAAGTGTCTTACACATACAATGTTAGACAAAGAGATAAGGTAATGCTTTTTTTCACCAGAAAAAATGTCCTGCAGCATATTACCCGGATATCTTAGGCCCTCTCGAGAGTTGTTATGAAATGCGTGGTTTTGCGGTTGTCTTAAAGTCTCACATGATTTAAGACGCCCTTATCAATAATCATAACCTTTATGGTAAAGTATCTTTTTTGAGTAACGAAAATTCCCAGTATACATTTCAGAAAATAAAATGGCAACGATGCGTATGTTTTCGACAGTTTTCATAAGGCCTTTACATTTATGTGGCAATTAAGGAAATGCACTTTGCGGGCTGGTATAAAAAATAGAACGATTGTTAGAGCAGGAGGAGAGGGGGTAGACGTGGCTGCGTTGACTTATAAATAATACTGAACAACCTCGGAAAATTTTCTTGCTTAAATAAATATAAAACATATTTGCTTTTTTCCCTTTTAAAAACATATACAGAAGAGTGGTACACTTTAATCACGTCCTTTCTTTCTTGTATAACCACATTCTCATTAGTCCAAACATTTAGACATGTTGTCATTATTAAATCAAAATTATTGAAAAACTGTTCGCTGGCACATTTTGAAAACGTTCTGTGTTTTCAAAGTTTAAATTATAAAAAAACTTTCTCATGCATGTTCCTGTAAAAATCCTTAACGCAAGATATACATTGAAGGCATTTACCAATGAAATTTAGTGTTTGTTTAAATGCTCTTATCAAGATTACTATGTGAAAAATTCTCTAAAAAACGGCAAAATACATTGTTTAACAAGCAGAAGGTCCGCATAATAAGTGTGATATTGTCATTTATAAGAGAAATAAAAACTCTATATGGCAGGTTAGCTAAACAAAAAAGCACTTTCATAAAATATTAAGCTGATGCGAATTCGCCCATGTTTCTTTCAACCGAGAGAATTGTAAAATTTCAGGCGCGAATTTTGAAAAAAATTAACATTTTGCTGACAATTATTTATGCATTTTGACTGAGCATTTAAGAATTTATTTTTCTTGTCCTAATTGGCGTACTTCGCATTATCCTTCATTGACTTCAGACATAAACCTTGGCCAAAAATATTCCATGATTTTAAAATAATTCACCCGGATATATTTGGCCCTCTCGGGAGTTGTTATGAAATGCGTGGTTTTGCGGTTGTCTTAATGGCTCACACAATGCATTTGTTCATGATTTAAGACGCTCTTAGCAATAATCATAACGTTTATGGTAAAGTATTTTTTTAGTAGCAAAAATTTCCATTGAAAATGTCAGAAAATGAAATGGCGAACATGCGTATGTTTTCGATAATTTTCATAAAGCCTTTACATTTATGTGGCAATTAAGTAAATACGCTTTGCGGGCTGGTATTAAAAATAAGACGTCTGTTAAGGCAGGAGAAAGTGGGGTAGAGGGAGTCAAAGTCTGATTAGCGTTAGAGGGAACTGATAGTAGGCAGAGGTGATAAGCTGCTGCCAGTTGGCTTAGCCGTTTTAAACAGTGGTCACTGCGGCGCCTGGACAAAGTTATTTTGGTGGCACACGGCCGAGTGGCGTAGCCAATGACGTAGCCAACAGAAGCTGTCCAATTTATTTTGAGCAGCTTGTGGGTACCTTGTAGAACACTCGGAAGGCCTCTGACATTCACGCGATGGTCTAAGACTACCAGGTGCGCTAAAATAGAGCTGTTTTGACCCTGTATTTGGCCCCCTTCTAACAATGCTGGCATGTGTTCTCGTACTATTTTGGAGAAGGGGGCACCTGAGTCAAGCTGTAGCAACCACCTTCCCAGCAGCCAACCCCCATATACTGTTCTCGACTATTCCTTCTTATACGGAGCGATCAAGGATATATTGCCAGCCAAGACCACGTCAATATTTATATATTCTTTTACCTGGTCGCTTGGGGCAGGATATATCGTCACACGTGCCATCGTTTGTCGAAAAGGTAAAATATAAATGAATAAAAATATGCCTTCTTGTAGACCATTGTAGCAAGTACGTCCTTTAAAACAAAGTTATGAAACGGACTAGACGAAAATTTCTTGGAAATACCAAAGAAACTGTCAAAACCAGTTCCAGCTTTTAAGTTGTGGCCAACCAGACTAAACAGTCTCCGAGGCTTGAACTAGACATATGTTCGCCTATATACCAGCGTACATATTTGCCGTTTTAAGCATTTTTAACTTAGAAAAGCGTTAAGACCCTATATAGTCAACTATTAATAGAGCACACGCTTTATGAGCACCGCAGGCAATCCCTTTCCCGACTCAGCAGCCGCCGTCAAAGCTGCGTTAACAGGTCAACGCTTCATGCGACAGGCATGAAGGCGATTAGCCCGCACCAAACTCACCCGCCCACGCCCACCCAACCAATCACCTTCGCTGAAATCACCCGGCTAGATGACATTGAGGAGATGGTCAACACCACGCCACTGCCGACTAGCACCGACAACTTTTATTTTGCCAGTAGACGCCTGAAAGCTGACAGATAGAAGCAGGTTGGGCCAGTGATCAGGAGAGCGAGCAAGAGACAACACTGATACTTCTCGTTTGAGCACTGAACAAGGATAGGCTATACCGGCTGCATTGCTGTTAATGTAACTGATGTTTCACCTGTGGTCTATTAATAAAATTGCTCTGTACAGAATGTAAACATATTGTCTCATTTACTCTGCGTACAACCACCACCCTCCTCCACCCATCGACAATCCCATTTTTGCATTTTTCCTTAAAAAAAAGAGGTGAACTTCCCTATAATGTCTAGCGAACAGGTTTCAGTATACAGCGATTGTCACATCCTGTTCAGTACACCATAATTGAATACAAGGAGTGCTTCTCTAAAAAAACTGCTAACTGAAGCATTTACTCCCCAGTACAAATTAAAAAACACGCATGGATGGCAGCATTTATTGGTACCAGTACATTTCGTGACAGCTCTTTAGCTGCGTTTTGTCGCTTCATAAGTACGATAACGCAGAGGACCTGCAACCATTTGAAATCTTGCAGAATGGATGACATAACAGAAAGGATCATTAATTGGTATAAATAATCATCAGGTAAAGAACACAGGACTAGTCAACCTATGGTAAGGACGGGGGCAGGAGAATAAACGAAAATTACTTGCAAATTTAAACTAAGTAACCAATTAGCAGGGTTATTGTAGGTTGACAATGTCGTCAAACTGCTTGCCTAGGTCAGGTTTCTCCCGTCATATGTACGCAGCTTCCGAAAATCACAACATTCAAATTGTTTTGGCCCGAATAGGTTCTCGAAATGCTGTCTTGACGTCAACTTAATGACCACTATCAAGCAAATGCTTAAAGGTAGAGCACAGTGGTACCCTGGTTGTTTGCTTGAATAGCCAGCTGCGCAAGTGTTCAGCGGCCTGGCTGCCAGTTGCCTTTGCGTTCGCTTAATGTACCTGCACCCACAAGTACATGTGAATTCATATACACAATTTTAAGTGGCGTGCAGTGGCAAGGGATTCTTTGCCCGCTTCAGTGGAATTCTTGGGGTCGGACTTAGGAAGATGAGCTTTGCAGCGTTGAGGGTGCTTTCTATAGTACAGCGCAAGCGTCGCTTGATTTTGTTGGAAACATCATCACACTTAAAGGGTAAGGATATAATGATGGGCTATTTTTAAACTGAATGTTCCATCAATTTTGCCCCAAGAGTATCGCTGTACTTCTGAATGAAGCGTACAGGATAGCCGCAATGAAGTAGGCCTGTTTTGATATGGGAAAGCTCTGCGGGCAGGGTCTCACTAGAACAAATTTTCCTTGCACGTTGAAAGAAAGTACGTACCAGATTTCGCCTCCACTGAATTGGCACAAAACTCGTGAAATGTAAATACTGCCCTTGACATGCATTTTTTGGTGAAATAAAAGCGCGTTATTGAACCATCATCCTCTCTTAAAATGAGGACATCTAAGAAGCATTGCATGTTATGCTGCTCTATTTCCATCGTAAATGCAATTTTTGGGTGCAGGGTATTCATAAAATTGAGGAGATCGTCGGCGTTTTTCTTAGAATCCACGATCGTGAATATGTTTTCCACATATCGTGGATATTATTGTGTCTTATTAAGTCTTGATGACGTCTTTTCTTTAAGATAACCCATAAGGACATCTGAGATTATGGGCCCTAGTGGACTGCCTATTGCGACTGCGTCTAATCGTCACTAACGTTGTCCATTGAATAGAAATTAAACATTGTTGTACAGAGTAATAGCAATTGGTGCAGTATTTCAGATGGCACACGTTTTTCAGACGCGTGCGCACAAATAATATATATTGTTTCATCCATTGGTACATTTGTAAATAAGGATTCGACGTCTAGTGAAACCTACGATTTTAAACCTAAATCAGCACCGGCTCAATTTTTATATAATTCTGAGCTTCTGAACTATTACAGGACGATAAATAAATTGATTCGGTGCTCGCCTTGCCTTCTTCTTTGTCCATGCGAATACCTACAACGCGAAACTTCCTTTTCATTTAAGTGCACATATGAATATATATATATATCGGAAAAGGATTGGAGACTAATCAAACCACAGGATGCAGCCTTAGCGCAGTTCTATGGGTTACCCA
>JAYGXS010000006.1:22888850-22947422 GCA_036362985.1 Ligula intestinalis | reverse complement strand
CAGCCCCGATGAGGCCGCCGCCGGCGCTAGCGAGCGACTTGCAACTTTGTCAACAGTGGCCAACAACGCGGCAGAGGAGGAGAACTAATAGCGACTCCAATGACCGACATGAGTCATCGATCCACCGACGAGCCCAAACATGTGAGCCGGGTCCGCGCTTTGAATGCCAACCGGTCAAGCCAACCGAGTATGGAAGGAGAGCCGATAGTAGCAAGCCAAGTGCACACAATACGCACACAGACCTGATGATGACAACAACAAACGTACAGGCGACGGGGGATGTAGGAGGACGGGCAGAGAGGGCCCTTCACCGCGCACACGTCCGGGAGGACTCACCTACCCACTGACGGACACCGGACCCAGAACGAGGGCTGATCCGCGCATCCGGCCAGAGGGGAGGTCGGGCGGTGATCACACTACCGGGCCGGTTAACGTAGACGCGTTAACGACACACGGACAGCCAACGGATGACACACACGGGCGCCAGCCACCCACAATGGAGGTGCCGCAGCCAATCAACGGACAGAACGAAGTTCAGCGCTCGTGCGTCAGCCATCGCTACAACACCAGATGGTCTGCGCAGTATTCCAACTCTCGGCACGCAGGAACACACAACCCACCACTCTGATGATGGAAAATAGTGTATTTCCGAAACGTCAGCACAATTACAGTGTGGTCCACGACAGCGCCTTGTTTTCTTCTTCGCCTTCTTTGGGGGATGATGATCAGGATAATTTTTCTGGACCTCGTATCTTCACCTATGTTAATATATATATATATATATATATATTTATTTATTTATCAAGGAAATAATCGCGGAATTTATTAGGTGCATGACATGGAGGTAGGTGGATGGGACATGACTTTTAAGGGTCAGACCCTATAGTTCGTAGAACATTTTTGTCGAAGACAATCAACTGCCGCGGAATAACCACGGAAATGTCCATTCTACAAATGAGTAGCAATACAAGTAGTGTTAATTCTATATGGCAATGATGTTATAACATACTTCCGCATAGATACCAGCTAAAAGCCCAGACACCTGTTTCGCCGATATTCCTGCTACTGCATGATACAGCAACGAGAGGTTCGGCTCCTCAGTAGGTCACCAACGTTCTCTATGCGGTTTCTAAAACCTGACCTTTAGATAATTATCAAAGAAATAATCGCGGAAATTATTAGGCGCATGACATGGAAGTAGGTGGATGGGACATGACTTTTAAGGGTTAGACCCTAGAGTTCGATGAACATGTTTGTCGAAGACAATCAACTGCCGCGGAATAACCACGGAAATGTCCATTCTACAAATGAGTAGCACTACAAGTAGTGTGATTTCTATATGAAAATGATGTTATACCATACTTCCGCATAGATACTAGCTTAAAGCCCAAACACGTGTTTTGCCGATGTTTCTGCTACTGCATGATACAGCAACGAGGGGTTCGTTTCTTCAGTAGGCCCTCAACGTTCTCTATGCGGTTTCTAGTATATATATATATATTAACCGTTTTATATCAATAAATGTTTATCAATATTCTGAAATATGTTAATTTTTCTGCAACACAATGTCAGGATACATAAGTTCTGTCACTCAGTTTTCCTTCAGATACACTGTTGCACGGTCGTCTTCCGAAAGTGAACTGTGGAGCTCTTAGCAAACAGAATAGGTTTAACGGAGTGGTGGAGCATTTCCGATAAAACCACGAAAGTTGGAACGAACAGGCGTAGTTCTTAAGTCGATATTAGCCAGGTATACCAAACCCCATGATATGCAACCCAGGAGACTCAAAGTGGATAAGTGAGTGCCTGTGCACGAGTGCAAATATCCGTCACTTTTCAAAGTTTCTTCTGTGGAACGTTTAACAACCGTGTGTGTTCGTTTTTATACAGTGTGCACTTTAAGGGCAGCCCTACGCAAGGCATGTTTCCCCATAAAATGCTAAACACGGTAGGACATTGCAAATCAATAATAACAATACATACTTGAATGCAATAGAGGCAAATTTCCGAGTTCCAGGAAGCAGTTCAGAAGAAGAAGCGTTAACTGGAACAAGAGTGTAATTGTCGTGACGTTTTGGATTCCCTCGTTGATCCTTTATCATAGAAAATAGTAGAACTGTCTGCAGATAGGGTGGATATATTCGGATGAAGTAGCTTGCGGATCTTATTTGCAAGTGCTGCCTTCATTTGCTGTTTGTGTTCGAGAGCTCTTTCGGCCATCCTCTGTTGGAGCAGTTGTGTACCATTCTTGCCCTGAATACAAAACGCTTTGCCTTTTCTTCGTCGGTACTCTGACGGTACCCCATCTGCGCATGTCTCCGACTATTATACTATAACCTATGATAAAGGATTTCCTAGGTAGTGCAAAACGCGAGGACAGCAAGCATCTTGTTCCAGTGATCGCTTCTACCTCTTCTTAGAGTGATTAGAATCGCTTTACCAGCCAGCCTCTCACGAAGTGACAGATGATGGAAAGCAGGCTTACTGTTGATAGTGCAAAATTTATTCACACGCAAACCGTATGCCAACTAAACTTTTGCGTCAAACCTCAGCATTAGCCTGCTCATGTCACTCTCGTTAGAACAGAGACAGTGTTTGCATGTAAAGGTGAGAACAATCCTGTCAACCATTGTGGTCACATTCAGAAAAACGGTGTGGTATGATTCGGCAGATAACAAGAAGCATGGCCCAAAACTCACTGACTCGAAACAGGTCACAACAGTTATGCGTCTAAAATACAACTAACCTTAATGACGTGACGACTATTGCCTAGCACGCGATCTTAACTTCTGTCAGAACGCGACAGCAAATCGCGCGGGAAAAACTGCTACCGTTGCCACAACTTGTTTAGGAATTACTCCTCAGAACAATGTCTATATTCTCCTGCCTTAGTAGCTGTAACTCACATGCCTTTAGTGCTTAGAGTTACGGGCTCTCTGTTTTGCATTTATGCTTTGGTTCAAAATCACAGTTTTTTGAATTCTCAGCCATGGTTGAAATATTCTCTCTACGCACTTATAACTAAATTTGCGTGTGTCTTGTGGTTTAAATGTCCTAGGCTGATGCACGCGCTTATCGCAATTTAATAAATCAAGTCTGCAACTGAAGCATTGATTTTTATATATTAACCTGCCCCACAATCAAAGGGTACTACGAAAAGGGTCAGCGACTGGATTTGAGAATAGGTTATAGTCAGAATAGGGATATCCAAATATCTGTATACATGCATTTGTTATTTGCATCATGCTAATGAATATATAAATACAGTGAACGTCGGGCTGCTTAAAACAGCATTTCTTCTAACAACTCAGTTTAAGAGTAATTTATGTTTACAAAAATTACGCAAAATTACGTAATGAGTGAAATGTGTTTCGATAACGGTTACCTCAGTATTTGTTGTGAGGGTTCTTTCTTTGGATACCTAGAATCACAAACTGTTGTGGATGCTTCAACCGAGAAAAAAAGATGCGTAAATTATTAAATTATGAATGCTTATTGGCAGTTTCAGTGCAGCGCCCCACCGTAGATGGATTTGCTGATATTAATGAAGAAGAAAGCTAACTGTCAGAGGTGATTTTAATTTCATATGTACGTCTGCATCCTGGAAAAAATATTACAATCGTAGTAAAACATATATTTGGACAGCTTATTGTGATCAAATGAATGGATTTAATAATAAGACTGACTTTATCTAGATAACTGCCTTCTGATTTATAGTTATTGAACGAATTCGGCGCAAATTTCGGCCACATCTTGAAAAATTTTACATAAAAGACATTTCCTATGCAATACGTTAGACCAGAACCCAACTTTTTATTAGTATGCATTGTGCTATCCAAGTGATCCAGAATAAGCAAAAATACAGTGGAAAAATTATCCCATCCAGAACTGTAAACTTTTGACTGAAGTTGATTCAAATGGTAGTGCTACAATCTCTAAGGAATGGTTTTTATTTGCAGAAACAAAGTAGACCAGTAGTTTAAAAATTATGTTAAACTGACCTGCGAGGAATTTTCGCACCCAATACGGTAACAAAAAAGCTGACCACTTTTTTAAACCACGCCAATCACGTTGGCATTTTAGCAAACTTCCCACATGCGTTACCGCGAAGGTGATATAAAGTATGCCCCATTCAATATAAGTCACGTAAAAGTTTACTTTTTGTAAACTACACGTTCCCCTTATGGGTTATTTAGAGACGGCAAAGACGGAAGTGCAATTTGGTTGCAAAAAATGGCTATATATGGGCCTATTAATTTTGCGCTCGAAAGTTTAAAACGAATCGTGAAATGAATTCATAAAAGCGGTTACTAAACTTTTATAAAGAGAAACTTATGTCCTTTAGTGTCCAGGGAAATTGTATTTAGTATCTTCAAGTTCATTAAACAAATTTTAAAACTTTCGAATTTTCTCTTGAATTTGCTTGTCAGCTAAATATCCAACCAAAACACTTTTAAAGAGGTAACATATAATGGAAAACGTCGTTATTAATCTGAGGAAAACAATATTCAAGTTAGATTGACGACATGGTGTCTGGTCGACGATGTTGTTTGCTGTTTTGATGCATTACTAAATATGACTAACATTACCATCTCCATAGGAACGGATATCTAAAAACTCATTTTTTCGGCAACTGCCCGCTTATTTTTATCTGGATTAAAATTTATAATGTTAACGTCAAAAAGAAGCAAAATTTATCAATCATTTAACGAAGAGGCTGAAAACGATCGAAAGGAGGCCTAATTTTATTGGACGATCTTGAATAAATTTTTACCTACTAATGGTAATATGGACTAATATTTGACTAAGGAAAACCCGTCATTATCTAAAGACATAAGTACCATTCCGTTTTCGACTAAAAAAAAGATTTAAAGGTATTTTTCAATTTTGTAGCTGTTTTTATGTCTTCGAAACACAGCATTAAAAAGATTATTTTACTTTTCTTACAAAACATTGCTTCTCTTAGTTATTGTGGGCAATTACTCTACCTTATGATGTTCATTTTTATTTGTCAGCTTTATCATTCCTGTCTTATTAGCCGTTATCAACTAGTCGTACCCAACCACAAGTGGGGCGGCACTCAAGGCTCAAATGCACGAACTTTTCGGTCGCATTCTATTGATCTCACCAGTCAGTCACGCTTTTTCATGACCGATCGTGAGGTTTTGATACTCCTAGACAAACCTTCCCGATTGCAATGGCAAATCAGTCGTCCCGATTTGTGCTACGAGCTGCCTGATGACGGTTAAAAAACAGTTTCCTTTGTCTTCGCTTCCTTATCTTGCTAGATTGGTATCTCAGCAATACACAAGTACACGCAATAGCACGTGAAGAATGGGATGCTAGTGGATATTTTCTGTTGGTCATGCGTGCAGTCGATATTTGATTAGTCGTATCCAATGTGTCTGGTGATTTTTTCAATGTTTTACGGGGAACCTGTATAGTAAAATAATTAAGACGATCGCCATCGAAACACGACTTCTCTTCAGAGTGCGAAGCTACATGCATATTAGAATCGCCTTCCTCGGACCGCCAGACAATGTAATAATCCGTCATTCAACAAAAAATATTATCCATTTAAACAACACAAGCGATTCTGGCAACTGACGTGGCAGCAAAGTCTACAATAAAGCCGAATAATAGGTGAGATTGTAAACATTTACTTTTGTGAACATCAGACTCTCTATTCTTTGAGCGGTAAATTCTTACAATTGTATCGGAGGAAAAATTACGAAAACATTTGTTGACAGCGCATGGATTACGTATATAAATTGGACTAACTGGTAAATAATTGAGAATCTCGTAAGTTTGAGCAGGTTGGTATTATCCACAGGCTTAATTGCTTTCATTCATATCCTGCAAAACCTTAATGTTGTTGCTAGTTGCTGTCTGATATCCACCTGCACAGTTATCGAAATCTTGAATATCTAGGGTATTCTGCCGTCTGGGTATCTCATACACACGTGTGGGGCATTTTCATCAACATAAATAAGTCTGCCTATATTAGCATCTTGATAGAAGGAATTTAATTTTTTTGCTTGAGATGTTGTTGGTTTGGACATTAAGCACGAACAGGTGTTTGTGAATAAACAAATTACGTCATATGTGTGTCTGGGTTACTAGACTGCGGAGATTGCAGCCGAGTTTGAATTGGATGGCAAACTTAAGCCTCCCGATATTTTTCTCCGTGCCTACTGATGGCCTTTTTTTGAGTGGATGTAACATGCTGTGTCTGGCGACATTTTCTCTGTGAACTTAACCTGTGTTTATTAAACGAACCAAGATATAAAAAACAGTTTCCAAGTCGATATTTTTTAGAGATTGCAGGATATATGACTCTCGTCAACATGGTGGAACGCGCAGCAATCTGTGCCTTACACTTGAACTTGCTTGCGAGTTGCACTTGCATATAAGGTTTTGTTAAATTCCACCTTTAATGAACCCGGCATAGATGTCACGGAATTTAAGCATATACTTGTCGCTTAATAAAAAGTAATTAGTGACTCCTTCCCAGCCTGGCCCTGAAAAGGTAAGTGAGGACATTACCAGTGCCATTCGCGCCCACACTGTTCATGCTCGACATCGTGGGAACTGCATTGAAACCTCCCGCGTTATTTATAAGGTCAAACCAAACCATTCAATGGCCCTGTCTCAGCACTTGCAGAAAGAACCTCTAGCTGGTCAAGGTATTCAGTTTTTTGTATGTAAATAGAAATACTCCGCAAGCTTGACATGAACAACTGCACTCTTTCGCGGTCACTTTTCCTCAACCTCCCTCTGGCTGCATCGAAAAATCCACATTCTTTGAGCGTAAGATAGGAAAAAGAAAATAAAATTGAAAAAAATAAGGAAAACATTGCGAAGCGCTTGACAAATGATGCAAAGTTATTTACGGCATACAACCATGTAGGACGAAAGTGAATTCTCTAGTAAAAAAAGACATCCAAGAGCGCCGAACCATTGGATGAATGTCTGTTGCAATTTAGTTGGATTCGACACAAGTGGGTTAATTGCATCTGCCGTGGGCAAAATGCGAACATAATTTCCGCGGCATGACGCCGAAGACTCAACATGGTGTTCTTTAAACGCCCACGTGGCCACACCAGCGAACGCAGAGTGTCAGATGTTTTGGCCAAACGTATCGTGCTCCATATAATTAACTGAGTGTGTGATCATCGATTTCGATGAGGCCCTCGTCTGCTTCGCAGTAAGGTGGCGAGAGACTGTGACTTGTATGTATTTGATATTAATATGATAGTGGAAATTCGCAGCATTTATCGAAACCCTTCGTCCTACGACGGTTATGACTACATCTGACGTGGTAGTTTTGCGCATGAATCGAGGCAAATATTCGCATCCCAGATATATGTGTAGATAGGGAAGTAAAACGCGTTGCGATCACCGAAAAAGGAGCCCGAAATCGCAGGTATGTAGAAGTATGATTCCGGTTATTTCAACGCCTTCTAGTTTTGCACATATTTGATCACGTGCTTTTCATCCAGTGACTGGACTTAATTTAAAGAAACGCTTTCAGTGAGAACATTAGCCTGTCAAATTGTGTATATAATAGGCAGTGGGCATTCTTGAGAAAATTAGAGAGCCGGGTCTTAAACGCCCCCAAACGGCAGCCAGAATCCTATGCAACAGCTGCTGCCGACAATAATGGCATACGAGAAAGGAACATTCCCTATTCCATATTTTCCCCCGAGACCAGCTGCACCGAACACGCTGAAAATTGCAGGCGCATGTGTTGCCTAATTGGCAATGCTTTTGAATTTTACTTATGAAAAATATTTCGATTAAAATTTAACTAACATGAGCACTCTTGATTTTCACGAAAGGTAAGGATGAGTTGGAAACTCAAATCACCTTCATTAGCATTTACCTATATAGAGGCTCCTGTTGAGCAGGTTATATTGATTGCAGCAGTCGAAATTTATCAAAAAAGAGAATATTTTGTGACATCGCTCGAAGAAGGTTATGTAAAGGTCACAAGCGCCGCTGATCTCACGCAAAATGGTTGGCTTTGGCACCTTTTTGGGCCTCAAATAGGCATTTCGGGTGATTTCTTAGGTCCAACAGAGAAAACAGTCAAAACAAGCAATCGTGCCTGTCCCATGAACCAATTGAGAAGAGAAAGATTCGATCACTGTGACAATATGTTTATTCACCTGACGCTTTGACATCCGACGCGGATTAATCATTAAATAAATGAACCGTAGCAGAAACCGACCCGTTTCTGCTGCTATTTATGTCTGTGATGATGAATTCGTGACAGATGTCAAAATGTCAGGCTAATAAGCATATTGTACCAGTGATCGCGTCTTATTCTTCTTCTTCTTCTTCTTCTAAAAGTTAACAGTCTGAAGAGTGCGGGTCAGCGCATGCTAGCAATGACGGAAACTACCACCACCTTGCAAAGTAAGCCAGATTCTGTGAAAAAAAATGAACATCCCAAAATGTATGTGTCTGACATGACCAACGTTCACTTTCCGCGCTCTTACGCCCTTTCGCATCCCCATGGACAGTCCCTGCCTTAATTGCCACCCTGCGTAACCAGCCCATCCAATTGGCCAGCCCCCACTTTCCTACCTTCAGGGTTAATTTGCATGGACATACGAATTCTATTGACCATATGTTATACATTGAACTCCATTCTACCCACTCGATGAACATTTATCTAAAGCGTTTATATGCTTGCGGGCTTTTTGTTTTTAAATACCAAATAAAATGGTGATACTGCAGACATAACCCAGCTTTTTTGTATAATAATTTGCAGCCACATAGGGTGTAGGTGCTTTGCGATGTCCTTTCCACGGCTGCGCAACCGTCATTGCCTAAAGCACACATGAATGGTAGATTAGCCGCTGGATAATTTCTATTTTTTTGAAGATGACAGATAGACAAACAATCTATTTGTGCCATAAAAATTCAAGTTAACAGTACAAATTTGGGTAAGGTGTGACTACATGTGCAAGCAGTTGGGCTAACGAGAAAGCCACTCCCGGAGAAAGCTTTTTCGCTTTAAGAGCTCTCATACATTAAATGACTTGTCAATGTGCGTGTGTTTGTGCACGCCATTTGGTCGCACTCCCAGGATGTAGGTCCTTAGTCTTCTGCAGCCAGTTGGTTACCAAAAACAGTTTGATTTGTAATGAGCTGTCACAAGGCTGCTGTCAAAATTTGGGCGGCTCCACCGGCGAACCGACCATGCGCCCAGCGATGAACTGATCATCGAGAGACTTTTGAATCCTCAAATGGAACACAATAAGGCAAAGATATGAAAACTCTCTTCGGGGGTAAGGAGAGCTAAAGAAGCATGCTGTATTCTTTATTCATGTGTGGGAAGTGGTGAGCATGATTAAAAATGGCAAGCGGTCTTGACAAAACATCGTCCTGAGGAAGCAATTGCTACATGCTGCAAAAGCTTGTTTAATTAAACATCCTCAATTAAAATGACAATATGTGCATAATGTAAAATCAATTGGAAAAGACGCACAAGTAAAATAGAACCTCAATTGGATACCAGTAGCGTGTGATTCAAACGAGGTGGGAGCCCATATTAATCAAAAGGTGTATTCACTTCCCTACAGTTACCTTCGTCGTCCACCTGACCTTCGCATTATCTCCCTCATATCAAGAATCCCACTTAATTAGGCAAATTAATAATGTACTTCCCATTCAGAGGCCACGCAATAGTTGCGGTGGATCATTAGCATATCTAAACCATCTTTCCTTCTTAGGAATATGACACAATAACCTGGAATGAAGAAGAAGAATGCTATATTGAGGATTTTACAAGTCCGAATTTTCAGCAAAAATGGCTCCATTCACGAAGAGCAGATGGTAAGGTAAATAAAAGGTCATCTTTAAAAGGACAAAGGTAAAAGGTCCTGTAATACTCACAAGTCAAGTATTTTACGACATTCACACCAACTATGGAGACAGATCAACTTTGAACTTCTCAATTTCCGTTTTTTGACATGCTTTTTTCTTCGTGTTGTAATCCTATGGAGGATTGTCGAGGTTGATGTTGTTGCTGTATTGCCTATGCAACAGATTGGCCGCATTTAACAAATAGTGGGATGGTGATATGTTGTAGAAAAAATAACTTTTTTTCATGCATTTAAAAAGGTAGCAGAATACTGTAGATATGACCTCATGATCAAAAATGCAGACAAACAGAGCAGACGATTAGAGACAATAGTAAAGGATAATAAATACTCTCGTAAATGGAGAACAAAAATGGGTGGCTCAAATTCAAAATTTAGTATCTGTTACATATCAAGATGCGGTCCCACCATTCGACGGTTAAGTTAACCTTTGGATAGCATGTACGATGCAGCTGAACCTCTTTCATAAGTTCTAATGAAACACTAACTTGCATTTCAAACATGAAGTAAGAGTATTAGGAAATACTACTACTACTACTACTACTACTACTATTACTGCTACTTGCACTACTTCTTCTAACCATCTGCTCGACAATGTTCACTCTCTCAAGTTTGAAACAGTTTTCCGATTACTTGTTTGACCTCTCTCGGAGTGACCTGCATATGGTGGGAGTAACCCGACTCGCGCAAGCAGCTTGACTACGTGGTCACTGTTCATTTATATTGGTAATTGATCAGGTAGTTTTAAGCAACGCTTGGTTTTAGCGAACTTAATCCCCCTGTTTTCTCCCTTAAGACTTACTTAATGTAGTGGGCTTCATATAATACATTGAATGCCAGACCCTTTCTGTTATTCAATGACATTCTGTGAAATTCATATTGTTTTATGTGTTTCGCGGCAAGCGACACCTGTAACGACGAGATGCAGATGAAAAAAAACGTCGGAAAATTTTTCAACTACGATACATTCTGCTGCTTACGCTTTTTTCAAGTTGTATTGATTGCTGAACACACAAAAATACATATTTTACGCTATAATTGTCGCCCATGCGTAAATTTAAAAAAAAAGATAAGTAAGAATTATTTTAAAATCATGGAATATTTTTGGCCAAGGTTTATGTCTGAAGTCAATGAAGGATAATGCGAAGTACGCCAATTAGGACAAGAAAAATCAATTCTTAAATGCTCAGTCAAAATGCATCAATAATTTTCAGCAAAATGTTAATTTTTTTCAAAATTCGCGCCTGAAATTTTTACAATTCTCTCGGTTGAAAGAAACATGGGCGAATTCGCATCAGCTTAATATTTTATGAAAGTGCTTTTTTGTATAGCTAACCTGCCATATAGAGTTTTTATTACTCTTATAAATGCCACTATCACACTTATGATGCGGACCTTCTGCTTGTTAAACAATGTATTTTGCCGTTTCAGAGAATTTTTCACATAGTAATCTTCATAAGAGCATTTAAACAAACACTAAATTTCATTGGTAAATGCCTTCAATGTATATCTTGCGTTTAGGATTTTTACAGAAACATGCATGAGAAAGTTTTTTTATAATTTAAACTTTAAAAAAACACAGAACGTTTTCAAAATGTGCCAGCGAACAGTTTTTCAATAATTTTGATTAAATAATGACAACATGTCTCAATGTTTGGACTAATGGAAATGTGGTTATACAAGAAAGAAAGGACGTGATTAAAGTGTACCACTCTTCTGTATATGCTTTTAAAATGGAAAAAATCAAATATGTTTTATAGTTATCTAAGCAAGAAAATTTTCCGAGGTTGTTCAGTATTATTTATAAGTCAACGCAGCCTGCTAATCCCAGTTTGCGAATAATTATCAAGTTTTTGCAAACGTTGATATTGCGTACCTGTACTGAACGCTATTGTTATTTCCCTGATTCAACGCCTTCCCAAAATGACCTGCATGTCATAAACCCAGTCAGGAAGACCGGTTCGAAGAGAGAATGAATGCCGCTTTTGCAGCCGGAAACGCCCCTATGTTAGCCACCTTATCATGCTACAGTTCCAGGAATCGAAGGTGCCTTATTTTAGTCATTTTGCGAGGTAGACATTGCCGTCCATTTCCTTGTCCGTTATTTGCCCACTACGCAAAACAACATTCATATTAAGCTTATTATGAGGTCTGAGTTACAATGTTGGTTGGAAACTTTCATGGTAATTGTTTTTAAATTTGCGAAAATTTCCATTGAAAAATTCAGAAGATGAATTGGCGAACATACGTTTGTTTTCGACAATTCTCATCAGGCATATACATTTATAGGGTAATTAAGTAAATGGACTATGCGGGTTAGTAGAAAAAAAGAAGGAATTGTTTTTAGCTTTACTTTCTAGGTTCATGCGTTGAGACGCCATTTTCAATCTATATTCCAATAAACAGGTAACAGTCATTGTTCATCAGTTTTTGCTACGGTCAATGGGCATTAAACTACATAGATACGCTGGTGTAACCCCAATCTCAGCAGCAGCGGTGAGCTAGAATGTATTCGAAGACAGGAAATCATACTTGCTGTCGTTAATTTCCAAAACCCATGTCTAAAGGACTTGAACTAACATTCGTACAATTTTGCCAAATATGTTGCTTATTGTCCGCTTTACCGTCATTAAGTATGCATTTCTCCAGACATCCTTAAATTCCGAAATAACATGAGAGCTAAAAAGTGGAATGGAATTTCTAAACCTAGTAGCAATACAAAATAATAATCAGTTTTAAGGCTATTTCGAAAATAACTTTTAAATGGAGCCTGCGTTGGCAACTGTTATAAAAGCCGCGTTCAGATTATGAAGGTAAATGCCAATTTTTTAACAGATACCCTCAAAATAAAACCGAAAATGGTCAGCTATCTTGTGAACTATATTTGACGGAGCATATTAATATTGTTACGGAAATCACGTAGAGCGCCATCTGCATATTTTAACGTCCTTCAGGTAAACGCGTACCGTAGTCCAATTGAAGAGATGCCGAGGGCAACACACATAAAAAATCCTTCAGAATTAATGTGTTCTGTCAGCCTGTCGAGTGTCTTAGCGTCCTTGAAATGTCGTTGGCATTTACTTGCTTGGCAAGCCGGAAAATCGCCTTCAAAGCAGCTGTTTAGTGCGCACTCAGCCTGACACGCCATTTTCAGCTAATTTCAAAGTGATTCCATATCGCTTAGATAGAGTGGCTAATACAATTTATGATATGACAGTTACAAATATTTTGCAGTCCAACATTGTCTCGGTCGAAACCCGAAAGAAGAACTAACCAGCTAGGACGCAAGAAGAAAAAGAGTGCACTTACATACTTAATACAACACTAAAAATGGGCATAGGTATATGTTAAAAGTCGTACTGCAATCGGACCAATCCAATCGCCTTCTTGAGGGGTAAGAATGCTATCTGACACTCCGACTAATCCAGATGGTTGGGTCTAGCAATCAGCATGCTGATGACTTGTATCATATCATCATACGCACTGCCTATACTAAGATAGTGCAGCTGTACCTTAACGCAAGTTAAGGCTCTGTAAAACGGTTACCCTAGCAAAACATCTTAGAAGGTGTTGGGTTGACGACGGCAAAGGCGATTTAATTTCCAATTGATTAAGGGACCAGGCCGTGGCATGTCTTTAATGAAACGCAGCTTTCCAAAACATTTAAAACTCTCCATGTTGCTGTTGTTTTCCGAAAATGCTGCCGAGGAAATGATATCCGTTTTCATGAATGCAGCAGTTCGGGTTAGTGAGTGGGCTTTTGAAAACAAACCGCCATGTGTTTGCTCTTCCTTACAAACCAATTGTTACATCTTTTTGTATATTAAAACAATAACCATACAGACATTGGCGCAGGATGCAGACACACTTTTGGTCGAGGTCCTGCTTGGCTGATAGTTAACATATCAATCAAAGACGATTCAGCAGTTGCGATGCTCGGTCACTGTGCATTGTTTGTGTTCTTTTGGGTGTTGCATTTTGGTGCATGTCATTGTATTTACAGTGGATGAAGGCGTTTGACTGCAAATTGTGTAAATATATGTTAAAATAACAGGACTATGTGCTTCCCTACTGCTTTACACTGTTTCTGCTGTCCTGAAATTCCTCAAAATTGCATCAAAATATGAATAAAATGACTTTCTGCATTGCAACTATTATGAATTTTTTGATGTGGTTTAGACCACTGGTTACACAATAAATTATTATTTTAAGGTTTCAAAGTAGAGTTGAATATCATTGGCATATGAAACGAATATGATGCTGAGAGCCTAATGGTTAGTTACTATTCGATTTACAGATTATTTGTAGGTTTCTTTAGCAAGCGTATACTATTATTTGAGGTACCTATTGAAAGTTACAGGTTCTAATTGACTTGGTGCGATCCTAGTACACAAAAGAGAGGGAGCACTGTCAATACAATCTGCGCTGTCACCATCTCTGCTATGAAGCCCCGACGGAGAGTCGTGAGTTTAATCAAATCTGGGTTAGTGAACCCCCCCACCTTATTGCAATTTATGAAACGTAACAATTCTGTTACCAAAGCTTGACTGCCTAAGGAGAATAACATTTGCATTCAGGCAAACTTCCAAAAGGTTTCAGACAGGTTTTGGCCAATCAAAATATGTTATTCGAACTCATTGAATAAAACATATGGCGGTCCCATTTGAATTCGACGTCAGGTCAGCAAGGAGAAGGCAAGAGAAAAGCCTATATCAGCAACATCTGTTTGAGTGGTTTATTCTGAACCTACCGAAAAAAAAATTAGTGTCAGAGGTTATGAGAGGACTGTGTTTAGTATCTTAACATAATTGGAAATCAATCTACCAATGCTAAGTTACCTTTGCCGACATTGTCAACGTGATTTTATTAAAGTACGAGTCACAGTGTACCTTACCACGCTACTGAAATACCTATGAATGATGCTTTACGATACTCATTATAAAAGCTTACCTAGGTGGCCCTTCCCAAATAAAAAAAATGTTGTACGGTTTTTTGTTGCAATTTCACGATGTTTATCAATGAGTGAACATAGAAGGCGGTTAAACAGGGAAGTTTTGTAGACCATGACGTGATTTGTTTTGGAAAGGTCGACACTTATAGGTACAGTATAACAGAATTTCAACAAAACCGTAAGGAAACTTCCTTTAAACGGGCGCTTAGCAGACACTTTAAATGAAAACGTTTGTTAATATATATTTTGTGCTGCTTATGAGTGCAAGCCGCATCTTACTTAAACATGATTTGACAGACCAAAATAATGAAATTGACCTCACACAAAAAGTAACTCGAGAGCCTTGTCAGGATTTTTACTCACGTCAGACGTTATCGGAAGGGCTTGTTTTCGTGGGTTTAGGAAAATTCATAAAAATATTTCAGTAACCGAGGTAATTTCGCAATGACATCTGCATCTTTCACAAGCATTTTCGGTTAATGATGAATGTTTGCAATCAGGGTAATTTACCCACGTCATAAGTAACGCAGGCCTATATAAGAAAAACGTACTACGTGTGCGGAAAGATAGTAGACCCATGTCGAAGATCGAATGATACAAACAGTATTAGTCAAGCCAATAAGCGAACCTTATCTAGCAAAATGGGATTCTGTTAAGTTGTTGACAATTCTTGCCACTGCATTATTGACACGTAACGATAAATAAAATTTTAACACCCTAGCATGTTCTGGCATATTTCTGTACTAGGAGGTGATATACGATTTCTTAGGCACATCCATGTGAGTCGTTAAATTGTATATGAGCTTGGATCACTGTAGTTCTTAGTCTAGTGACATGATATCTTCTCCAGCTACGAACGCGTGTGCTCGAATACCGCAGATAAATTTAAAGTGCTGTATTTTCCTGCACATTTTGTATCAGAAATATCGTTGCAAATGCACTGCTGCGGCAATTTTAAATCCCAGACGAACATGCTTTGTGCTAGGCGGTTCACTTCGTTCGCGCTAAAAAGACCGTCCTATTCACGCATTTACGCAATTTCATGGACGCTTATGTGAGTGAAAAGTACAATGCCTGGAGTCAGTTTTGTTAACCGGCAAATGTCTAAGTTTACGTTTGCCATATGTTGTAAAAAAATTGGTAGTTAAGAACCAACCTGACCGGTGGCATTTTAGTTGGTGAAACGCTCTGCCAGGTTTTAAGGAATCACGATTAAGATAAGCATTGGGTCAGGCACAGGTAAACCTCACCATACAGATAAAAACCTTCCAAAAATACATGTCTTCAGTGTAGCAGTATATGCCAGGCTCATGACTATGGTGATGGTCATACTACCAACTTATCGCAGCAAAAAGGTAAACTCAATAGCTTTCAGGTTCTTTAGTCTTCATAACACATTCATACTAAAATAATGTACATTTGATAGTAAGATATATCCTTTGAAAAAATGCAGGCATTTTGGTGTTTAATTAATTTTTTATTTGCCCTTTAAAAAGACTGGCTAAAACACATCCAAATAGCAAGGCACTTGTACGCTTTCTAAGGCTTTTTTAGTATAACATACCGTTCCTATACACTGTTGATAATTTTCAGATATGTTTGATTGTTTTCAAATATCTTGCTCGTACATCTGATTTGCTTTGCATCAAAAATATGCAGCTGGCAGATATTAAGTCACTTTTCAAGCACACGGCAAATATCATGAAACGCTGAATTGAAATTGAAAAATGTGAGTATATATTTTAAAGTTAACATAATTCTCTTCCATAGGAGTGACATTCGGAGATATTTCCTGGTTTGACGAAGCTTGTACTTATATTGATGATGGAAGGAAAAGTTTATATCTTAATGTCATACTGCTGGCATATTGCATATGTAGCTATTTGTGCAGGATAACATCAATATATAGTATGGGAAGTGGTACATACAACATGCGTCAAATTTAAAATATCTGATAATTGCTCGCATACCGACTTAAACACATTAACGAAAACTTAGAATTAATAATAAACCGCACTAGGTTTTTTGAGTACTGAAAAGAACGAGAAGAAGTACTTAGCTTTTTTTATGAAAAATATTTTTTTCCCTAATAAGGCCCAAGTTTTGGAGAGGAAAAGAAGCTTTAAATTATGAAAATTCATTTCAATATTTTCGTACCATGAAAGTGGAATGTAAACTTTTTGCCTAAAATGTACTCCTTGTAAGCCAACATACTTTGTAAATGCTATCATCAGGGGGCAATTATTAATCAAATATCGTCGAATTAAGTCTAGGACGATTTTGATCGCTTTTTATGTTTTTATTGACAAGTTGATAAATCGTTCTAGATTCCGACGTTTAAAACAAAATATTTTAAAATATTACATATGAGAAGAGTTTACCAATGGCAATGAGTTAATGGATATTTTTTTACGAAAACGGTCATGCGAATCACATTTAGGAATGCTCAAAAAAGTCCGCAAAATAACTCGGGGATTGTTATTCTTAAAAATTACAAAGTAGCTTTCCTAAATAGGTTTCATCCTTCAAATTGTTTTTTATATATTCAGCTGATGAATTGTTGCATATATTTAAAATATTCCAGGCAGTTTTAAATGAAATTGAAAACTTCCGTTATTATGTTAAATGAACCAAATTATGAACAATTAATTAGGAGTGGAAATGGCAGAAGATACTTGTATTTTTATAATGGATTATTTTTCACATGTGTTGATTAAGACCACAATCTTTTACAATCCAGCGCACCAAAAAACTTTCTTTTTATATGACTATGTTGTATAATGACTTATTAATTTTCTGTCAGTTTCATTTATTAATAAAACAAATCCGTGGTGTGTTGTTTACAAAAAAGTATATTTTAAGCAGACGTAGATTTAAAAATGCCTACTCTACGTCATCGTCATGGTAATATTTAGCCTACGTTTGCTTTTGTATTCAAAATTAACGGTGCAGTAAAACAATTTTTGATTAAAAATCCTATATCTCCACATAATGACACAAAGTTATCAGAACACCGTAGCAAATTTTTTCAAAATGAAATTGATGCCTGTTTTTGAAAATAAATTTGGTTCCTTAAACTTGGTTTTGGTTTCATTTGAGTAACGTTGGTCAAACTTTTCAATTCTGAAAAAAAACAATATTTTCCGCATTTTTACTTATTATGCAGTGTCTTAATAGCACAATGCGTATTTTTAAAAATTCATCTGCCATACCTGATAACCTAAGAAATGTCTTCGATAGAAACTCACTCATTATTTAGCCACAATGATTGCCTATTTGCTCCATAATTGTAAGATTGATGGCAGCCTTCCAATTAAAAGCCCTTTTATATCTAACATTTATTCAGTTGATGAAAATAACCTATCCAAATATGTGCTTAAAGAATTAAGTTAAATTTTGTCATTTAAGTTGCGTGCAGGATTTGCCATGCTGTAAGTATTTAAAGGCTGACATCCTACGGTAGAATAAGTGGCTGGAAGTAAGGCTGAAAAATCATTATACTCAAACACACAGGCGTGGACAAATTCGCAAAATAAAATTGCGTCAGGCTGTTGATTGTCCACCTAAACTGCTCAAAAATAAGGATTGCAAGTTAATTATGACAGTTAAAACAATAAACGCAGTTGTGTTTCGTAATTTAGGGAAATTGCAGATAAGTTTACACTATTGTTATTCGTATAATCATATTTTCGCCAACAAATATAAATATGCTTAATTGTGTTCAACTTCCTGTTTTAACACAAAAGGACATATCTTAGCACGTGTTCATCTGCGTATTAACCCGGCAGCCATTTCTCTGAAAAAGCATTACCTTTTTTCATTGCAGCGGTGGTAAATGTCAAATAGACGCTACAGCCCTTGGTGGTGAGGATAAAAAAATTCACTAATCCACTGCTCTAACATTCAGGGAAAGATTAATCGGAAAAAGCCCTAAGAAGCAGACAGTTCTTTACCCACAAGTGGAGGCGTGATTAAACTTGACAACTGTCTACCCTGCAACAACGATCTCTAATTTGGAAACTAAGGAAAATGTGTATGAGTTAACTATTATTGGAAAGTTCAAATGTTAAATAACCGAGTGCGGGATGGTAGAAGTCAAGCCTGAGCCAGTGAGTTCTAGAGAAAAAAACTTTAGGCCAGCAATTTTATCGGCGTCAGCGAACCCTTGACGCCCACTAAGGTGGCAGGCTGCGAGCGGTTTAGATGATGACTTTCAGCCATAATACCAACAGCATCAATACGAAGAATGTTTGAGTGCAGAGGAGTGGTTTGCAGCTGCTGCTTTTGTGTCGAGAATGCATTGTCCAAGACATTCTTACTTGACTTAGACGACCTCGCGGATAACTGGGAATGGAACATGCAGGCGGATCACTCAGCCGTCCGGACGATGAGCTAAATCTTTCGAAGATAGACTAACTATGCCGGAAGAATTGGTGGTCGAGTGCGTTCCTTTGGTCGAACATCGGACCACACTGAAATAATTAGCTACACCTATACGCGAACGTAAGCTAGCGGAGTGACGTTCAATTCAGTTGCTACCATTTCTAGCCACTGGTATGAACGCAGAAACAATTAATGCATTGAGAAAAAAAATACGATTTGATCGCTGCGACAATACATTTATTTGGCTGACGGTATGATATCCGTCACGAATTCATCATCACAGACGTAAAGGGAGATTAGTATCAGATGCGGGTAGCGTATGCGCAAGAGTTTGCACTATTTATAAGCTTAAGTCATCACTGCAAACATACAACGACAGTTTATGGTAATTGCCGTCTCGTGTGTTGTGAGGTCGTTGCACGACATGTAAGGTCTGACCTACTAAACTTTTGTCACCCGTGATTGACTAGGGCGTGATCATTGGTCAGCCACCTTGACCTCCGATGTTGACGAAGGATGAAGCGGTGACACCTCCCTTCCCTAAGTGCTAACTTGTTTTGGCCCTAATTGAGTTTCAGCACTAAAACGTTGCACTTGTTTATGGATTGGGGTCCCGTGAGCCATGACTTAATTAACTATTAACTATTGCAAATTTGCAGGTGGGTCTCGTCAGATGAGCCACAACTTGACTAGTGGCATCATATTGTCGCACTGCCGCCGCATGTTCAGCAATTTGCGACTAAAACAGTCTGCCAGTTTCTCTGACATAGTAATTTGTCCCGCAAATGTGCCAGGTCCTGTAGGTGACTCCTCATGTTTCTGGCTGTGGCAGTGGCTTTTTCAAATTTATTATCTGACACCTTTTATGTTGCTTCCATCCTTTGTGGGTCTCCAACTCCCAGTGGTGTTGGAAGGCAGCCAACAGCACCAACATGTTCTTGACCTACAGGATCGCTCGCCAAAAGTTGGCCATTTTGTTTGTGCAAGCAGTGGTGAACAAATTTGCGCGGATATTCGTTTTCACTGAACACCCATCGAAGTTATGGTACCTCAACAATAGACAAATCTTTACCACTTGCCAATTAACAGCACGTAACAGTAGTAAAAACTTTCGGACTCTATATCCGCTAACACAAGCAGTGTGTGGATAATGCAATCGACATTGAAATCGATTGCCTGTAGTTTGCTAGCATTTGACCTGATTTAGCCTCCAGTCCAGGACGCATGCTATCGACTCGTGTGGGAAGTTTAAAAGTGCTCTGTTGTGCGGAATTTTTTATTTCGGACTCATCCCTGAAAATTGGCCGCTGTGGGTTACCAAACTTTCTTGTTATAATATAAGCCTAGTAGTTTTTCTGATGTATTCTAGATAAATGCTTAGGACATCCTGTTTGGACAGACAGCTTGCTGTGGCAAAGTTGGGTGGGTAATATCGACCCAGTTGTGAATAAATTTATGGCGTGAGGCTAGGTGATTGTAGCTTAGAGGTTAAATCGTTAGCCGCCGGTAAAGGCTTTCTCTTATACGTGGGTTAAAACCCCGCCGAGCGCTAAGGAGTTTTCAGTTAATAGTTTTTTAAGGATGCCTTGGTACACTGATTTTAAAGAAAATGTATGCCTGCCAATTTATATCTTGGATTTTGATTTAGTGTCCGAAAACGTATTGTGTTTATGACTGGCCAATGAATTGGTCCAATATGTTATGCTTACCTTGTTTGGGGGTGGGAGCAAACACGACTTCTAATATCGTGTCACTTGTGTCAGCTAGCAGGGTCAGCCTAGCCTTATAATAACAACTGACAAATAAATGCATAAAAAGGTTTCACTGCCTTTTGAAGTGGTTTGAATGAACATACTATATATCTGCTAACTGGTGCACTGTCAGGGAAAAAAGAGTTAACTACTTCATTTATGGAGTATTGACTTAACCCTGTTTAAGTTATCACTTAGTATAACCCCCGGTTATATTGTAATGTCAGGTTTCCGGCTTTCGAAAGTGCTTCCTTTAAACCACCTACAAAACTCCATACTGAATGAGTGAAAATGTTCGCGTACGACAAGGAAAACATACTGTCGATTGTACGCGTAAAAAGGTTGTCCGGTAATTGCAGAACCGCACACAGGAGTACAAACTAGGCCCTACGGAACTAGACCAAAACTAATAACTTGCAGCAGACGTCACAGGGACTGACCATGTATTCAAGGAGCCACCATCGTTGGCCAACAAACCTCAAGAGCCGAAAGGCTGATGGTTGAGTCATGGTACTCGAATGCAAACTCTGTTAAAATAAATCTAGACTTGCGTGTGGCCTACAGAGTATTGCGCCATTATAAAGGCAAAGGACATAAGAAAGCCAGGCCTAACGTAAGTTTGAAAAGCAAAAAAAAAACCCATGATGCCCCGGTCGGGAGAGGAGGGGGGGTTACCAGGACAAGGCATCACACTAATTGCTGTCCATGACCGCTTAGTCCACTGGCTACTGATTAGCATGCATAACTTTAATTGCAGATGAGTACCATAGTCAAACGTATAAAAACATATGGTCACTCTGCATAAATAAAATATTACTCCAAGTTTCCACAAAATAAGAATTTTTGGATCAGATAATGCGAGAATAGACTAGTGGTCGACGAAAAACAATTTGTGTTACATAAGCAGCAATTACGCTCTATGTCGCACTGACTATTTGTTTTCTTCCAGGGACTCTACTGGCTGCAGTCTTTACCCAAAGGTGGCAATGAAGGCAGTGAGGTACATTTGACAAAACAGATCGAGAAATTCTACTAAACGGAAGGTTAACTTCCGAACGAGATTTTTTTACTGATTTATCTGTGCTATGTGACGACAGTTAAACCAGGATCAAGCCTATAATACTTATGGTTTAACCCTTACGAAAGAACAGTCGAAAGTTAAATTACACGAAAAATAAACTTTTATCCCCCAGACGTCATCACTTGAATCTTAAGTTCTGGTTTCTTTTTCACCATATCTTCGTTTACATAATACAACATTAAATGTAACAAACTAGCATAAGTCACGGAAAGTTCTTTGCTGACGGATAAATTTCTAATGCCCTTTCGAAGAGTGAAATTATTGCGCAGGTCGGTAGTTCATTTAGCGTAGACATTATTTAAATAAGCTCTTTTGTTGCATAGTATCGCGTTTTTGTGCATGTCAAATCAAATTTGACATAACAAAGGACGCAAGTTTTATCTCACTTGCATTACATTTATATCAAATTTGCAAGCTTGGCGAGGTTTAGAGCTGCAAATTAGTATCACAGATGACACCAACCAAATTAATGTGTGCAGCTGATGGTGCGGTTGCGGATTTAAACCACGTCCAGAAATGCGTAATTTTTGCGGGCGTTTTTTACCTTCACATCTATTTAAATTACCAAATTAATCACCTACGCTTATGAAAGTGTTGCTTTGCTTGTTCAATAAAGGGGAATGTACAAAACAGTTGCTACAAAAATGCACAAACCCAAAAGCAGATGAGAAGCAGCCACAAATAGTGCAATCGTCGGACTATATCAGCCTTTTGATTCTCGCACCTTCATCTAGAGCTCTCAAAGGCAGCGACATAGCGTCGGAGAATATAAGCAGGAGGATAAACCAAAATATAGAAGATGGAGCTTTGAATTAACGGCTTTTATGGCTGGTAGCAGAGAGCAGTTTCAAAGTGCCTTGTGCTGCAGTACAACTACAAACCTACGCTGCAAAATTGCCAGATAAAGCAAGAAAATAGTGTTTTCTGCCCCACGTTTAGCTGAAACTCGCCTTAATGGAAATTCACTGGATATAGGTTTTTTTTTGTGCAACCACTCTTTTGGGGAAAACTAGTAAAACCACGTATCATGCGGCCATTTACATTCAACATTAAAATACTTGAATGAAGTTTGCAGTTTCATGTGGTAATACAAGCTGGCAAAATGCCCTGAATATGATCAATGCGCTTGATCAGGAATAACCATTAGAATTGACACTCATGGCAAAACAAATTGCGGGCACTGTGATTGAATTTGTTCGGTCGTGTTCGTGTGAGAGGATAGTTCCACAGTAGATGCTATTGATCATGCAAAATTCTCACGTATGCGAAAGATTGATATTTATTCGGTAATTGGCATTGACTCCATTTGTGATACTGATATTTGTGTGGTCTCTTTTGAAGTCTTTTCATTCAGGATAGGATGCCGGCTTTTCAAAGAGCTCTATTCTGACTCCTAGCAAAGCGTATTTTTTGTTAGCGTTGGCTACTTAAGAAGTATGCCTTTTTATCATTGATTTTGACCTCCTTTATAAATTTAAATATATTGTATGAAAACCGTATGGAAACCTTATGGAAAACTTATTTACTGTACATATTGTACATGTTTTATAGCAAATAACGCCTTCTTTGAATTTTATACTCGAATAAAGTGTAGCATTCGGGTTAAAAAATGCTGACAATAATGAGGTTTTCTACAACTGTGAAACCTTTATACATAAAACACCGTATCTGTCAGTTTTTACAATTGATACGTTTTGCTAGAAGTCAGAAAGGAGTTCGTTGAAAAGCCGGCATTCTATGTTGACTGAAATGACTTCAGAGTAGGCTACACAATAATCCGTATCACAAATTGTGTCAATGCCGAGTACCGAATTAATAGCAATATTTCGCATATGTCGGAATATTCCATGATCAGTCGCTTTTACTGTAGTTCCCTCATCACGTTTGATGCGAATTAGAAGCAAGTAAATCGCCTAAAATATTTTCTGAATTGGTGTATTTATGAAATGGCCTACGGGAATATTAGAAGTAAATGTGATCGCTAGACCAATAACTCTGACCTTTAAACATCTGTCGCAGATTTATCATCAGAGACAGTTGCAGAAATATGTTATCCAACCTCACGGGAGTTTCTGTTTTGCCCTTGACAGTCGCGGCCTGTTGAACTTCCATCACAGGTGTTTCAATCAGGCGTATTGATTGCTCGGCCGTCTGGACCATGGCGCTTATTGTCGACGACGCCTTGGTACGTGCGTTTCCCGAGTGGTGAATTGCTTTGGGCAAATGTAAACTATACATCAAGTTCCTCGCGACCAACACGATTGTTACCGCTTGCGATAATTTGTCCTTAAGCAATTTTGAATGTGCGGTGGTGGCTCGTCAAATATGTCACCATTGAATAATTTGCCTTTTTTTCTGTAAACTGCTGCCGCGTGTACAGAAATTCAAGTCTTAAAACATTTTCTGGTTTATGCGACGAGGCTGCTTTATCCGCAATTACATCAAGTTTTATAGATGATTCTGGGTATTTCTTGACATGACAGAAGCCTACTGATGGCCTCCAGCCTGTGTGCAATCCGAACTACCAGTGGTGTGACAATGCTGATAACGGGCCCCGAGATGTATTTAACCAACAAAATTGTACGCCAATGTTGGTTAGATTTTGTTACATGTTTTTTTGAAAAAACTGACCTTTTCGCCACAGGTGAAAATAATCTGAGTCATTATCAACGGGTCCTTATTCAATTAAAAATCGTGGGACACACCCAATAAATATAAAGTACCAATGCACACTTTTTCCAATAAATCTACAGGTCAACGCGTCATCTAAAACAAGCGCCTTAGCTGGCCGGGTCATCATCAAACCGAATTTTATAACAAGTGATGACAATTCGGCAGGTTACGACCCCCACACCGTGCCTCAAGCAATGTGCATAATAAGGGGCAACTACGTACGACAGGGAGAACCATAAATTGCCCTCAAAATGCAATTAAGGTTTCGCATATTCGTCCGTATTGACAAACTAAGTCCACTTAATTCTATTCCCTTTTAGTTTAACTTCCTGGATTGTCGGAACAATGACTTGTGCTCATACGTGCGTTTATAAAAATGTATAAATCCAGGACATCAAGTAAGGTGAACGAACGTTGTTGATTAATTCATCATCAGGCCCATGCAATAACATAATTGAGGTTAGCGCAATGTGTTCTTTGACAATTGCAAAGCACAGTGTTGAGAAAATATACTCAACTTTTAATAAAAGTTCGCCTCAGTCTAAAACGCAGCTGTATCTGCACTCAAATTTTAGAATAACACCGTGAACGAATGAACCTTTAGAACCTGTAAATAATTAAATAACCTGCTAATAGTTGGCTAAGAAAATGAATGTGCCAATTGAACATAAATTAGTGATGGAAACGACAAGCAAACATCTAAAAAGTTAAGCCTTAATGCAGAGGACTCGCCGAAGGTGTGCTTTGCCTTTTAAAATGCACGGAATAAAGATTACCAACCAACGCAAAGTAACAATTTCATGCCGTTGCATGCAACCAGCGCACGCGCTACAATTCACTGACTCCCCGGAAGTTGTTTAAAATAGTAATGGTTATGAGAAAAACTGCAGTTGGTCGAGAAAACCAAGCGGAAATTGCAGACCCACCTACATGAGCAGAACGTTGCAGCTTGGTGACAAGACCTTAATTATAAGATTGGTACGCATGTGCGAAAATATGAGCAAACGTTTGACCATCTTGCCTCTGAGGAAATAAGGATGTACTTGCCAACGCGTGAGATATGATATTTACATTAAAACCACATTAATCAGCATCTTGATTTGCAACAGCATACATAATTATGCGAAATTACGAACACAAATCTCAGGACAACATGGCCTGCCGTAACGCAACCAAACACTTCAGACACAATCTAAGAAAGAACTCACACGACGAAGGAAAAGCGCCATCAGTGAGTACAACGCCAACCAACGCTACAAAACTATCGTTCCCATTGTTACAGTGCCTCAAAACGAACTCAGTTAGACTGCGCGCCAAACATATCCCATAAAAGTGAGCCAGCAAAATATAAATGAGCGTGCAGTCGAATAGTATGTCATGGCACATGAATTCCGGTTAAATTACGTGCAGTTAATTTTGTTGACAATGGAGAATCAATCGAGACGTCCGAAACATGACTACATGTATAAATGTATAAGGGCAAGCCCACCATTTTTCACAAATTATCTACCTTCGCTGTTCCGAAAATTGGGTAGTTTGCACTAAAATGTCTCACTTTAGGCTTTTGAGCAGACAACATATTTACTATTATTTCCTCGTATCCAACTACAATTGGTTGCACAACAAAATAAATCAATATCCGAATTATTAAAAAATCGCATGGAAAAACTACCGGCGGCATGCGCAGGTACTACATTTGCCAAAGAAGATGCATGTGAGTAAAAAGGTTCGTTGAACCTGGAAGATAGTACAAACTTACTCCTGACGTTATATGACTTTCCATGCGAACGCCGTGCACGCACCTTCAGTGAACGTGTTCGGGCGTCGGTGTAGTCTTACTTAAATAATGAGATGGGTCCGGCCCACTATATTTCCCAAAGCTGTCATGCAATTTCAGTAAAAAACACAAGTAATTACTAAGGGCGTTATTTGAACAAACATACGCCCAGAGAGAGTTACGTGTGAGAATTATTACCAAATAATTTCTCGTGGATTCTGCCTGTAAAGCAAACATTAAGGTCACCCTATAAGGCAAGGAGAGCAAAATAAACCGTTAACATTGATGGAAGCTGGATTTAAGCCACGATACAATGGAAAAACATAGAAAATGCTTTGCGAGAAATTAAAAAAAACTTTTTTAGATAGGCTAAACGCTTCATTTGCCATCAGCGAACTTTCAAGAGAATATGTTTTCTTACTGTATCAAGTGGCCCATGGGGTTGTGTTATTATGTTGTTTGATGTTCTGACTGGAGACTACGGAGAGAACAAACAGTCAATGGTGACCTGATCTGCGTATAAGCAGTGTTTGTTTTGTAAATATGAAAGACTATCGCGGTAATGACATTTAGAGCCGCTAACGTGTAAAGAGAAAAGAAGTGGGATGACAGGTTGATAGAGAACTATATAAAAACACAGCTAATAGACAGCTATTATGGTGGACGGCAGACACTGGTGCTCACTGAAAAATAACCCCTAAAATCCGAGTGTTTGGACGACGGATGCGAAGTTTGACCACGACAGGTCTTTAAGCTACAGTGCACAGGTTGATGCTTCCATACAGTCAGACAGTATTCTGGACATGCAGGTTTGCAGTCATTAACGTGAGTTCAGCTGTTAAGCAGTGTCGTTGACACCCCACTCTCGTTAAACGTAAATATAATTGCCAGAAGTCGTGCCAGATTACTGCCACCGGTCAGGTCACAATTTGTTGCGTGTAGAACCTGTGAAACGCAGATGATTTAATGCCTGGGGCATGCACCACGTCATACTGGCAGCATAGGTACTAGAAAAAAAGCTCGGAAAAGGCGTTTTTCGGGCTGCAAATAGGCAGTCAATTAACTAATTTGTGACCGTTCGCAGTTTGTGGTGACCCCTCAGGACTTCAGCCAACATGTTCACATCAAATATCTGTCTACGCATCTAGGCCTTTGACTATATGGATGCAGTCTGTTCTTTAAAAATTGAAGTCTGATTAAAACCTTACGGGATTCTGACACGAAAGCGTTGAGTGAAACCTGCCTCGTGTAGATCTTAAATGCCTGACTGATAACTCTTTTAGAGTAAGTTGACGTTATTTTTAGAGTGCAAGCGTATGGACACCACCCAATGAAGAATAAGCTGGAAGTTTGAAAAGAAACACTGTCTGCAGAAATATTGCGTACAAAGGCAACCATATATTACGAACACGGTAGGTTATACGATTGGCGGAAATCAAGTATTTCGGCATTCTCCAACTCAGACGATTTTGTTAAGAAAAAAATGTAACTTAATATTTGTTGTCTCCGAGTGTTTTGGATTGCAATTACATTTTAAAAAGTAGAGAAAAGATCGGCTGAAATGACTTTAAAAATGAGTGAAAAGAAAATTATAGACGAAAAAATTGTTAAATTTTTTTCTAGAGTTGTGGCAATCTCATCAAATATCGAACTTTAAATACATTTATTTGATTTGTTGACATGTACGTTTGCAAAAAGAAATAAAAACCTCCAGAAAATTCATGATAATTACATGTTTTTCTCAGTCTTTAACCTTCACTGTGAACCCCAAAGCACGCGAAAAGTAGTCAGCTTTGGCTGGCGTCGGATGGACACACATTTGCGTGGTAAAAATTTGCTATCGAACGGTATGGATAAATGCATGTATTCAAGATCGGAAAAGGTTTGTCACCACTGCGTCAAATACCTTCAATTTTTCCATGTCACAACGGCGGCGATAACAGCAAGACAGGAGGAAGTATATGCTGCGCGGTCTGTCATTTTCGTGTAAATGCAAAACGTACTTTCAGTATCTCCCGTCGTTAATGTCCCCTGAGCTGATCATATGGGCCATGTATTTTCTAAGTTTCCCGAATTCATAGTAATATATGTGTTGTTCCTTTGTTTTATGAACATCCACCAACCTCTAACGGAGCACATTCACCCCACCAGAAGCTGTGCAGCGGCGAAGCGCAGTTGGGTTAAGCAGTGTACTACTAATCAATAGGTTGAGCGTGCGAACTTTGGGTGAAGCACAGTCCGCGGTTGGTTATAATTGGCCAATGACGGCACATAGGCAGTAACACCATCACAGTCTTATTGCTCTCTGCAAGCAAGGTTTACCTGTCCACGTCTCTTTCAGTATATGTCCTACTTCACCGCATATATCTGCTCTGTGTTAAGAATTCTAAATGTGTTCTTGTTCTTGAATTCTAGTTCGGTTAGCATTAATGTGCATTTCACGTTTTGGCTACTTTGTGGTGAGTTGCAATTAAATGGTATCCGTGGCATTTTTTGCTGGCTGTCTTTTTTAAACTGTCCACCAGGTCAAAGCAAATGCTAACGGAAATGTTTTTTTGACTGTAAGAGAAGAAACAAAACTTAGACTTCCGTTCCTCGATCTTCTTATACGGGGGTGTGCTAATGAAAAAGTGCTAAGCACAATGTTTAGAAAGTCAACTAAGAGGATGCTTACTTTACTAATAGACAGCAACCTGCCTTTGTCTTAAAGTTATAGTTGTAGCCGCACTCCATTTAAAGAAATGCTTTCCATAAAAGTCTCCATTAAGTGCACAAAAGTCACATGCGTACCACATGTAGTCTGTTTCTTACTTATTAGCAAAATCACATGGGAAAACTATAAACGCGAAGTTCAGATGCTGCATTTTTCATTGCGGATGGATATGAGTGAAAGGAGGTTTGACCGTGGGAAGCGATCTAAGCATACTTCCTACGTTTTGTGGCTTCCGATGGAAACATTGTGCAAACACCTAAGCTTCTCTCAGCCAGCATGTTTTAGGGTAAGTGTACTACTAAAAATAGTATGAGATAGGGCCACACGATTTTGCTATCCATAGCTTTATTGCAACGAAACCAACAACACGCAAAGTGTTACTTGTGAGAGCACCGGACGTTACTAGAACATGCAAATGCCCACACAGGGTAACTTATACCGTGGACTACCCAGGGGTTATCCCGAGAATTTCGCTTCTCAGGCACCAGGTATTGTCGACCTTTAAGATTCGTAGGAAAAAATGAAGGAGGTGTAGATAGATGCATTTTGCGAAACAAAGGGAAAACCGAGGCTAGGCGTGGGGAGAAGATAACAAAATATTGCTTGTGATCTATGTACTCTGAAGAGATTATATTTTCGGTCAAAATCAGGTGGGTCATCCGGTTGAAAGGTGATGCAATGACCATTGCCAGGATTCTGTCTGCCGAATTTAACATTTATCGTTTGAGTGGTCGAGTTATTTGTTTCGAGCCAGGGTTAACTAATTTGGCTGAAGTTAATAGGGCATTCGCTCACCGCTGTGACCCCCAGAGTGAGTTGCATGCAAAGAGGGAGAAGACTGGATGCCAGCTTGTAGGAATACGTTATTCTGGTCAGAGAATAAGTTCGATGAGGTGAGAGCACGCGTCGTTGCGCACGTCTCATGTGAGAACTTGTGTCAGGCAGTCTGATGGAGGTGACCAACCAGATCAAATTGGGGTTGGCAGACAGTGGTGCACCCATACGTGCAATAGCGAACGCTAAATTAATGATCGTTCCAGGTAGAGCTGGGCCCCCAGATTTCCCTATAACTTCCTCTAACAATTTGCTGCTGCAATTAAGTTGCAAATTATACCGGGCGCGCTGGTTTGCAGTCATATAAGTGAATTCTGTTGCGGGGCAAGCCTGTGCAGACCAACACTGTATTCTACACTCCAATCTGCGTTAATGTTAATGAAATACCAATCGTTTTTCTAGTTTAATTTCATCGTTTGAATCGCAGCGAGGTGTTGCAGGACTTGTGAAGTTCGTATGATTTATGCATGCAATGCCCCTGATATGCAAGGGTGCCGACACAGGAATTAGCCAAGGCACAGGTTCTGTCGATATGCTACCGCCCCCCAACGCAGTCGTCGAATTTACAGTACTATGGAGGCCCCACTGGGTAGCCGAATAATTCTTTGGTGCATAACGCAGCAGCCGAAATATCGGCGAATCACGCGCTTAAACTTTTAGCTAGAACATATGTGGGAGTATGGTGCGGCATGATTGCCATAAAGATAACATAACTTGTGGTAATACTCGCTTGTTGAAAATGCATCTTCGTGGTTATTTCAAAAACGTCGATTTTCTCCGACCCAAATTTTGATACAAAATTTTGATTCTGACCATATAAATGAGAGTCTAATTCTTTTACGCAATTATTCAACCAAAATTTACATAAATGAGAAGAAGAGACAATCACTGAAAACACAATTTTACTTTCTAGAGGTTTAAAAAGAGTACTGCCCACAGACAGGCTTGTGACGTGCCTCACAGTATTCATAGCAAGCGACATTGGTGCGGTACAATTCGCACCTCTGATGACGAATGCTTATACGGTTTTAAACAATGGTTCCCATGGTCGCCTTATATTATGCCCTGGGACTTGGACTATCGCACGCATTAGCATATATAACGATATACTACATAATGTACATTTGTGGAAGTCCTTCCTTTTGCACTACATTGGGGTACCCATGCACGTTCTGGCTCACAATGTGAACTTACTGTTGCTTGAGCTATAACTGCTTAAAGGCAGTGCGAAATCCCCTAAGGAAATTTTAAAAAACTTGGCAATTTCTTATAAGAAAGCGCAAAGTGAGTTTTGCTCTGTGTATGTTTTTGGGAAATGTCTGATTAATCTTTCACAATAAACTGATATTATCTTTAGACTGCGCGTGCATGGACATCGCCTAATAAGCATTACTATTGCTGTTTGATAAATGCTTGGTAAATGCAATGTCTGCAGAAATATACATAGCAAACGAAAGAAGGCATAAAAAGCATAAATGTGGGTTATACAAATTAAAGAGATTTTGCACTGTTCTGTTCTACTACCCATACGATTTTCAGTGGTTGCTTGGCGGAGGTTAGGGACTTTTAATTGAAATTATATTTTAAAAATGAGCAGAACTGTAGCATACTGCGGCTTACTCATGATGAACATAGTTAAACGAAAATTAAATGGCTGACAACAGCTGTTACTTTTGAAATGTTTTTTCTTCCGGATGTTCGATACTTTGTGTCGTCTGTTTAAAATATTTGATTTCAAAGATATATGTTTACAGTTTTAGTGAAATTTACGTTTGTCCGACAAACATATTATGTTCAGATATTTGATGTCTATCATAGATTCCAAATCACCCGGCGACTGAGTAGTGCTAACAGGTATTTAAATAACCCAGCAATCAATGCTAGCGCGTCACCACTGAAGGTTGACGATAGTTGTGTTCACTCATCACGTGGTTATTGGGCAAAATGTTGACATCAAACTTCGGTCTGCACCCGTACGCGAAGTTCGAAAATAATATTTTTGAAAAACATCTACAAGCTAAAAATGTAATCATGCAACATTTATGTAAGTTAAAAATTGGGCATTCCAAGTAACATGAGTGAAAGTCAAAAACGTGCCTTACAAATTGGAATAGCAGCTCGTCATCAGACGCATGATACCCTTAAAGTTCCAAAAAATTTAAATCCTGTGTGGCTAGACAAAGAGCTACGTGGGCAGACATGAGTTAATGTTGTGGGAGCGTACAGCCCTGTACAGTGACTTTGAGTCTGCTCACTCAAGATATTAGTTTTCCTAACACCTTGACTTTAATTTGCATCTGGTGGAGAGCTGGGTCTTCAGTCTCAAAATATTCGTCCTACGTCAAATAATTCTCGAAAAGTGTTTTCCACTTTAAAATACATAGACATGCATACAAACTGTTTCAACATGTCTGGCAATATGTCCTTCATCTTGTTATAATGACCCATCTTTTTTCAGTCTGTGTATAACAGACTTCGTTCTACCTAATGAAACACATTGGGGTGCTTCGCCATCGCTTGCGAAACTCCTTATTCTTGTACTATATTTGAGAGGACGTGCAAGGTCCGGTCAGGAACGTACACTTAAATGTGCTAGTACTATTTCTGCTATGATTTCGTGAAAAATTTGCAGGGAATTAAAACAACGGTTTTAGCGATACGCAAGCGCAAAATGGTTTTTGCTCTGTGTAAGTTTTTGGGTCGTGCCTGATGAATCTTTTAGAATAATTTGGTGTAACCTTAAGACTGCGTGGGCAGAGACAACGCTTAAGGGGGAGAGTTTTGTTGTTTGACATTTTTTTGAATAGTGCAAGGTCTGCAGATATACTTTAAACCAATAAAGACACGCATCATAGGTGAAAATATTCAGTTTTACAATTGAAGAACGTTTTTGCGTGATCTTTAACATGCTTTTTCTGGAATTTCGGTAATTTGGGCGTTTTATATATCAAATTTCAAAGATGTGGTTAGTTTTTTTAGTGAAATGTACGTATTTCTAACAAAATCTGACGTTTGAAAGAACCTAATCAAGTGTACATTCGCAAATCATTTTTTTTTAAATGTCAGAAATATAAATGTCCAGCCGAAATTGTCGGCCCTGGCCTAATTGTTTTTTTCCTATTTTACCAACTCAGCCTCGCGATGGCTATTTGTAGGAGTTGATGCTGTTACGCATCGCTGACTTGAAGAAGTATGTTTGCGAATGTACCTTATCTCCATATGGGTTCGTTGAGTAACTGGATTCGCTTGCTTTTAATAACGCCATCTACTCCTGGTTTTAATATTTATCAAGTGCTGCAGACATGTTCACTTGCAAGATTTAGCGTCTCAATATCGCACCTTATCCAGGAGTCGTTTTATTTGCAAGGTGTCCCAATCAGGGAAATGTGACCAGCAGAAGAATGACATATGATAACGAGTTTCTCTAAAAAGCATACAGTAGGGTGGTGCGCCTTGACGGATTCGCATAAATTATATGGTTCAATTATGAAAACCCCGCGACCTCGGTGGGGTTTGGACCCCCGCCGAAAATTGGGAAGGCGTTTTTGCAGAATAAAGTCTAGCCAACTCATCTAGGACAAAATGACTTGTTCACAAAATGACCAGGTTTTGGGGTGGGTGCGGTTCTTCCAAAACGTCAATCGTTGGGGGTATTCTCATTAATTCTGAACAATTCGAATTTATTTGGCATGACAGAGTATCACTGCAGCCAATAGGATAAATGGTAAAACACCATCTTGCTAAGCATTTGCATCTTCTCGGACCATCTACCGTAGTCTTATAAACTTTGCCACATACAGAGGAAGCAAGACGCGCAACCGACAGCAAAAAACATTATCTGTGCCATATTTCTGCTACTACCGCTGACGCAGAATCAACATATTTTTAAACGTCAAGCGAATTATAAACACAGCGCAGTCTTCCTTTTCTGAATTGATTCCCGGGACACGAACGTGCGCCTGCATTGGTAAAAGTGGCTTCATGGGCAGGAATTTTGTTGGTACCACAACTCTGTATTTTTTTATATTTTATTACTAAATACAACGCTTCCCGTAAGACAGAAAGTTTGGGAATTCTACATGCGATATCAAAATCCAAACCACAGCTAACACTATAACTTACCCTTACCGTAACCATTACCTTTAACCATACCCTTAACCTAAGCCTTACCTTAACAATATCCCTAACCCATCAACTTTTCAAACCCTTACCTTTACCATAATACCAACCCTCAACCTAGACCTACCCCTTACCCTTACCTTACCCCTTACCCTTACACTAACCCTAAACCTAACCATACACCTTACGCTTACCTGAACCCTAACCTTTACAGAAATTGTGTAGGCATGTTAACCAAAATAAGAACATCAGTGCGCTACCAAGCAAACTTCTGCCTCTTGATGATAAGGAAATGTCATTTGACAAAGGAAAGACGTCAGATCCAATACGGACACAATTTTCATTTACACAGTTAATTTGGCATCGGAATGTGCCAGCGCATTGTAACAGTCTGTGGATTAACTACGAATCAGTCAAAAAATTCCCCGAGGAGTGAGAGGATGCAAAGAAAATCTTGAAAAGCTGACTATCAAACCAGTTTTACCGTGTTCAGTTGTTTTTGTTTTAGTAGAATTTTAGAATTAGTTAGTTTATCACGTAAGCCCAGTTTGTAAAATAGTTCTCGTTTGCTTCTTAAAATTAATAAACAGAGTATGGCATGTCTTACCACAAAGGTGCTAGGCAGACTGCATATACTAAAAACTGCAGGCAAGAATTGCTAATGCATGTGGGAAAGCATATGTTATTTGAGTGTTCATGCCACTAATAGCCTCGGCCGTCCACTGTTTGCAAATATCATATCCTTCAATAGACTGGGGAACTGTTCTGTCATTGTAAGTTGCAAGAGGGCCCTCATTGATCAAAAAGGCTAATTTGTTGCCAACGTGACGCTTCAGTCCCGTAAACGGCTGTAATAGTTAGCTGACTTTGCCACTTTTGAAAGAATACACTGGCCAGACAACTATGTATTTGTTACTACGCAGAAAAAAGTGTATGGTCTGTTGTGTTGTACACCAACCGATGTTAATAAAACCACTTATTCAAAATTGCCTCTTGCTTCACCAGTTAAGAAGGTCACACACAGTTTGCTTACGTAAACTTCGAGTGTAAACGAACATATAATATAAATAATATTGACGATGGATGGTAAATATTAAGAAAGAAATCGTGTGTGCCTACCCTCATTTTCATCATTTTAAAGCGAATAAAAGCGCACACAAGTAACTCGTATATAAAGTAATACACTTACAATTTTTGTTTGATTGGACTGCCAATACCAAACCTATTCTTTTTCGTCATTTTCTCTTCTAACGCATACATGATACAAGTCGAATCCGGCATAATGCGTTGCAGACGTCCATTTAAACATTTTTTCCCCTATTTAGCAGGCTATTAAGACAAGCCGCGTGGTTAAATGCATGCATTTTTTTCGTTGATTGAGCAAACCCGCAGTTTGGCACACACCGGTGGAAAGAATGCATGTCTTTCAAGTAACCTTCACCAAGACAAGCCAATTTGGCACTTTGCTCTCGTAAAGCACTTGGTCCATACCAGCTTTGGTCCCTAACTGATTATTTAATGGCCAAATTTATCCAGCAACTTATCCTGTATTTAAAGTAACTGCTGATATGATAGCAAGAACCGGGCAATTAGAATAAAATACTTTTATAAAAGCGAGGACTTAATTCACCAATAAAACAGAGGATTTAGGGGATATTTATAATACGTGTGGGCTGAGCTTAGCTGCAACCATAAATGTGCCGAACAAATCGCTTAATTATGAAAGTCTTATGTTACCAGTCAACACAGGCATGAAGTGTTTTAACTCCTGTTTTTAAATTTCAAAGGGAACATTTTGCAACAAATGCGACAAATCTCTTTTATCTACCGGACACCAGCCAACTGTTTAAAGGGCCTAAGCCAACGGGTGCTTGCAACAGAGGGACCAATGGCAATACGGCTAGCAAATACAGTGCTGCATTGTCAAAGCAAGCTGACAAATACCCTTGCATATATGTGGCCACTTATCCAAGGGCCGATGGTATTTAGCCCACACGTACTAGTGAATGCGTTCGTTTCGTACAAAAAAGCAATTATTATTCTATGTAGCTGAATTCTTACCAACGCGCACAAGCTGACCTTATTTTTATTCTTCCCCTTCCCCCACCAAAGGCACCTCTACACACTGCCCAAATAAACTGACTACACAGGCAATAGCTCCAAATAATCACAACCAATTTTGACCTATTCGCCGCGTGCTTGCCAAGCCTATCCCTAAATAGGCGTTATTCATTTGGTTTGGAAAATTTGCTTAGTAAGTTTACCTTATTGTTAAAGGCTTGCAGCGTCGGCGGTGGTCAAACCCACACAACAGGAACGGTGTTTACCCGAAGACAACGTACTACCGAGTAGTGCTGCGACGCCATGCCTGCGACATGAATTTATCCCCACATGTATCGACTTTACCCGCCCGCATTTGCCGATCGTATGAAATCCACCAATACGAAACAGCAAGCTGATATTGCAAGCAGGATGTCCTAAGTAATCAATACCGAATCCAGCGGAATGAGTACTAGTCATAGTTCAACTGGGTAGTGTGTTGGCTTACCGTAAATGCTTTCAATTCTGTACGGGTTTGACACCCGCAGGCGCTGCTAGTTTTTTTCAAAATTGGGTCGACTTAACTCGACACTTATGCACATACTGGCTGATAAAAAGTGGTGAAATAATTGTTTAAACAATATGTAACGGCCAAGGCAAGTCTCTGGCAGGGCAGCTTACTCGTACATTGTTTTAGTCAACGAAAGTCAGAGAATGATCAGATCATAACGTTTGTATGCAACAGTCTGAAAACATGTATTTTTTCTTTTTATGAGGAAAAAAATAAATATACTAAACTAGGTAAATTATCGATGACTGAAAAATCTGTCTGTAAACGAATAAATACGCTTGAATTTAGTAAAAGCATAATAAAATGTGCACATTAAGGTGTGGCATTAAATTATTCTCAAAACCTACATTTGGAGTTATTTATTTAATACTGAAACGCTGGTTGACGAAAAGTGCGTAGAAAGGCTTTTTAAAGCATAATACCACGCTGGCCATTACAAATATTTAATTGCATGCTGTTATGGTTGCTGACGTAAGCAGCGAAAACTCTGAGGTCAAGGATAACCTTTTCAAGAAACATTGAGCATTAGCCTAGGCACATTGTCACTCACGTCCACGCGTTTTGCTTAAAATATTTAAAGCCCTTTCAGCAAAATGTTTTAGTGTAAATATTAAAGGGCGCAACACAGTGTGTTCAACCGCCATTAGGCGTATTGTCTTCGAGCAAACATTTATTGCTGTAATAAAAGTTGCTGACGACAGTCACTCAAATCGAAAAGCCTCAAATAAAATTGAATTCATCAGTAAACTTTGCCAAATGTTATGAACGTGACTCAATCAATAACGTTGAAGATAAAGTTGGTTTTTAAAATAGCTTTTGCAATTGAAAGCTAACTGACTTCTTATAATTTTTTCGTTGTTGATTATTTACTAGGATTCACACATTCCATACTTGACCAACAAGTGACTCAAACCATTTATTGGTCTTTATTTAAATATTTGTCTTATCTGTCGTATCTTCGATCATTTTTGAATTTTGATTAAATGAAAATAGCTTTGTTTGCCATATGCCTTAAAGTGGTCTTGAAGGTCATTTTACTATAGCTCATATTATTCAGAGTTAGCCAATAGCAGTGGTTTCTTTCTGGATTATCGCATCAATTTTCACTAACTATATGTTTTTAGAATATGCATGCTTGAATAAATGAACAAGACAATGAAAATTAAGATGTCAATAAACAGAGTATTAACTAAGTACAGTTTTGTACAAAAACGACCACACAGTTTTGGCATATGCTAATGGTCATGGAATATGTCCACTAAGTTATGTCAATTAAAAGTAAACTTGGCAAAATAGTGACCTACCAGTGTGAAATCATTTTGGAACTCAAAAACTTGTAATTGTTATTCAGAAACAACATTCACTGATGTGTTTTTTTACCTAGAAAAACTGTTTTGCTTTAAGACAGCTTGATATCTACTTTACTGCAAGATGCCCTGAAGCATTGTGTGAATAGTAAGCTCGTATTCAACAACCTACTGAGTAGGAAACTTGGTTTCATTTATCAACTATTTTTTGTTGATTGAGCGGTACAGAAGCACTTCCCGTTTTTAGGAGTAATGCCTAACGCAATGAGTAAAAAGTATCGTTTAATAAAGCTTAAATACTGTTCGAACGTTTGTGATGATGAGGTAGAACAAAACCGTTATTCCAGAGTTGCAACATGCCACATATTAATCATCAGTAGCGTTCAGAGTAAAACAAATAATTCCCTAGTTTTACAACACCAACTTGTTTAAAAGGTTCAGAAATTAAAAAGTAGATCTAATCCGTTTACGGGGAAATTTAATTTAAAACACAATGCAATATTTGTCACATTGTATCATAAACATTTTCTGACTTATAACTGTCATATAATTTCCCATAAAGTAGTAAAGGTTTTTTTAAGCAAGCAAGCAAGCGTGTTTAAGAATATTGGATGCTCCCACCTTCACTTAATCATATTCCCCTTTTGCTTAACTGAAGTTTAATCTACCTTATGATAAACCTGAACTGTTCAAAAATGTTGATGTAGAAATTCTGGCTTTTTGAAGTATGCTTTGGAAACAAGAGATAGGCATTCATTTTTTTCTGATTTTTGATTTATTGCAGAAATGCACTGTCAGCTGAAATTTCAAACTTGCCCAACAAACTTTGCTGATCCCCAACAGTTAAACGTTGCTTCAGATAGAAAATTAAAGTAATGGATTGCATGTTTGCAATCTAGAGAAAAAAACAGGCAGAATACCGCGCCCGGTAGGGGGAACTATTCAAAACTCCAAATGCGCTAACCGCCACCATGTTATGTGGACTAATCATCCTCCTTTATGATTCGAATTTTCCCATGACCTATGCGCTAGCAGTTCACCACACTATCCTTAGGTATACACTGACCGTTTCTGTCAATACAACATCCCTCATGTAAATGATAAAAAAGTTAAATAATGTTGAAATTTATATTTCACTATCTGATATTCCATAACTTCAACTCCGATCTCAATTTTCGAGGCTTAGCACAAATGTTTAGTGCCTGATATGACGAGAAATTCTTTGCATTGATAGTCGTGAGTTCTTAATTATTCCTCATGGCTCGTGGTCACAAACAAAAGCGACTAAATTTGTGATACAGAAGTAGAAATATTGATAAATGTGTATGTTAACCATTCCTTAACTGCACATTACAGGTGCTGTTTCTTTTATAAAACAAAAGACGCATAAATAGCTTCGGTTTGGGCTCGCCAATTAGACCTATCTTACTCAACATCTTTATGTCAAGGTTAGGAACTGCCACGTAAGTGATAATGTGACGATCCTAAATTTTATGGAAGTAGCGTTCTTGCAATGATCACCACCATAATAAGAAAAGCCAAATAAGGAATATGTTTACTGCTGTAAATCAAGCGCATCAATCCATTTACTGCCAGTTGAACTTGCAAATTGCATTTTTGCTTCCATTATTGGACGTCCTACTGCCATGCAAGCATGGTATAAGCGTACAACTGGGCACTTTGGACAATAAACAAACTGCATGTACAAGCAATCACGCAAGTCGTATGAAGTTAATGAGAAAACAATGGCATTATCGCTGGGACGGAACAACGTGCGTGCAGGTGAAAGCACTAGCGATTTTAGGAATAATAGCCAAGGTGGTCGTACGACGGTTAGATTTGCTGCTCTTTCAACATCACAAACGAAATATTCGAATTAATATATAGATCATAGCTTCTTCGTCATCAAATAGGATTAAGTTTTAGGTTTCAAAGCAGGGCTCTATAGCGCCTTTTCAGGTATGAATTTTAGTTAAGACGACAAGGAAGAGAACAACGAGTTGACTATTGTTGATCTTTTCGCTTAGCTCAGAGATTGGGGTGATTTATAGTCTAAAGCATTTACGAAAGCGCCAAAACCAATAAGAGAAGTGCCCTCGCTCTGCAATTAGCCAATCAGCCGCAAAAGCAGTTGCTTAAGGGCGCTCCGTTGTTGTGTTGAAAAACACTGTAGTGAAATGCAAGACAAAGTGGCCGAAATACAAAAAAAACTGTTAACGCAACTTAATCATCCAGTGCATGTGTAAACGAGATGAGCATTACCAGCGCACCAACTCGTTCATTTTGTGAGTGTTCCTGGTCATTAAAAAAAACAAAAAATCACTTGCACCACCTGGAATTGGAGTCGCACACACACTGGATGCAGCCAATAGGCGTCAGACAATCAAAATCAATGGCCCACCAAAAATGCAAGAAATATTTTAAGTCTTTCTTTGAATATCATGCAGTTTCAGTCACAGCGTGCACATCGGGCAAACTAGAAGACGTATCAAGATGAAAATTACAAAACCGGCTGCATCAGTGAAGCTCATTCTTAAGTTAAAGCCCATAAAGTGAGATCAGGCCACTCCTAAAATATGATAAGGTGAAATTCATGCGACTGTAACAACCGTCTAAGCCAAAAATTACGTAAATCATGGTTCACGGGCCTCAGGTTTATAAACAAGTGCGATGACCTGACAAATGTATATGGGGTGCTGAGGCTCAACTTGGCCAAAGCACGTCAGCAATTGGGAAACGCAACAGGCTAACACATTTTCTAACTACAACGCTGGGTAGACAAGCGGCTGACCCAACATTTTCGTATAATTTCACATCATGTCACGAAAAATCAGCAGGTCGCTGTCCACAGGCCGATCATCAAGCCATACGCGCACAGGTGGGCAAATATACTCGAAAGGGAATTTGTTGACTGTCATAAGTGTGAAGTGTCATGGTGTCTGCGCCTAAATAACAAATTCCTGCTACTTTTTGTGATAAAATATTGAACTATATATGCTAGATGGATTTCGAAAGGTTGGGTGATTAAAAATCAAATATCCTGAGATATAAGGCTTGTTAAGTACGTCACACTTTTTGCGAACAAAGAGGAAGCTATTTGTCATCATCTTCTTTCAATGAACTCGTAAGTTGATGCGGTGACCAACACATGTGTTTTAGCCTTATAGACTCGAGAGTTCACGCAAACTTTTCATCTAAAAGGTCAGAAAATGGCGATCAGACACAGTCCAGCACCACAAAACCTACACATATATATCTGGTCGCTGAGTCCATTAGAGTTATAACTCGTCAAAGCAAGACGATATGATTCACACATGCCGCTTTCAGCTTTAGAATTTTTGTAGATCTTGGATGTGGCAGTATATTTGTGAAACGACATTTCAGAGCAAAGATTCGCAATTTAAAATCATTACTTAAACGTGGTCGCTATTTCAGTGTAAAAGAAAATACAGTTGTTGTTTGATAACTACTCGGCCGAAGACGTTATGCTGATACATGAGTACTGATTTATGAAGAGAGCAACTGCCATAAAACCAGTTCTGTTTAATTTTGCAGGATTATATTTAAACAAATTTTGATTTTCACACCATACTGGACAACATCGTCTTGGAGAGTACATAGTGGACTGTCTCCTTTTCGTAAGACGATAAAACGGTTCAATGCAATGTATTTCATAAAACGCCAAGCTTGGGTATAAAAATATGTTTGTTTATCTACGTCAAGACCAAATATTGTATTTCTTTTTACATTGGGCAATCAAGTAAGTTAGCATGTGCTCTAAATCGGAGACATTGTATAAGAGTTCCTATCGTGGCTATAAAATAAACAAAAAATGGAAAATTTCGGCCTTTTGTGACATAGTTAACGGAAAAGGCTTATCGAACACTGGAACTGTTAGTTTTTGTTTTAAAAATCATAGCAATCCAGCTGTCTTCTCCGTTACCTTGCCGCAAAGCTGGAAACCAAACGTCCTCACATATTTTTGCTGACATCTGTACAAATGGCAGGGGCAATTCAGCACTTGCTGATCAACAGATATTTAGTTGATTTGACCCTTTTTCTTAAAAACATAGTGATTTAATGGATCTTCTGGGTGGAAAATTAGGACAGCCAATGTAATATGCTTTCACAACTACTAATTGCGCTAATTATGTTATTGAGGCATGTTATTGATGTATATCTTAAGATTTTTTCATCTGTAAAAATTTAGACATGGCCTACCTCAACTTACCTAGGGGCACAACTGCAGTTCTGAGGTAATAGAAATATGGTGTGCAACGCAAAAACATCAAGCACACCTACAATTTTCACGCTAAATAACTAACTCCGATTGGCTGTGGCAAAAGAATTCAACTGAAATTTTCTATTTTTAACTCACTTTTACAATTTTCTTTCACTGCCAATTGTTTTTTTTTTTTTACGTAAAAATCCCTATAACCATGGTTTTTGTTGAACAAAAGACTGATACTACGGGCATATGAGGTGCATTACTCAAACTACTTTTTCACAATTTTTTGATGATTATCCAAAGGCTTATTAATTTTTTTTAAGACCAAAGGATTTCTTCAGCACAATTAAGTACACCTTAAAACACATCGCAAATGCCCGTGTTACGGTAGAGTATAAAAAATGTGTTAACATTGAGTTACGTGTCTTCATCAAGCACATATATGTTGATCAGGAGGATACATTCGAAAAAACACACCTCCCTTATTGAATAACTCAAAACGTATGTAGCAATGGCTGAGATTAAAGATATTTCTTCATAAGCAAAGACCACAAACACCTTATTCTATTCATCTGTTGGAAATATTAACCATGCGTTTTTGTAAAGCACCACTTTCGAAGAAAATGTATGTCATTAACCAACATCACAATAAGTGTTTGAACTTAACCAAGTTGACTTCCTTAAATTGTGTATCGGTAAGTTATACACATTTATTTAATAGTGATTAAGATTGATAAAATGAACACAAAGCTAAATGACCTAATCAGTCAGGAAACTGCGCCACTGCATAATAAAAGGTCATTCTGAATCTGCGTCGATGCCAGGAGATGGGCATAGATAATCACTTTCTGCATATGCTTATGTATATAAATGCGTTCATTCTCCTTTCAATTTTAGAAACTGCGCACACAGCTTAAGTGTGGAATTATCATTTGCTGTTTTTATAGGTTCGAGAACTAGGACAGACAGAATTTTAATCTCCTCGCGTAGGAAACGTAGTTTTCCGACCAGCAGAATGTCGTGCTTTTAGAGAAAAGAACCTGGGATTCCGGAAGTGTTGACAACAGGACATGCGTTTTCTCAAGTGGGTAAAACTTTTATAGCATTCGCGAGCACGGACAGTTGAGCATTTTTTTTGTGGAAAGCCAATCTAGTGGCTTGCAACATATATGCTCATCCACAATCCACTTGTTAATAAAGACAATCCAATCAAATGTACCTTTTTGACATTCAATGCAGGAAAAGTGGATATGCGGTTGAGTTAATAATTTGAGTGACTGTAAAACACGTTATTTATGATCTACAGGTCATCGTCTTTAACCAATTTTGCACAAGTTTTAACAGTTCTTATATGATGGTTGCTTTCTAAAATGACCAGCATGGTATATTCTCACAATATAAATATGCGATACACAATGTTCCCGAGCAATCTGCATGCAGTATGAACAAATGCTCCTAACAGAACGTGTCATGGCTAATTATCTTTCCAGAAGACAAGGCATCTCACATTATCGTAATTTCCACTTTTTGGAATAATAAAAGCGCACAAGCTGTCTCAGTGTCTCAGAATACTAAAATACAATTGGCTTAAACGTTTTGCTGCAGCGATCGCTGTCTATCGGTTTTCTGCATTCCGTTGCACTTTGTGCCTTTATGTTTTACGTGAAATATAAGTTAATCAGATACGAATTGTTGTTACCCGTGGAGACAGGAAGACCTCTTACATCAATATTGCGCACATCAACATAGTTTTGGCATTTTGGTACTATTTCTTATTGAAGCATTTAGAAATTGATAAGTATGCCAAACTGTTTTGTTCAAATAATCTGCAAATCAAAACAATTCCCTCTGCTGGGGACATTATTAATGGAAGCATATGTGCGGCCACTTCCTGCATAGGGTTACATTTCTATATATGACCCCAAATCTAAATCTTCATAAAGACCACAATTTATCACCATAGCAGTTTGTCTGGAAGTGTGCTCTTAGCATTTATCTTTAACTTACTTTTTATTTGAATATAAACATTTTACACAGGTAAAGGTCTTTTCTTTAAAGAGCGTGCGCTAAAAAATTAAACTGTCTCGTTCTGTTGGGCTCATGCCAGAGGCCCTCAATGCCGTAGAAGTTAATATTGCAGAGTGATAGACAAGATAAAGGGACATAGCCATTTCTGGCTTATTAGCCATCGTCAGCTGGTCATTCACAGACCAAAATTGTGCTTCAGCCGCTCGTGGCACTCTACTGCAATATTACCATTAAAACAGCCCAAAAATTTAGGTTTACAAATCGTAAACCAAGTGTGGTACGTTACCCATTTCATGCAATCCAATTATTTTTACACTAAACTTTATATTACTCAATCGCAGCCCCAATGACGGCTCTCATATTCTTACAGTTATATGTCAATGGTCGTTCGTTACAATAAGGCATATTGCGATTAAGTACGAAATAAACAGTTTGACATAAATAACCAGGTCTTAGTAAACTGGATAATCCCAAAATTGTGGAAATCGGTCGTACTAGGTAAACATAAATATTACATGAAGAGGAGCTTTCGCATCCTAAACTGACAAGGGAAAAATGCAGCACACGCAACCATGCGCTGGAAAATGACATTTTTTAGATTATATAATACATATTCTTCCATATTGGGTGCAATTTTATTTATGGCTATAACCACACAGCCCAGATTCCGACTATTTTTCCTCTGCGTTATCGCAAGCAATATTTTTTCGTTCGCATATTCATTTTTTGGACTTAGTCAAAAAAGTTTGCAATATTTGGCACATTTGGGAGATCTCAGGAGTGATATAGTTGGTAAGCTCACGTGCGGACATGCTGTTTTCTGACTCATAAATTAAAATTGAATTGCCAGATTGAATTGTAAGGAATCAATTGAAATAGTCAGCTTCTTCAAACACATTTTTCTGAAAAAGTTTTGGATTTGGATTAAAAAACGTTTGAGATCATTTTCTAACTATTGGTAAGGACCTTTGGATTTTCACTGGCTTCAGTCAACTGGCCATAAATACTGATTATATTTTAAACAGGCGCGGTAGCTTGGCTTCACCTTGGGCTTCTTTACATGTTGTTGACCCTTAGGAAGGCAAACCGCATATAAGAACTTCTTTAAATGATTATGTCCAGTTAATTTCAGCTTAATTTGGGAAATTCATAGGTAAATACCTTTGAACTCCCACTTTTTTACATAGTGATGATGCAGAACCTGTGGCGCTGCCAGAAATGGATAAGCGTTGGGTAGGAGAAGAAAGTAAAAAAAAATTACTAAGCCATTGTCCATAAGTCAACTTTTAAATGCCGTTTTGCAGGATTTAAAGGAATAAAACTGTCGAGTGTAGGTCTAGGGCCGGGAGGGGTGGGAATGGGTACATGTAAATCAGATGTCTTGCTGCTGAAAGTGTTGGAATGATGTCAGGAGGAGGCCATTGTGGTTGATCAATATCCTAATGGTCAATGAAGGGAAGATCGTAATGGGCACGAGAAGACCACCGAGTTCTGGAGTTAAGCCCATCGTACACCCTTGCTGGTTACCGGGTCTGCCGACAAGATATCGAAGCACGGGCGCCCAACGATCGTCAACAGTTATTATAAGCAAACGAAGTAGTGAAAAGGAGCAAGTGCTATGGTTTTCAGAGGAAATGTTTGCCAGATAATTTTGGTGGCAAACCTTACTTGCTGTCGAGCAGCAATGTAATTAGTCAAGCAGCACTACAAAGAACAGCTTTTTTCATGCTTGTCCAACTGCATCACAAACGTGTCCACAGGTGGCATTTAAATATGAGCGTGTAAATGAGTATGTATGTGGCTGAAAATGGTAAATGTGGGAATTACGAGAGCAAAAATTTAAAATTTAACAAAAGTGAGAAATACGGGAGCATAAGAAGGCAGGAAATACGGATCAATACGCACCGTAAGGAGATGGAAGGTAGATTTGTCAGACTAAGGCTTTTGGGTAAACGACATTTCTCGGAACGCTGTCGGGTGCCTATACGCACAAATTGGTTTTCGAGCCTGCCCGAGATATTGCAACGTAGAGCTGACCGTGGGAATAGCACGATTCTTCCATGTGAATTCCAGCAACTCTGAAGTTTTGACCTTGGGACGTGATGATGACATGGCGAAGCAAACCTTCACGGCAAATTGAAGTCGTCGGAAATTAAACGGAGTGTCAGGTTGCACGATAGGAATGCAGGGGATATAAGCAGCATCCACTTTTGCACAACCGGTCATAATTGTGGCCTCTATAACGTATGACATCAGTCGCTTGACAATAAGTCTAGTGCCATTGAATAGCCGCGGTGCATCAATATTTATCAGCAGCATAATCGGCGCGCCAACCTTCACAACCGGCTTGTGCGATGGAACGCCATATATTTCCAAGCTGTTTAGGAATTTAACTATATAAATAACACATTCGGAAGGATCAACCGTCCCATCGAATGATTTGTACATTTTTTCCCAAACTGAAAGAAGACGGCTAATTCTGTTGTTAATGGAATTGACGAATTCATTAGTCGGAGCATGAATTTCTCGTTCACATAGCCATTCTACGTCGGTAAATTTATTTTGGTGCTCAGGGAAAACCTCGTCTCTAAGATCTTCTTCACTGCTCAGCAAATTTGCAACCAAACTAATAGACATGTATCCGGTAGCATTGCTGTCAACTTTCCCTTCGCCAATCTTCAAGATGTTAGTGGAGAATCAGTCGTTTTCATGGACATTGTGCAGGAAAAATCTCATATTGGTCATGAGTTGTAATGCCTTTACCGTTGACCAAAGCGGTTAATATTTTCGGCAGAATTTTACCTGGTCACCCCTGGTACCCGTTTGAATCACCGGAAGTGTCTGGCGGAAATCATCAGATAAAACCATTGTGATGCCACCAAACCGAATGTTTATTCCTGTGATATCTCGCAGTATTCTGTCTACCGCTTCCAGTGCAATTATGTCAGCCATGATACACTCGTCCCAGATTATAGCTGAGCACCATTTCAACAATTCAGATGATCCACTACCTCTGCTTATGTGGCATGTTGTGGTGCCATCAGCGGGTAGTCTAAGAGGTAGCTTAAAGGTACTGTGAGCAGATCGGCCACGAGGAAGTAACGTTGCTGCTATACCAGCCGATGCAACAGCCAAAACAATTTTGCTTTCTTTGCGCAGCTCAGCCAAAAGCAGCTAAATGACGAACGTTTTGCCAGTTCCACCGGGTGCATCCAAACAAGCAACAGGTTCACCATTACTGCGGTTATGGACACTGTCAATAATAGTGTTTAATGCATGAATTTGATAGACCAACATCCTTGGTTTTTGAAAAGCCACGTATGCTGCCAGCTTGGTAACATTGTAACAAAGTTCCCGCTGAATTTCAGTTGGAAGCTGATTCCCAATGCTCTTGTTAAAAAGGAGAAAATCAATTCCTTTCAAGTTGCTCTCCTTGCACACAAGGCGTGTCAAGCTGACTCCAGCGACCAATGTTACCAAGACACACACAGAGGCAACCACCGATTTTATTAGGTATACATATGCTTATCAAAGCCTTCAAAACAAAATATATATTATAAAGCATTAAGCTCAACATTGCGCTTTTAAATATTACTTTCTTTTAAACTGTGTGTTTGTTGTTTTCTAAACCACCCAAACATGTCAACTAATTGCCGAGAATAATGGACATTCAGGATTTAAAAGAAAATGTTGCATAGCAAGTTTCACCTTACAAAGAGATTTATTCTTAAATCTGGACGTCAGGCATCTACGAACTTGATATTTTTTGAAGACAAAGCCAAGATAAGATGGACAAATGTTGGGCAGATTTCTAATTTTCAAAAATCAGGAATGAATTGTTTGTAATTGATGAAAAAGCAAACTTTTATCAAAAGCTGGAAAGGTTCTGAGTATAATTAGTTAATTCTAGGCCCTATTCTGCGATTAAAAATACACACCAGAGTTTTAATAATACTGACACCTGTTTTGAGGTAACTGATTGGCATAGTTCTGTTAAAACCCTCTCAAATATGTTACTTTAACGGTAAGCAACTTCATATTCACTACAATTGGTTTGGTTTGTTTATACGTGCAAGGTTCTTACGTGCATTCCTTGCATAAGTTCTTTAAAAATAAAAAAAAATAAGCTTATTTGAGTTTGAGTATTGCATTAACATCCTTTTAGGAAAATTAGTCAAGTTGATGGAACAGAAATTGCTAGACTAACATAATTTCATTTTGTGAACTTATTGCGCTCATTTTCCAGAATATTGTCCTATATTATGAAAGCGCTTACCTCAATTTCATAGACGAAAAACAATATTATTAATTTTATGAACAAATATAATTTTAACTTTTCTTAACCTTATGAATGTCCATTTTTAGTAAAACATGCACAAGCACGAAGCTTTTTTCTACTGCGTATAGTAGGCATAGAGAGCTACTAGAATTACGCCAAATGCTAGATTTCGCCCAATTTCGCCTGCATTTTTCCCCAGAATACCGAAGTAAGTGATTGTTATTTCTAGTAAACGATATATTGTGCCTCATGTCAACTCATTGAACAAAATTAGCAATTTTAAGTGTGTATTACATCTCGCACTGAAATTTTGATCTTCAGATTTAATCAGATATGCAATCTACTGTAGTAATAACTAAAAACCTCGTAGTAAAATCCCGCTGTTTACTCCTTACTTCCCTTCTAACCCCTTTCAGAATTTTTGGCTCACTGAAGCACCATTTTTGTCATCGTTTACTCATGCTATGCACAGAAAAATGCAAATCAGTTAATTACCTCTTAGGCGTACCACACTGAATTTTGGACAACGCCAGTCAGTCAAGTCTTATTCATAATTGAACAGATGGTCGGAAACACTGTCTGACTGCGATCAGTTCAGTCTGCTAGGCAGTGGCAACCAAGACCAGATGATGGCTCCCACAAATGCAGAATTGGTATGCTAAAAAAATAGCCAATAGGGGCCTGGGAGGAACTTTTGCAGCAAGAACCGGCGCTGAAAAATCAGGACCCTACTCCCAAAAATGGAGCAAACGCTTAAGATGGCGTTCGATGCTGTCTTCGGTGTTTTCGGTCATTTCATGAGGACGCAAGGGTTTCGACGGGAAATGGCCTAGCAGAAGAATGTACTTCCACTTTTAATCATGCTGTATGCGAATAATAGAAAGAATCACGATCACGGTATTTGCACACTACAAATTGCAGTCTAATCAACGTCCAGTACCACGACAAATTTTGTAGTCTGAATGAACAAATTGGTAGCTTACGCGTCAATTCATTTATCGTGAAAGTAAATTTGCACCACATCCACCGCTTTTAGGTCCCTTGTCCGCCTGTTTCCTCCCTCACAATAAAGACGGGAGCCGAGACCAGTAGCGTTTTCAATATTATAGTGTTTTATATCAAACCAACTTATGCGTAACAGCAAGAAAACTGCTTGCATCGCGCCTGTTGGCGTTATTTACACCCCACTGAGCTCTAGGTTATATTATCGTATTAACGACATACAGAACGGCAATAAGAGAAATAACCTATTGTCACTTATTCACTCCAGATCTCACCAGAACGTTGTCATCTTCTTTTCACTGCAAAGTCAACTAGATGGAAGCAAGTATCCCATTAATAACAGTGGATATGCATTTAATACTGAACTGTTACTTGGATTCCGAAGTGTGGTTTTGAGTTTTGCAATAAGACATTTGACCACAAAGCATTACCAAAACGTATAAGGTCCTTTTGGAATAATCATATTAAACAAGCTTATTGTCAACCACCTGATAACCTTTTTATTTTCGACAAAATGGCTACTTGTGGAAATGTTTCTTTTATTTCAAATGTAATTTAAATAAGACAAACAGGCAACATTTTGTCTGACGAATAATTATCCTTGGGATTAAAAACTGAAACATAGCAAAGGCTTTTTTGAATCCGACGTAAAGATATTCTGATATGCAGGGCTCCAATTTGCATGCTGTACATATTCAGTGTACGTAATTGTGTAGCTCTTTTTTTAGACAAACGCTAAATGGTGCTACTATTATTTTCTGCTGGCCCATGCAGCATATCTAAATGACAGCAGAACGTTTAATATTGCCAAGTCATATCCTCTTTGGAAAAAAGTTTGCAATTAATATACGTTTACACATAGAAGACCTTATTAGCTGCAACATATGTGAGATAAGGTATACTGTTCTTTATAAGTCAAAAATGTTGAATTTCTAAGGCATCTCTAAAGACTACGTATAACAAAAGGCACCAGCTGTTTTAGCTAGCGGTAGTAACAATGCATGCTGTTATATCAGCATCGTTTCGTGACTGGTACATTACAGCATCGTGTGTCACCTATGTTAGGTTATTTTACTTACCAAAAATGTGTCAGAATATTGCTTTTACTCCGCTTGATATGACACCTGTAAAAGTGCACTTCAGTTTCTTTTGCGAAAGTTCTGAACGAATATGTGAAGCTCCATACTACTAAGTCCGGCAGACACAACCAAACGAGGAGGCGAACTTATGTGCGTAGCTGTAACTACGACAGTTCACCCACGCAGGAGAGCGAACGAAGATTTGATTGTGACATTGCACCTGTCAAACCCCTACCCCAATTCCCTCCATTAATTACAGCAAATACTTACTGCGGCATGTTCATTCTTAAAATTGCTCTAACAATTGGTACATGCGCACTTACACTAAGCCTACGGGAAAACGGTACATATTGGTGTTTCTTCAAAGAGACTTAACTGCTGCACAGTAAAGAAAAGGTTGATTAGATCGCTGGGCCAGTAGATTTTTTTCATCGGATGTCTTGCCTGTCGGCCATGGCATTTGACTATAAATCTGCGATATATGTCCATACTTGCATCTGCCACCGCATGTCCATATTCCCAATTATTTACTTAGATTATGCATTTCGATGCGTAAAAAACGAAAAACGGTCAATATTTTTAAGTTGAGTTTTGTGTCAAAAACGCTGCACACATTGACAAAAATATATTCTGAGCGAAAAATGACAATTTTTTTCTGAAGCAGATGCAAATACCGACCAGTATAACACATAGGCAACGTTTTGCTGTTTTCGAGGAGATATACATTACTTTTTTCTGGCATAATATAAAACGCTTGATTTCGATACCAGTTTTATGCTAACAATGCATTCGATATCTGCGATATCATTTGCCTATTGTGTGACGTCGAATATTGGTATATGGCACTAGAAAACTAAACAAACTAATCAAAAAGTGATTTGTTTTTCCAACTTCCCATCCAAAGGCGTTTTTTCGTATGGGTTTTGCAAGAATAGTGCATAAAAAAATATACGTTTACAAAAATCTTAAACACATTTTGGTGCAAAAAAGTACATATGTCTTACGGTAATGACAAACGTAGTGAATACCTGTTTTTAATTTTCCTCTTTCGTATCAACATAGAACTGTTTAACTTCATGACAACTTCCATTATGGGACAACATTTAAAGCTGTCTCGCTGTTTGAAGGCAAAGACAGTTGGACAACCTCTGCGCGCCATGCAGAGAAAAATATGCTGGCATGAAAAATGGTGTATCGACTGCATGTCAGGGGAAGTGGTGGCTACACATGGGTATTTTTTTCTGTGTGTGACTGTGTTTAATACAGTACAGTCATCTGCGTGACATATGTAGCAGTGTTTCTACTGACAGTACAATGTGTGGGCTCGTGCCTGGTGGCTTAGCAAACAAAGCAGTCCTGTATGCATGCCACAATTCTCATGCTCCCTATAGATTTTATCAGACAGTAATGGAAGCCCAGAGGGTATAAGCCGCGCACATCGGACAAATTGAGAATGAATCTTTAAGCAGCCTGACGTCAGCCCTGACGACTCATTTCAGGTCATTTCTAAGACTCTGGTGTCACTAGGAGTGTCTGCGTGTGCATTTTTTTGCGACCAGTCAAAAATATTTGAGAGAAATATAAAAGCAAACTGAACAGAATAGCACAAACTGCAGGAAATAATAAAATTAACTGTGCCAATAACCAAGCTTAAGACTAATTGACATAATCAAGAAAAATATCCATAGCAATAAGGTAACTAAAATAAATAAAGCAAAAGCAAGCGCACCTGAAAAACTAACCAGATTTTATAGTTAAAGTAACAAGAAGACATTTAAGACTTCTGCGTTGCGAATGGTATGCTTTGTGAAATGCGAAATACGCAAACAAGAAAAAAAAATACAACAGCGAAGCAAGACGGCAATAGTGCATAATATGCGATTAGTCAATATTACAGTCTTTCCGCCGTAAGACTCCTTAGGCGCTAATCACCGCAGGAGGGCGAATAAGAGGAGCGGCACAAATATATTTTTGAGGGTGACGTTTTGCAGCGAAAACGCAGCAGAATATGTGCAGAAAAATGAAGCGAATGCCTAGATCAGCATCATATTTTTTAGATATAAATAGGTAGCAACACACTTCCATGTGGTACCAAAAAAGATAAAGCAATAAATAAAAATTCTTTAATAAGATGAAGGGCAATTAAACAAAATCAGGTCAGTGTTCACACCACGTGACGCAGCATGTCGGTTTGCAAATGACTATGGTGCGTTTTCTAATCATGGCCACGTAATAGATGTGTCCGTGCAGAAGAATGCTGCAAACCTCCATTATTGACGTAGCTTATGTATGAACATTCCATTATCTTTCGTACAATTGGTTTATACGTATTCGCATCCACGGTTCATGCAAATTGCTATTCCAGAATAGACTTGCGTACCTGTCTGTGTTTTGTCTGAGCGTAACAGGACGCATTTGAATTTGTTTAATCAGATAAACCAACGTTTAATAAGCATTAGATCTTATGTTCTTCTCTATTTTGCAAAAAGTAATTGCTCATTAAATGTGCTCTGCTACATGCACAAATACCCAGAATGCCTACTGTCTTCACTTTGTTTTACGTTTTAAGGTGCTTTAAATGTTATGAGTGCTACAACGAATAGGTCATATTTCATAGACTATATTTCAGCGAAGCAGGTGGCATTGTACTTTTTATTTAAGCGTGATTCTGCTAACGTGCAAAGCAGAAACGCAACGAAGTTAACAGTTTGCGTTGTCGCAACATGCCAGTACGTATACCACTGGCTGTTACTTTAAAAATTAATAATTTACCCAATTCTATTTTCAAACTCACAAAAGACTAACAGTAAACAAACTCAGCCTAAATAGTCTCCATAATAATCCAATATTTGATTTCAGTCGCCGCCGAAAAACATATCTGTCCTCTCCATTTAGTTTTAATGACCGCTTAAATTGCAGGAAACACCAAATTCATTTTGTAAGCTGACAGTACACATACATTCATCAGTTAAAAAATGTTTTGTTTAAGGAGTAAATCTAGAAACTAACGCGTTTTTATTTATCTGAATCAATAATACTGCCAAACCTTTTTGAAAATGGTTAATATTTTACTTTGTAAGGTTTTCGCTTCCGTTAAGTCCACAAATATTACGCCAATGTCTACTAAAATTGAAGCAAATTACACACCGATGGGTTTGAAAACAAAAAAAACCTTATTTTATCATGTTAAATTTTCTATTGGTGAAAATATTTTTGACTTAGTCAAACCTATTGCAGTCAAGTAAACCTTTTTGGCCGGAATTTGTTGCGTAGCACTAGTGGTGGATGAATATTTGAACGCAAAATGCAGAACTGCAAGGTTTGTCTTCTTAAACCCTCGGCATTTAAGTCCCAAGTCATTCCAATTTCTGAGTAAGTATGGCTAAAGAGATCTTGTAAGTGTGAAATGATCAAATGACTACTTGTGTCTGTCTAAATACATTTGAATCCCTCATTAGTGGGGAGGGATTTGAGTACAAAATACGACTACCCGAAAAAATTAGATATGTATAAATATGTGAGACGGTTGTTAGGCATTTTAGCTTGAAATATGCAATTGCGTAGCTGTCCATACTTCGGAAGTAAAAACGGATATTAAGCCTAACAACCACAATAACGAACCGAACGGAGGTGAATTCAACAGTATACATTTTTTGACGACTTGGAAGTGTTTCTGCTTCCTTTAATATCAGTGTTTCTATGTTACTGGAATTAAGTTCAAAAAACCCAAAATGTAGGCTAGTAGAACAGGGATTGTTAATTAAGCTTTATTGTTCATATTGTATCATGTTTATACAGCATTCTTGCGGCAAGTCCCAGCTAGTAATTACATAATCGATTTTGCAACCTCATTCGGTATTCATTTGCAAATTTGTACTTAACGACTTTTTAGTCACATACGAACGAATAACAGAAGGCTCATACTTCATTGCCATGTTTGGTTATTTCGCGTAGAGCAATTATTTTTCGGTAATGATCATTTAATTTCGTTTGCAAATTAAGTAGCTCAACATCAATGTTTTCAGGCAAGTAAAATACGTGACTTGCCTCGCAGAATTTGTTCCAGCAATTGGGAATGGAACATTCGAAAAATGCGAAGATCACTTATGAAAGCTGCTTAATCCTTTATTCAATTTTTTTTAAATAGCTGGTGCGGCGGTATTTTTTGCAGACCTTTTTTAATAGTTGTCAGTTATGTAGCCAGTAAGGGCACGGCCTTAATGCTGGCTATTTGACTTAAAGAGAAAAGTGAAAAACCATACATTTTTTTGGGCACGCACTTTAAAAAGGGCATTGCGTGTATTTCATATTTGTCAATTTAAGCATTAAAATATGACAGGTGCACGCAACTCGGCCTGACAGTTTTATTCAATTTTCAGTTTTACCGCAGTATATTCTTGACAAAAAATCAATATGTTAACGCCTTATAAACTGTTTGAGCACTCCAAGAAATAAGGGTTAGTATGGTGCCAGAATGTTGGTAGAACTGAGGTTTCGTAATTTGTTCGAAAATACATAGTGGGATACTCAGCGACCAGTTCCTTTGCATATAAGTACTGTAATGCATAAAGGTAGGTGTTCAATTGTCTTAACTTTGTGAAATGTTTCTTCGCTTAATTAAAGTACAATCAATGTGTTTTAAATCAAAAAACACAACGTTGCTAATGGTTTTGATTGCAGTTTACTTTATTGTCAGGAAGATCATAACATTTGAGAATGCTGGGTTCACCTTTACAAGAAACACTCGATATATGTTGTGAATACTTTGTTGAAGCTGGCAGTTAACAAACGGGGGGAAGAAAGGCATGCATCTGCCGCACTGACAAACGTTCGTAAGGGCTCCATATTTTAGGCAAGAATTACCTGCATCTTGCACTTCTTTGAATTTAACATCGATTTTTCAATAAGAAAGCCGCAAAACTTGGTAAGGTGGGAGAGTGTTAATAAAGGAAATTGGCCTACATCAACGTTTCCGCACGCTAAAAAGGGGTTTGCTGATTGGTTGAATGCTTCCTTACGGCAATTCATTAAAAGATGCAGCTAATTTTTCGAATATTGCTAGAATTTTGTGACCACACCTTGTGTGTGCTTTGTTAATAGTGAGTTTTACTTTTGTAGCTATTAAAAGGCGTATTATAGAAATGTGATAAAACGCTTTATAATCGAACGCTTTTTCCTTCCTTTTTTTAACGAAAATGAAACAGACGACGATAGATAATTATTAAATTTAAATTGCATGGTTTTTCAAACTTGCCGGCGAAATTCTGCAGAACATATCTACATTTACTTTCCATTTGTCCCTATGGATCCTGCGTTTTACCGAACTGGGTTACCTTTTAATTTTAAAGGATTTTAAAAGGACCAGTTAGTCAAATGTGCTGTGTCATAGGATATGTTGGCACAGTTAGCACAGCACGATAAGCACAGCCTTGTGCAGCCGTCTAATGCAGCGACAGAACAGGAACAATACATGGGTGTGAACTTTCCATCATGCAACTCTGGGGCTGTAAAAGTGAAATGTATATGTTGAAATACGATAAAATTTTTCTGGAAACACATTTATAAATTAATGAATGCGTTGAAATTTTCGCCTTATCAACGCACATCAACTCAGCGGCTTAATTAAATATAATAAGACGCATATTGTTGAGACGTCTGAACACTGAACTGAATATATTCCATTATTAAACATCCTGTGGATGACGTTTGAGGACATGTCAAAACCCCTTACCAAAAATAACGCATTCCCATATTGCAAGTTTCCTGCAAATGCCTTGCTGACAGTCAATTAAAACAGCTATCTAATCATGTTAACCATTTCTATAACTGCATTTATCGAAGTCATGAAAATACAAACTCAGCCCAGACACAGATAATCCGTTATAAATTGGTGAGTGTTTATTCTTCCGCGTACCGCTATCCCATAATCACATTGAAGTCTCTGCTTTTCCAGGTTTTATATCACGCTCCTGCCTAAGGTATCACTGTTAGTCCCTAGGGGGCAATAATCATTGCAGTTACCACCAACAAGTCACAACATGTTCAACAAAACATAGTAACGGCGTTCTGCTCTTAAAGAAAGTAAAATAAACATTTTATAGTCATTTAAATAACTATACATTTAGCTCGAAAAAGGGCGTCATGAATCAAAAGGGTATTATTTATTTTTATGGTATTTTTATAATACGTCTGTTAAGTTTGATCTTTAGTTGTTGTTAAGTGTTAAGTGTGTTTAAGAATAATATCAAAATATTATTTAGTCCATTTTAGTTTGTATCTCTTTATTTAGTTGAGTAAAAAAGAGTTTTTTTAGTTTATTTTAATCTTTAATTGATGATGGTGACACGTTTGGGTCTGAAAAATCTACTCGTTAACAAAAGCTTGTAAAAATAATTTAACTGATTAAACTTCATCATATTTAATTTCACTTTCTTATTTATTGCAAACTTTAATAACATCTTACTATATTCTTTTAATCTGCGACGAAACTATAGTTTATTTGCTTGAACTTATGTCAGTTTACCTATCTTTTGTTAGTAAACAGGGGTTTTAGTCAGCTAAGCTTCTTAAGCAAGCGTGCGTTTTTCTTAGTGCACTTTATTAATGACTTGAGGTTTTGTTTTACTTTTTATTGCACTTTATTTTTATTTTGAATATTCAAAGTTCTTTTTAATTTTCCGGGATCGATATCAGTTTTCGGCTTTTACGTATTTGCAATTTTACCCAATTGAGTTTTGTTTGCCAACCCGTATATTAATTGATAAATAAGCAACACATTTTACATTTTATTTTCTAGGCTTTACATTATTCTTTACTTTCTCTTGTTAAAGTCGATTTAGTTAAATTTACTAACCGTTTGTCACCTATAGCATTGAAGGTGGGACTTTCGCAAGCTTTATTCAAATGCTAATTAAACTTTTGTCCGAATTCCTTTAATGCCTTCCAAAGACTGACCAGTAATTTGCAAACGAATTTACAAATGCATCAGTCCAGAGCAAAACGCATGATATCTGTCTACGTGGGCTTAAAGAAACGTGCCTATTAAGCCGCTTAATATACTTTTTTTCTGTTTTTGCGTACAAAAGCAAAATGTTCATCTTAGTGAGCGTCGATTAGAAATCCTTATTCAACGGTCACACAGTCTTCACATCTGGGTTGATATATCAAAGCCACCCAGAATATAAACGTGTTTTGCAGTCGCCTGCAAGATTTATGTATAGAAACATCATAATTATTTAGATTCGCAATTTGAAATCGACTAAACGATTTAATTTATCCGAAGGTAATTTATTTTGCGTCTCTTAAAGGGTAACACATAGCATCCATTGCTGGATTTAAATTTAATGTGTTTCAAGCACTCTATCAACAGTCCACTTCTTTCATAACAGTACAACGATTCGCACAAATTTTAAAAAAATCAAGTAACTTGGCTGAATAATATGCAGCTAAAACGTTATATAAACGAGGGAACTCTACACAAAAAGCAGAGCTCTGGCTGTTAACTACGTCCGTTTAAACGAAACAGCAGTGCCAGTTAGTCGTCAGTGTAAAAATGTGGTCGATGACTCGTGTATGTTAGCAAATAAGGAATATACCGCAACAAAAATGTAATGCTTCAAGTGTGCATGTGTTGCATTTTTTAAATAGGTTCTAGCCAATTCAAAACGTGATATAATACAAACTTAATTGACAAATGTAAACTCTATTCGAATATGAGATCGAACTATGAAAATCCGCTAAACCCCTTTTGTGCCCTCCATCCATTCGTCACATTATTTTACAGTGTTGACAGCAAAGCAAAGTTAATATGTGTCTTGTCGAAATTTTATCAGCGGTTTTGCTGCAATACATTTTTTGCATTAG
>JAYGXS010000006.1:22872219-22884543 GCA_036362985.1 Ligula intestinalis | reverse complement strand
TTTATAAGTTTTTTTTTTCATTCACGATAGGACGTCGGGTTTTAAACGACTTAATTTCTGACCGCTATTGGAACCTGTATGGCATCAAACGTAAATACTAAAAGAGGACGCTTTCTACTGATTTTGACTGCCTTTATATATTCAAATATATTTTTTTAAAAATCACAAGCACAACAATTATTTATTATAACCGTTTGGTAGGATAGGACGCTTTCCTTAAATGTTACAATAAAACGAAAGGTATATATTTCAGCTCATGTTCAAGGGATATTAACTAAATTAAGCATTAAAAAAGCGAAAGAAATACTCCGATATGGACCAGTCTGCAATCAGCGTACTAAATTCAATCCCCGGCGATGAGCGCGGGAGTAGCAACTGTTTATATGCATTTAAATATGCGCCCTGTTATGCAAAAATGAAGAGCGTTTCAAGATGGAAGACCCGTTTTGCGATATCGCACCGCAGCGATGGAATCAAACTCATTAATTGGTCTATCCCCCTTCCTTATTTTGAAATAATTGCTTTGGGTAAAATCTAAGAATTATAGGATCAGCCTGAACGCTAAGAGGATATATTTGGGTCGAAATATATCAGAAATTGCAACCAGTCAGTAATATATCTACTGTTTGCGTGCCATGGCGCGACATCCGTCGCCGGTATCTTTAGTGGTCTCGGGTAACGATTTGAAAGAAAATACCAAACAATAGTTGAACAAATTATAATCGCAGTGATCTGATCTACGCCTGCGTTTGGCATGTTGCTTGCTGCAAAGATCAATCACGTCGTCTTTGTAATGGACGGTTTTTTTGTCGTTGTTGCGTATTTTTACTGTTATTCGATCGATTGTTAGCTTTACGTGTTGCCTTAAAACTTTGTTTGGCCTGTCTGTTTTTTTAACAACAAAAATTAAATTTCTGTGAATATTTTCATCCTTGATTTCGAAGTTTATTTTGGGAAAGCACGGTTTTATAAATTCAACATCAAACCAGTACACTTGCAGGTATAATGGAAATTGTAGACGGATGAAAGAGAACGTTTGCGTTCCAGGTATTGATATCGGTAACGAAGACAAATAGTCGAAAATCGGAAGTATATGTAATTTATTCTGAGCTTTTGGACTCTCTACGAAGCCAATCGTCAGAGGTGGGAAGAAGTAACAAAAGTCTGGCTGGTTATAGTATGTTCACAAACAATTTAAATGTGCACGTGTAAAATTCCATAACTGTTGGGCTTGGGGGGCAGGTGGTTACGTCAGCACATTGAATGGGGCGACCGTTTAGGAGGTTCAGCCAAATAATTATGGCGAGCGTCAGTATGTGATCGTCTGTAATATATCAAAGACCTGTATGCCGGCGCCAATTGGCAGTACGTGAGGCCAGATATCTCAGTGACCAATTCGTGTTCAATGGTTACCAAAAGCTTTTATAAGCCGATGCCTACGATTCCACCCCCGCAGGTACCAAACAGAAGAACCACCAAGATTATGGCAAGTTCTGCCATATATTAAGGACATGGCAGAAACGACTGAGCACATCGTCCATGAACTAGTTTTTGGAATTGCACACAGACGCAAAGCTATCATCTGCAGCAGGGGGATGAAAATAAAAGACCGACTTACGCAGAGCGAACAATTTGGAGTAGCTTATCGCATGCAATGCCTAAACTATCCCTGTATTTACACAGGCCAAATTGAACGCATGCTCGCATCGCGCATACATAAGATAAAGCAGGTCGTGCGACGAGGTGACTAATTATCACAAGTTGCAGCTCACAACTACGAAACAGGCCATGAATTCAACTTCGCTGCCATCAAGGTTCTCTCCTACGCGAGAAACAGGACGAGCAGATAATGTATGAAAATCCTGGTCCACAGATGAGAATTTTGTCAACAGATGTGTCAAATCGACACTGGCATACACTACATGCCCTATTAAAAACGATCACATCCATACGCCCGTCATAATTAGTTGGCCCAACGCCCTCCAAAAGCCCCGTTTTTGGAGCTACCGTGGTCGTCTAGCGCCTAAACCTAACAATAATGGATTTTTAAGCTTTCAAATTTTACCTATTTTTTTCGCAGGCTATAACCAGCTATTTTTTTACTGATTTCCATCTCCGACGACGGGCACTGGTCAGGGTCAAAAAGCTCAAAATAAAAGGCAAAACATTCTGGTATTCCACCATCTGTTTTCTTTACCGAAAATTGTATTGTTGAGCGGAGCCGCTGAGTACCACTCCCCGTTTTCCCACGCCATATTGATGTGGTCGCTGCGTAGATGACCTTGCAATGGAAGAGGATAGAATGGATGAAATGAGGATAGGTTGTGAAACTTCTTTGTGGGTCACATACGTGGAGTCACACTTAGTGATTCAGCGTCGGCCGAGGACGCGTAAGGATATGTACTAGCGTCATTTGACAGCACAGCTCTCCATTAGCTAGTCGTTAAGCCCGTGTCTTCGCAGTCGCTAGGCCGGCACGTGGTAGCATACTGTATTTTGCGAGCAAAACAAGTCTGCTCTATGTGAGGAAATGAAGGTGCATAAGGATGTGTCCTGCAATGCGATTCCTGCGTTACCTCCCAATCGTAGGAGGAGAGAGTTGGGGAAGAAAACTGGTAAGTTCGCCGCACGGAAGGTGTCTGTGAACACAGTCCTCAGGCATCGTGTTGTCACTTTGGCTGCAGTATCGCCTAAGAAGGCAGTCACATGAAAACAATTTTCGGTTCTACGATTAAGGTTAAATGCTTTTTGGTTTGTTCTTCAAAAGTCCAGAGGGAAAACGTTTCTGGGTATTGTTTTTAGGAAGCGTGTTCTGTCTTTACATTTCATGTGAGCAGATCTGTCCTACTGTGGCTGATAATCCCTGCACTAGATTTTGCTTAAGATTCAATGGGACAAACTATGAATTTTAATGCATTGCCCCATTCAGGGAGTATTGCCGAACAACCTTTGCCAATTATATATATTCTTCAGGGAATACAATTTAATTATGCACCTCAGCCTATGCAGAAAACGTTAACAATGGATGCGGCCCGTTAAGTTTTCTTGCAGTGGCGTTGTTGGCAGTGTAGTGGTCTGTCACACAGGACATGTCATACAAGTATCGACTGTAGAACATGAGGTTAATGATCGTCTCTCTTAGACTCGTTATGTCAATATTGCCCCTACATACATCTGCGAAGAACAAACCAGTTGGTAAGCGTAACGCCACACCATCAAAATGTCTGTAGGAACGGTCTTTTATATAAGTGCTGCAAAAGTATTTCATTCAGGATTTCCACGGGCATACCTATATGGTAGTATGTTTCCCGAATAGGGTCAGGGATCCGTTAATAAAAAACAGATGATACCTTATCACAAAGGTTTCGTTACGCTAACGTGCATATTGTTTAAAGTGTCGACAAACGCAAGCCTTTCTGTCAAGTTTTTAGAAAAAAAATGTTACTTAAAATTGATTGCAGCTGTTTTACTAGTCATTTTTTAATGTTTTTGAAAGGCCTGTTTCTCATAACTTAGTTCGAACACAGGGTGAGCTTCTTGTTGCAGACTTTCGAAGGTCGTAGATTATGGCTTTATTCGTGTTTTCGGGTATCAGTGCTTCACTGTTGCCAGGTGCCCCTCGACGGCTTTATTATTGAAAAGACACATTGTCAAACAATTGCTGTCGGTCATTAATCATCACGCTGGTACATGACGTGGGGGAAAGAACTCGTCAGTTACCTGCAGCATTTATATCATCGTCAGGTTAGGGGTTAGTGGGTGGTTATAACGGTCATATAATAGCCATTTTCAATATGCATATTTAATTTTACAATTAATATCACTATTCGGAATGCACACCATAGTGTTCGAAAATTGCTCAAATATTTCAGTTGGATATCTTTTAAGACGGGTAAAACACATTTTGTATATTTTGAACGCGTTTAACATATGTAAAATCGTTCTAGTGACTGTTAAGTGGTCACCATTTAACCAATAGCATTTAGGCATTCGCAAAATTGTTGTGCTATATTTTAACAGTTGAGTAGAAATGCGGGAATACTGTGCAGGCCGCAGTAAATATGATTAAGCAAAATGTTCATTTGCATATAACATACTTCGTGTGTTGTTTTTCTTAATACAGTTTTTGTGTGCACAAACGCTCTCTGAGCTCAGTCACGTTTAACAATGTGTATAATTAAGGCCATTTAAATACACCAAATAGGGACAACTGAGTAACCATGAGTGATACATGCAGCTACTCTAATAACATGCCCTTAGTTATGCTGCGCAATAGCTCAGTTGTCTAAATGCGCTGTCGCGAATCCAATATGACGTTTTTCATCAAATGCAGATCTATTCTGAATCTATTTATGTGTATCATATCAACTATGAAAACACGTTTATAAAGGCACATTTTTATTCAATTTGCCATCTTAATCGCAAATATTTAACTCAGAACAAATTTGCTCAATATATCTATAAGGCTAACAAAAAAGGTCGTTTGTATTATCCTTTTTTTTCACTATAAATGTCTTTGTGTATTAACCTAATATTAAGAATATAAGCCTCAGATAGGTGCATGTGCTCTTCCTGGGTGAACGCAGATACCGGCAGTCATTCGTATAAGGAAACAATACTCGTTATATCGGACTATAGATTAAACGGGTTAACAGCGAAAATGCTAAGCTTTGGTGTGATTTAGATATCAATAACACTTCTGCTCAATCAGAAAATTCACTATTGCCAACGGTCTGCGGCTATATCAAAACCTTTTGTTTGTATCCCGCAGAAACAACGCGCGTTATCATGGACCACGGACTGACCTGCAGCACTATTTGATTTAAATATATTTTCGAAGAATGTAGGATCAGCAATATTTTTTCTTGTATTCTTAATGAAACTTCACGCAATGTTTAAAGACTAATATTTTACTAATAAATATTGCTGGTGCTGTCTTTTTTTCATGCCACATCGCATAACTACTGCTAAATAAAGTCAACTGGTACTTTTTAAGGCACCATATACTAGGGGACTCTTATAAGGCTTTGTTGTCCCTGCTTGTTTTCGAAAACCGTAGGTGGCAAGCGACCGCATGTGTACTAAAATAACATGATTAAGGGATCATAGGGAGTGATCAGCAATGATGCGAAAAGGCATTTGGATTCCGTATCCGAGTCATTAATTTGCACGATGTAATCTTCCATGTTGGATGTTGGCGTTATATAAGTTGGGAAAATGTCGAACAGCAGTAATCAAGTTTGCTTATTTCTCGCCACTTCGCCATGTAATTTATCCTCCTGCTTGCGCAAAATTTTGGGAAGAAGTATGAGAACGTGTCATTATTGCGAATTTAACAGGCTCAAGATTGATAGTTCGCACACATCCGGGCTGAATAGATTGTCAACCGGGTACCCTTGAGGGATCTAACCGCTAACATCTATCGTCCTCGCTGGTTTCCCTTGATAGCATGCATAAATTCAGACGTGCGTTTTCGACTTTGGTGCTCCTGCTGAGTTTGCCCTACTTCTTTCATAAGTTTGCTCAGCTCATGAACGCTTAAGAAAAAACATTAAATCTTTGAGGAGGTGAACCTAACCAGAACCCTAAGAAAGGTGTTCGCGTGATCACTTTATGATGACATACTCAAATATCAACAACATATTGTGCGCTGTATTATTCATTGTTTAACTAAAATATTAAAAAATCCGGCATCTTGCGCCACATTGATGAAAAAAAACTTTTTCAAATAACATTGACTAGTGTGTTAGAGCTATTTTAGGATCCTACACAATTGCCCCGCATACAGCAAATGAATCTAGAATCGATCGGTTTCAGCATACGGTGCATGAAGGGTGCCACAACAACATCCGAATATTACCGCCTCGGACGCATACTGCTAAGTCAGCATCACACCAATTCTAAACCTATGCGATAATCATGAAACCTAATGATTTTAATAAGCATGTGGTCAAAAGGTGAACGAATACTGCTTGTCATATTCTTCTGTCACGGTTTTTTCCGCTAACCTCCGATGATGGCTTCAACACCGATTCACAAGAGCCTTCAAAATAAAAGTTTATCTTTTTCGGTGAGTAATTTATCTTCTAATGATGCTCTTTTGCCAATTAAATATCACTTAAGCAGGTTACTTAAATTCCAGGCAGAGTATCACAATTTAATTTACTGTGGTCATTGCTACGAACAAGGGACAATACCTTAAAAGTAAAATGTTGATTTAAGTCTTTCCTGCAACATTTGCGAACTTCCCACTTCGAAAGGAGAATGTGTGGTAACAGGAACAATAGTTCTTGATTTTAAACGTTTCGGATTCTGTTGAGAAAGGAGATTCATAGTTAGCGGTAGGATTGTGTGAACCATGATGCCCAAGTGTACCAATTCTGAGATGTCCGTTTTTATCGCACTGCCTCATTGTTCGAGCCTATTTTCCCATAAATGTACGGTTCATTTTGCATTGCGCGTTTCAAAATGATATACTCTCCCTCTGTTCAATTTAACGTTCAATGTCTGAATAAATTTTAGTTAACGAAAGCTATGTGCATTTTAGGGCTCATGTTTGTTTTGCATAACCACCTACTCATTTACTAAAAGTAGGCAGCTCTACTAATTTGTCGTTTTAGTTCCACGTTAACCGAAACGTGAAACAGGGCGTATGTGCGTGGCTTCAAACATATACGCTGACTTCAATCTTTTCAAGATGATTCTCAGTATTTCAGGCATTAAGCGTCGTCCGGACACCAGCTTTTTTCACAGCCAAATTGTCATGTGCATCCGTAGTAGGGTTATTTGCCGCTCCTTCAAAACTGCGCATTGCTCATCTTCTAATGACTGTCATCAGCTGGAAGGCGCACTGCCAATTTATTCTTACAAATAAACGGTCGTATCGATTGTGTATATTATATGAGGCTCTTTAGAGCGTATCCTAAATGGCAAGAGGCGAAACATCTAAGGCAATAATTGTCATTCTCGCCACTGGCGAAGAGAGCAACCCGTGACCCAACTCATCTGCTTTCAACTAGGAGGGACTTCTTATGATAAAACACGCGTGCAGACTACTTAAAGCATATCCCAATGCTAGCCAGCTTATGCTTCCCTTATTTGCAAAGCACTTTTAGAAAAAATTTCCAAACTGTTTAAACCTATTGCCTATCTTTAGGGTAACGTACACCTTGAAACATACCAAAGTTGGAAAATACAGATTGAGTAAACTGGCATTAATGGGAAATGCGAGTACTAAGGACAATAGGCAAGTGCATTCTCTTAAAAATATAATAAGATCTCGTATTTTGTTAAGAAAAATAAAATTTTATGAGGAATCTCCAATTTCTAGCGAAAAAAACAAAGCTACATATTAGAACGAATGTAATTATTTTTCTTATGTAAGTTATAAACGCAGTAATTGTATACATAAAAATACTTTAACCTGAGTTAACATATTTTAAGTATGATTTTGTCATTTATTTACAATAACTTGCGGATAAGAGTTTAAATGCCCACATGTATTTGAGCGTTTTAAGCTCCTTAAAAATGCCGCCCAGTGCATCCATAGTTAAACATTCGTCGGATTAGCTCAAGGAACGACGAGTTACAGATCAACTGCAATGGAAGCGTGTTATTGTGGTAGTATGCGAACAATTGGCGTCACCGCATGTGACCACATTCCGTGAGGGGATTTTATGGGAAAGCAAATATCAGCATCATCATTCCCTACTTCCAATGGCGCAAATAGGTCCATGCGCATATGGGCTGTCGCTTTAGTCCTTAAAACATATAAACGCAACCCATGAGGACATTTAGCCTTGGTTTTTGCATGGCCTATAACAACAGCGAATGCTTATTAGGGAAAAACGTGATTCTAGCAAGCCCGTCAGACAAAATGCTGGACCAGATTTTGTGAAACCTTTTCCAGTGACATAAGCAAATTGAACAGGATTAGGGCTGATCAGTACAGAAAACGTCACAGCCCAGCAAAATACTGGTACATAACTTGTGCCGTATTCGTCCACCTCTGTTAAAACTTGCTGCGGCCATCCTTTGGAAAATGCAAAATGCCTCAGCAGTGGGTCAAGAAAAAAAGCATCGCTGCATTTTGCGTGAAGTAACTGAAGATCTTGTTCAAGCTTCGGTGGGGTAATTTTTCGAATTCTCATTACTAACGAAATCCAACCGCATGCAAAAGAAGTATATACTTGTTGTAACTAACAATAGCATCACCATACCTTTATTTATTACTTCAAAGTAGTTGCAGTCTACAAACCTTTCACCGTTTTTTTCGGGTCCTCCTTGTACCTGAACCAAAAATCATGAGGTGCACCGTTTCTGTTCAAAGCATTGGTAGGAAACAAATAATGCAAGTTCATTTTAATCAAAGCATGGTAATGCAGTCTTGCATGTACCAACTTGTCTCCGTGCTACGTACCTTGTTGGATATGTATTACAGGTTTCGCCGGCTATTTTGCCCACGGCTAATAAGCCCAGCCGCGTATTAAGCTCACATTAGCTTGCGACGGCATTTTACATGGCAAAATCCGCCGGCTTATAAGCACAATCGCCGGCTTATAAGCCCAGTCGCCGGCTACGCATCCTAAGTTGACGGATGTGATTTTTTTAATTTTTCAAAGCAAATTTGGCCACACGCTTTTTGGACAGTAGCAGACATGAGGTGTGAAAGGGAGAAATCCCTAGCACGAGAAAGCCGCAGGCGCAAAAGGCTAACGCACCCGAACCGCAGCGCTGAGGACACCCACACACAAACACACACACACACGACAAATCCCACGTCGATTTCGACGATGGGCACCACGCGCTCCAACAAGCCGCAGCAAGCGCTGAAGCAAGCCGCAACTGACACAAAGGCGAGCTGGGCAAGCAATACGCAAGCGACAGCTAGCAGGATCAACGCAGAGAACTGGCGCGAAGGAAAACAGGAGTTTAGGCAGACTTGCGCAGAATCTACCCACTCGCTCGCCACTCCCACCTCCGTTTCCGGTGTAAAGAAAAAGTCAATAAGACCGGGGATGAGGGAGGGTGTAGATGGCTGGCGCGGTAAACACTCAGCACGCGCACACTCACATCAGCCATCCCGCTAGGTATGCTCCCGACTGCGCGGGAGCGCCATAAAAGCCACATTAAGAGGGAGGCACTGCAGCCTGACTCTCAGTCCTCCCTCTCCTCCCGTACGCACACACAGACACACGCATAAAGAAGGAGCAGCTACGTAGGGGGTCCGCGTTTTTCCGTCGGTTGGCAGACCCTCCAAGCCACGGATTTTAGCGCACCGTGATAGATTCAGACGCATTCAAATTTATTATTGTGAGGGAAGAATGGCGCCGAGGTCGACCTCACTCTCTCCCCCATCGCATAGTGACCGCCTAGCTTTTCGGGCACCCGCAGTGGGGCCTGAAACCCAGTGGGAGCGCGAGCGCAGTCATCAACAGGGAATCAGGAGTGAGAGAAAGTGTCAGCGTCTTCCAGGCCGCAGGGACCATGGTTGGCTGAAGACTGGCATTGATTGTGCATACAGACAATTGGATCTCAGAAGTGTGAGAGCAGCCCTGTATGAAGCCTGGGCCAACACCCTCCTGAGAGGGACACACGCACACGCACACACACACACAAACGGATCAACGCATTCAGGCTCACGCTAGACGATGCCGACAGGCCTGACCCTAAAGCATATCAAGGTCGTCTAGCTAGCCTCCCTATGTTTCGAAAACACAGACAAACGCCATTTTTTCTTGTACATAACCGAGCTCTTCACATAATACAATACGTATGTAATGAACAGTGCCTATCTTGTGTTTGCTTATCAAAAACTAGGACTCTGCGGTTATGCGCCCGACACTTTTGAAGCCCAATTTTGTCTGGGCCCGAGGTGGCTTTAATAGCCGGCGACAACTCTGTAGTGCAAATGAGCTCGTACACATTTAAGCTGTTTTTGAAGGCACTAACGCTTAACAGTCCTCAAATCAGCTACCAAAATGATTCCCGGATTTCTGTGGACTTACGAAAAAAATGGAGGCGTTGTTAAGGTGGAAATTTGTTTGACGCAAGCACCTTAAAGTAAATCCTGCAGGCACATTTGTGCAAAGCCAAACTTTGTGACATAAACGACCTTATTTGAAGTGGACCTGATCAGTACAGCCGTCGTTGCAACACCAGTAGTATATGATAATTCATTCAGCCTAAGCGGTGCTCAGCATGCATATCTCATGCAAAGTTCTCATGTATAGCATGTGCAGTATCCACTCAGCTCGATTCGGGACGTTAACCTCACCTGAAAAGATATAGTCAGGAGGACTGTAGGTGGCGTGTGCGTGAAGCGACACTCGTAGCGTGTATTTTTGATATACATCCGTAAACGACACGGGTCTCTTAACAGCCTGCATTCAATCAGCGTTTTCTTTAAAAAAACACTCAACTGAGATCACATGCAGAAGTATGCTTCGATGCTGTCAATTATGCCAAACAAATGATCTCACGGACGGCTAGTGTTGAAGCCTGAGTTTTCATGTTAGGAAATACGCCGGCGTTTCTCCAGAAAGTCCACGAAGAACGAAAGGCAAATGCTGGGAGTTTTAATTAAATATCCATTTGTCCATGCAATAAACAAAGTGCACAATTCTTACGTGTAAGCCCAGCAGAAATGAATAGCATTCTTATACGATCAACTAATAAACTGGTGACATTTGGGAAAATTTTCGGGTTTCTTTGAGTCTTTGTAGTTACTTTAAATTTTTGAGTCACGATAGCAGCCCCGCTTAAAATAACTTCCAGAAGGAAAGTTCAGATGGCCTCACCCTTAATCGTTCGCAGAATTTTACCAGGTTTGGCCAGATAGCGGATAGTTGGTACCGCGTATAACTTTGTCGCACAGGAACGCAAGGTCAATGTGTAGGGAAAAGAGTTGTGGGATAAGATGGATCCTCGAACAATGCCGTGATCATTTGAAAGGATAGTGGATGCTTGCGTGTCTCATTTAACTAATCGACTGCGGAAATGTAATGCACCCAAGCCAAGGGACATGCCCGACATAAGAACAGCATACCTTTGTTTTTTTAAGTAGAAAATGACGCAGAACTATACGAAAGGCTGGCTAGAAGTCAGAAAATGCTCATGCGTACGCACGACAAACATTTTTCACATTAGTTAAAGCAGGATGGCCGACGTGATGAACAGGTAAAACTAGGTCAATTTGCGAAAGATTATTAGACTTTGGTACACATCACCTTAGCTTTATCCTATCACACACTCTGCCATCGAATTAAACTCTTGCTTTATTAGAAGTGCTGGACCTCCAATTAATAATGACTCCAAAGTTTGCACCTACCTAAACCTGCCGCCTACACCAGAACATGCTCGATTTAAACGTGACCCTACACCCGACTCAACGATGTACGTTAAATATAAACTGTTATTGCAGGCGATAGTACTTACCGATGAACACAGAGCACAGCCACGGAGCACTTTTCTGCCTCAACCAGGATAGGTCCATCTTGAAACAGATTGGTGATCAATAACCCACTGTTATTCCAAAATATATTTGCCCACGGACAAACTTATTAACTGCTAATCAGGCATGAAGGCCTTAGAGTCGTTGAATAACGTGCGGCGAAACGGGCACTGCGCCTATGTCCTCCTTGAGATGTGGAATCTCAAACTGGACATGGATAATGCTGATTGTCAGAGCATTACCTAAGATTTTCGGTATTTGGCATGCCACTTGAAGATGCTGAAATTTTTTTATCGCCCCATCCGGCTTTTCGGATAATAGCATCTGTCATCATGATCTCAATAATTGTGTATTTCCTTGCGCATAATTTACGAACGTTTCCCAAATAGTGTTTATTAACAGGACAACTCACAGTTTGTAATTTGGTTTTCCGTCCAGAAAAGTATTGTTGGTTTTCATCTATATATCTCTACCTCAGATACTCAGCAACGATGCATTAAGTCAATCGTCGTGCATCTGCTAAATCGACCTCTCAAAGGCGTCAGCATGTCACCCCACAGATAGAAGACGAAGATGCGATCACTGGAACAAGAGTTTTATTTGCCTGACGTTTCGGATTCCGTCGGGACGCGGACAAGAACGCTGTGGCAATTAATGACCAATCACCGCACCAATTAAGACCTCAAGCGGTGACCACAAGAACTGACAATTATAGTACGCATGCGGGTGACCGCTGTGAACTATAAATACCGTGCAATCTGTGCATGTATCACCCCTTATCTGCGCATGCCTCAGACTTGTTTACGATTACCTATGACTAAGGATTCCCGACGGAATCCGAAACGTCAGGCAAATAAAACTCTTGTTCCAGT
>JAYGXS010000006.1:22824339-22869043 GCA_036362985.1 Ligula intestinalis | reverse complement strand
ACTTATGAATACTTTGCAAAATCGGCATGTACACTCTAAGGATAGGGTCGGCTATTTAGACAGAAGACAGGTCATTTGCAAAATCCATTGAAGTGGCTGCAATGCAGTCTATTGCAGACATATAAGACGATCGGCTTCCACACGCTTACGCGAAAATCAACGAGCGGTAAAAGGGCGACTTCACTTTTGGAGGTCGCAATGCACACTTTTGGGACTGGACGCTAATTAGCATGAGACAAAACTTGCATTGTTGGCTTTTTCCCGCATAGGAAAGGCCGCGAGTTTTTGGTGGCCTATAACTCCGACAACTGATGCATCAACTGCCACGTTGAGTTGAATTCAATGTACGCTAGTGTAAGAGAAACCTGGAAAAATAGCCAACAACCAAAACACGCTATTGACCATGGATGATGCAGCAATATCGATTTTTTGATATGCTTAAAATTATGGATTGCTGTACGCACAATTCCTTCGCGTTTGAGACGACCTGGTGTGCCGGTGTTGAAAATTTACAAGGAAGTGTGTTCTTGTTTCCTGAGTCATCTCTTCTATAAAAATAATTTAGGAGAATTGGCAAAAGCAGCTTATGTAGCCCTACTCATAAACCACTAGTCCCAACATTTTTTTCTGCAAAAACGAAAGTTATAGAGTTTAAGAGGGCTTCAAAATAGGGTAGGTGGACAATCACATTTTAGAAGTCAGTGCAATGTGAAAAAAATGTAGTCAAGGTTGCTTTTCGCGGCTGCTGGGAGCAGGTTGTTCCGCATGTAAATTGAAGGTGTACGCGACGCTTTGCTCCCTGAGTAGGCGTTCTGTGGAGTCAAAGCTAGATCTAGATATTTGAAGCCATAATGTATTTTACGATCGACATAAGTAACGATATAAATCCACGGTAGAACCGATGATACCATTTAAACCTGCCTTATTTTAATCCATAAGCTAATCGTTTTAATTCATAAACTTTGGTAGTGCACACTTGCTGTCAACGTTTTTTAAAAGAACACACATGGCTTACTACCATTTAGTACTACTGGCCTTATCAAGCATGACTACTACAGCCCACACTGTAGCTTACCAGTAACTGGTTTTAGCAAGTATGAGCACTATAAATGACACTTCTAGCATATGCACGGCACTTCCAATATAAGTATCCTGGTCCCAGCACTGTAAACTGTATGACACAACTAGGGCAAGCACTGATTTGATCCGACCTTGAAACACATATTCTACTGGAAATAGCAATAATGCAGGTCCACAATCTTATGGGAGATCAGGAAAACGTGGCCCAAGACTTGTCTTCAATCAGTGTCAATGCAGAAGAAATATCACCGTCACTTAACATAACAGCAATAAAATCACTCGCATACGCCGTTAGAAGAAGCAGCATACACAGTTGCTGCAGTAGTAGGAAGATGGAACTCGGGCTATTTGAATATTCCTGGGTACCTGCTATGGGTAGACGAGGGTAAATAATGCAGATGTACCAGCGTAAAGGCTGCTCACATTCATGATTTAGTTTAGTTTTGCGGTTTTTTTGGCTGCACCTGGAGAAACTGGTCTATGCCTGATTCCTTATATGTCATTTCCACGTTGTCTTGTCACCGTTTTATCTGGAAAGAGGGTCTAGAATGGGATAGATAGCAGAGCCTCAACAACCTCACCACAGTCACGGTTTCTGCTCACGGGCAAATGGTTTAAATTACCGGTTGCAGTGGTCCAACTTAAGCACCGTACCCTTCGACTGTCCAACTTAAGTAAAAATGAGGCACATGTTAGCTTCATGTAAAGCACAGTTTGGTTGCCTCAACTGCATGATAGGGCTAACTCATCTCGCCCTTTTCTAGGTACCACATTCGGCAAGAATGATTAAATAGGCATCACTTTACATATTCTCGTTGATTTTTTACCAAAAAAGGGACGCGTATCCATTTTCTTTACATCCTGCCAACATCAGGTCAAATATTTCAGGATTATCTTTTGTATTCTCCACAAAAGGCGTTATTGTTGATTAAAATTTAATTCAATTTCACATATTAAAGCAAACAACATCTTATTTAATTTGATATGTTCTGATCGACACCGCCACACTAACCTAGTAATTTACCATTAGTAGCCAAGACTGGAATTTTGTCCACAAAATACATTAAACAGTTGGGCGGTGAGAATAAATACCCAGTGGGTCCAAAAAGTCATGTTTGCCCATATTATGTCGCACTGTCAGTAAATAGGATTTGCAAGTAAGCTAAGTAGACAGGAACCGCCAGCTGAGAGCATGAAGTTTAAAAAATTTGCACAATTTATCTTCTGCTTTGAACGGGTTGCACGTTAATCACTTCATAAGTTAGCCAAAGCACATGTTGATGGTCGTTGTTAACATCAACGCTTAACAGTCGCGCAATCAGCAACCAGGTTAAACTCAGTGTTGCGTGGGCTAACGACAACCGCGGAGGTTTGTTTAGCTGTAAAATGTGTTTCACGCAAGCTCATTTCAGTAAATAGTGCAAAGACTCACCGTGTGCTGTCGGCAGACTCACCGGAAATAACACTAACTAGTAAAGTCGATGTGGCCTGCCATCTGTATATAAAACGTTATTCAGCCTACGCGGTGCTGCTCACGCATATCCCATGCGAAGTGCTGGTGCATCACTTGCGCAGTATCCACCCTTCTCAACTTTGAATGTACATTTGGCCTCGGCAGGTGGACTGTAGGCGGTGTGTGCCTGTGGCGACACTCCAAGCACGGTCAAGTAATCTGCACACTTACGTTTAACGCACTCAAGATAGCCTTCATACAACCAGAGCTCTGTTGGATTAATGTCACCATCGAGCTCACATTCTGAAATATGCATCACTGCAGACGGTTAATTCTAGCAAATTATTCCTCGCATGACCTCCCATAGAGCCTCATTTGCATTTTTACGTAATAAGCTATACACAGGTTAAACATAACAGCACAGCTGCAAATAGAAATTTAAAAAATCTGAGATTTTACAACAGATTTAAGCCAAGCAATATGAACAGGGAAAATTGGTTATTGTGTTAGCTCTGCGGAAAATGATGGCACTTTAACAGAATAAGCCAGAAACATGCTGAAATTTGCGGCTTACAGGCAGCAAAACACCATGCCAGTGGGGAAAACAGAAAATAGCAACTGACTCTTCAGATGATGATGGCAATTACTTCAATAAATTCTTCAGAATCTGACCGTAAAAGACACGGTGAAAAGGACTGTAGGCGGTGTGCCTGAGGCGACTCTCGAAGCGTGGTTATTTGATTTACATCCGTAGCGGTCACCACGCTCATTAAAGCCTTGATTTGTTTTCTTATGTATGTAGGCATACGCAAGTTAGACTGAACGGTGCGGGACAAAAAGGAATCAAAGCACAGAGTCCGTAAAGTAGATTTCCGAAAAGCAGCACAAACTGGGAAAAAGGTTGCTGTGTTGGCCCTGCAGAAAATGATGGCATTCCAATACAATAGGCCAACAACATGGCGCACTTTTTGGCTTGTATGCAGGAGAACGTTATATCAGGGGAACTGCCAGATAATGGTTACGGATTCTGCAGATGATAAGGCCGTTTGCTTAAAGAAAATGGATAACGATCAAAAAAACTAATCGGGTTCAAAATACTGTCTATCAGCTTTAGACAGTTAAATATATGAACTTTTTTGATAAACGTTATCTGTTCTTAGGTCTTCAAAACCCAGAGATTTTGAAACTATTCATGTCCCTGTTTAAACGTTAACACAGATCATGACCTTTTCCCTAAATCCAAAAATCCAAATATATTGAGATGACAATGTTGACACTTAACCTTAAAGGCAAGGGAATTATGCTGATACTGTATTGATTATATTTAATAACTGAGCCTTATTCTGTTGTTTAAATAGTGTCTATGTCTCTCAAGCAAAATGCGTCAAATCTACTTAGCACTTATTGACACTATTTTGGAGTTTCTCCGTCTCTTTAAAATTTCCCATCAATGCATTATTTACGACCGGCCATGGAAGAACAGAGGCCTCCAAAGCGAGCCGCCGCAGAGACGATCAAGTCCCAATTCAAACCAAGCAACCTTAGCGGCAGTCCCGGATGCGGGACCGTCTACAGATCGACATTCTGACAACAACTTCCCCAACGCACCCCCCTCCCCCTTCTCCCCCCATCTCCCACCGACCGTGACAAAAAGAACACTGCATCTGTCAGCCAAACACCATAGTTTATTTTTTCATAATCATATAAACGTAAAGGCCTGACGAAATTTATCGAAAACAAACGTACGTTTGCTAATTTATCTTCTGATATGTTCAGTGGGAATTTTCGTCAATGTTATGTTTGCTTTATATTGAATGGGTTCGGTGTTTGGTGGTTGTCTTGTGTATCGGGTTTGAAGATATGGATTCAGTGAACTGGTTGTGTGTCACTCGTGGGTACGGATTTATCAGCGAGTATGCGTTTCTTTGTAAAAATTTATTTTTGAACTGATGGTTTGGGTTACTGGTTTAATAATTTGGGCCATTGTGCTAAACAGGTGTTGTTATTTATGGACATGCCTTATCTTGCATTACTACTTATCAGTGTGTCGTGATAAGATCCAGGATTTATATCATTCTGGTCCAATGTTGTTGTACTATTTGAGGGTCATTTTGTTTGAAACTTATGATTCCACTTAATTGCTTCAGCATGTGTTTGCTTGCTTTCTGGTTGACATAATTATACTTATAAGAAATCACCATCAAATCAGATTAGCTGGCGAATTGTTAATAGTACACGTTTTCCTTTAACGAGGTAGATGAACTGGTTACATTTTATTCTAGCGTAGCATTTTAAGGAAGGTGTTTTGTTTTCTATGACTATTTTTGGCTTATTTTGCTAAGGAAATTTGTCTTAATGGAAGTCTGAAATTTGAAACCGACGTAGATGAGCGTAGATTTGACGTAGATTGACTTTTAGAAGTCCTGTGTGACTGTCAAAAACGACGTAGATTTGACGTCTATTTAGCGCACAGCAAAATAATTTGTAATGCACAGTCGCGTGTACATAAGGCTGAATCATTCACGAGTTGCAAGGCCTTAATAGTTCATGGAGTCATCAGCTTGCCTGCCATAGTTAACCATTCATGTGGCCACTGTTTGGGTCTTAGTTGGGGCGGTGATGACTTCACATTTCGCGTTCGGCTTATTTACTGCCGAAGTTCCCTTGTCTGTGCATAATGCAGGTTTTTTATTGTTTTTACAACAGAATTTGCCTCCACCAAGAACGTGATGGATAAACAGAAGCGTCAGTAGCTGGTTTCTTAGATTCTATAAGCGAATTATCAGCAGTAATTTTGTGCCACGTATAGCATCACCCTAAACGCGGAGCGCATACCTAGACACAATGTACGTTGCACAGGCAATTACTATCTGATGACGTATGTAAATTATAATTTCATTTCGGCTCTGTTGAGTGATGCATTTGGTGGTGCCTAATGGTGTCAAGCATCAAGTGCCTTTTGACTAGTAAACGCTTTTGAAAAAGAGAGAATTTAGAGCACACTTACAGACTTCTCACAGTGACTGGATGAACCAGCGCCAAATAGGCTTCCTTCATTTAAAGAACAGATTTTGCTTCATTGTTGGGCCAGTTGAATCATTTGACTCCATTAAACTCAAACATGACTCTAATATGGATGGCTGATAGACGAAAATGGAGATTTCAGGTTACTGTAGCTTCATGATAGACCTTTATTTTTGAAATCCTGCTTATTTTGAGACCATACTGTCTGAATCCTTTCCAGGTTTTGCAGAGCACATTTTCGAAGCAGATTTAACGTATACCAAGCATGAAATTCCACTTCTCTACGGTCGCGAAATAGGCAGCCGCAAAGGGCATATCCTGCATGATTCAACTACTTCGAGTAAAATGTCCTGGGTGTATGTGCACACGTCCCGAACAAATTCCCAGATATCCCAGTGAAATTATCAGTCAGCTTTTTAGAATTTATATGTGTGGATTAAAATAGACATACACCAACACGTAGGACGACGACTCTCCCCACTTTCTATTTTGTTGTAGTCAATATTGGTAAGGGTGGACTGAATGGCCATCCAAAGAATAGACGGCGTCAGGAAACGCTGCGATATCTTAATATAACTGACTGTGCGATAACTACCACGAAGATTTTACAGCAAAAGTGAACATTTGGCGAAATGTGTATCCTTAACCTCAAATATTAACACAAAACCAAACCGTTATCCCCAATCTGAGCACTACTTAAGGCGTAAATGTAACCCTAGATAAGTTAAATTTAATAATTCAGTTGAGGCACTAATGTATCTTCTTGTTTATGCACACATTTACCTTAGTTCTGATGTGCTTAGGCTTGATAGTGCAGATTAATCCTTAAAGCTAAGGCTACGCTTTCAGTCTGTTGCCGTCTCAGCCACAATGTTGTCCTTTTGTGCCGTAAATATAGTCCATCTATATAGGAAGATGATGGGATGGCCTCTGACAAATGGTAGCGCCAGTGCCAGCACCAGTACTACTACCTCATTTTTTGTGATAAAGGAGATATGAGCCACTGCTGACTCAAATCAACGTCACTTCCTGACTTATGATTCAGTCGTAAATAGAACCAGAAATAATATCACTTGGCTACAACCTTAGTATGAAGTAATATAAATATAGGTAGCCTTACCAGCCTTCGTTAACATAAATCTGGCCGGACAGTGACTAAAGGTGATTATTTAGTCATATTCACACTTCCTGCTGGTCACAAGTGGTTACAAGCAGCTTTTCTATAAATTCCAAGCTGTCAAGACATATTGTAGTAAACCTAGAGGTAGTTTCCATTGACGCCACACCGCACGACATAAAGGCATGCTAAGACATGTGCTTTTACTATAGACAGCAAATGGTACTACGCCGCGTTAGAAGTCATGTCAAAAAACGTAAGCCAACATTTTAATAACATGCTTAAAACCCAAAAGCCTATTATTATTTAACTGATACCGGATACAAGGCACCGGCCTCCTTCTTTCTTAAAAGGCCTGAGTAGACCACAGTGCACGTTCAGCATTAAACCAAACTGACCTTCTGTCACCTTCTGACAACAATCGTCCATAAACCTGCTGAATCCGCTTAACATCAATAAGTGCCACAAATATCCCCTAGGCACAAGCAATAGTAGCAAACGCTTAATTTGGATATTAAGGTGACTACATTAAATATATATGCTCTCCTATTTGCGTGTGCGATCTAACGGATTTTGTTTCAGAATGCTTGCAGAACACATTTTCTGTAAAAATGAACGATTAAGCGGTCTTTGACGCCAAACGACATTTGCTGATACGAAAATGAACGAAACATGCCCAAAATCTATTTGGCCTCCTATTCGCTTGGTAGAATATAACGTCTCCTGACACATGAGATACAACTGAATCAGAATGGAAAGACCTTCGTTAATGTACACTGAATGTATCATACCACCAGTCATTAGGTATTACATTTCACACTCAAAGAACACAATGTCATATTTTGCGTGTATATTCGAGGTTCATACATCTGTACATGACCTTTCAACTAGTCAGGTAGAGTAAATACGAGGTGCAAGTTAAGTTTCAGAAGAGTGCAGTTTGCTAGTCTCATGTATTCAAAAGAGGTTACCCCCTCTGCTTGCCTGCATATCACAATTTCGCATTGTCAGTGATCGGGGCTTGCAAGGAAGCTATCTAGAGAGGGGCGTCCAACAAAGAACATAGATTATAAAACAAATTGCGAAAATGAGCTTCTGCTCTGCATGGATTACGCGTTAATCATTTCATAAACCAGTCGTCGCAAATGATGGCGGTCATTGTAAACATCAACTCTTTACCGTCGCACAATCAGCAATTAGTTTTTTTTTGAGAAGCGTGGACTAACGAAAACCGCGGAAGTTTTAATTAGGCACCAAATGTGTTCGGCGCAAACAGTAGGAGAACAAGTTCTTTTCCGTAAATACCTCCAAGTTGTTTAACCTAGAATTCGAGTGTAGCAGTAACAGCGTTAAAAAAATATTTGGCACTTGAGCAACGATTTTTTAAACCGAAAGGTACCCTTATAATGTAAAATTTTAGGAAGGCGCATTATGCTACGGAACAAGTGAAAAACCTTTATTTTATATTTTCCATAAATATTGTTGCATTTATAAAGACAGTCAGAATAAAATGATAAAATACCTAATAGATAAGTAGCTGTTTTTACAAAAGATACTTTCTGTTTGTGATCAGAACAAAGTTCGTTAAAAAAGGGACTACACAAAAATCAATATCACTAGCTAAGTCAATGTTGACTTGTGAAAGAGTATAAATTATCTGCATATATCGACATTGTGTGTGACTTTCCGCAGTTTCTGTTAGTCATGCGCAGACTTTGACTCTCTGCACGTTAGCATCACATTTTTATAAAGAATTTCCAACGGAATCCGAAACTTCAAGAATATAAAACTCTTGTTTTAGTGATCACACAGTCTTCTTTTAAAATCATATCATTGACGCGTCGCTTGCTCCTGTTCATAATCACTGGAACCCTTAACTGTGGCTCTCGATTAAAAAGAACAAAGGGTCGCCACAATTGTCATAAGCATTTATTAAGGTGTATAAGCCGACAATACACGGTCTGAGTTCGTAAAGCGCCTCAGTAAATATTGGAAGGAGGTCGGTAAATCCTATTTGTTTCCCCAGCTAGATGCTATACTTTTAGACCTTAGTATCAGGTGTTAAAGCGATTCAACGACCATTCAAAAACAACAGTTATCTCTGACAAGTGCTCTACATAATGAGGTGTGTAGTTTCTACTTATAAAAATAATCATGAATTTATACAAGTAAATGACCGTTAAGGTGGCGTAAACGAACTCACGAAGGATGGTCTAGTATATGCATAAACCACGCATACTTACCCTTAAACACTGATGTGTTCTTATGCTAACCATTTAAAAGTAGACAACTTGACTGGTAGGAGAAAATTTATTGATTTTGACTGAGTAAATATATGACAGAATGGTCTTCTGTAGGTGGTACTAAATGTGCACGCGAGCAGGCCGTGGAGTAGGAAAGATTCCAATCACGGGCTGGCGACTCTAATGTGCATTGATGCGCGGAAGATAACGCATGGCGGATGACTCCTTCAAAGGGCGCGTAGGAAGAAGAAGACCTGGCTGAAAACGAAACGGGGGACATATCGGGTGTGGTATTTTAGCAGGTCGATGTCCTCGTCTGTCTTGTCCTCTCAAAGGTGATGGCCTTCGCTTGAAACCAGATTGCCCGCGTTGCATTAGTGACGAAAAGCGTCTGCTGACCCTGTTATCCGGGTAAACGTCTGCTAAGACATGCGCATTCACTGCTACAGTCTCCTGAAATGCACCAGGAAGTGCTGTTGTGGTTTGAATTGACGAGCAAACGATGTCCAACAGTAAGAGCAGCGCCGAAAGCTCGATACTCGAGGAATTCATGCCGTTGGTCAGTTCACAAAATGTTCGCTTTCTGTGACACAGAAATTTATATAATGACGCAGGTGATTGCGTGTTAGCGGTTAGTTTCGATAGTAAACAATGGGTAAGGCTTTGTAGAGCGGCCGCCGCTCAGTGTGTGTGTCCTTCCGCACACCTTATAGGCTCCGAGTAACAGTAGTTCTTATAACAATTGACGCAGTAAGCGGAATATATATAGCAAATGTCTGTATTCAACAGACACCATGGCAACCCTAATACTAGCGTTCCTTTCCTCGGAACTACTGCAGAAGTGCGATGAGCGGCAGTAGCCCTGCAGGATCATTCCGTTATCGATGGGTGTTAAGGCCAATATGATTTAAGTTAACAGCTGCAGTCTTCCGGGTCCGGTTCCTAAGAATAAAAATGAAAAGGACATTACGATGGGAAAGGCTTTTCTGCAGAATGATTGAAGCACATATAGCAGGCGGTTTGGCTCGGTCTGGCAAACGCCCACTCGTGAGAGCGTGCGTCCGTAACTGTGCCAACATCACTTCTATGGCTTCGGCCTGAATAATCGGATTCTGGAGTGATGCCTGACCACAGTCATTTGAGCGGCTACCGTTCGCAGGCTTTGTACCAGTCAGCCTTGATGGCAATTGGTCAAAACCTTAAGTTGCTTAATATTGAGCCAGAGGTAGACAGAATGCGGGCATTCATTGGGACTGCAGATTAAGCCTCACCATTCAGCTATTAACGGTGACATTAGCAGGTGCAGTAGTTATATTATCATCATCACTGCTAGTGATCAAACTGGTAGTTTTCTTTGTTGCAGAAGCCTGCTATCGATACCATTTTAACTATAACATATATTGTTATTGTATGTAAAATTAAATTTTTTCTGTAACATTGAATAACATATTAGTATAATCAGTATTTTTTGATATTTCCATCGGAATTAACAATATTGTTTATGGTGCAATACTGCTAACATCCGTAATACTGCTTCTATTTTCATTGACGTTGACAGCGGAGGCACAATCTACAATGATATGCGAGCCCCTACACAGTGGTTTAGAAAATCCCTTCTACAACTGAAAACGTTTTTACAATTTTTTTTCAGATTGAAGTGAAGCCAAGTTAAAGGAACCAAATTTGTTTGCAGAAATATTTAACACTTTTATTAAAAAATAATGGTAACTATCCTGTATAGGTTTATTGCAACAAAATGGAATAACAGGAGAGTGTTCGTTTGAATGCAGAAATAAGCCTCAAATTTCCTTCAATTTAAAACAAATATGTAACATGATTTCGTAACGTTAACACAAATAATGTCTAATTAAAAATAGTCGTTAAGATAAATTGTTTGTGGTATACTTTACAATCCTTTTTTACTTTATTAGGAAACGGCGCAAATGAAAGATTTATAAGTTTTTCAAAAAAATGGCAATGTATATGGCCAGTTTTTTAATTCACCAGTATATTTGAAAGCGGAATAAATCTACTCATTCAGAAGGTATTAATTATAAATAGAAACGAGGTTCTTTTATTTTTCATGATTGTACGGTGTTCATTCATAAAACATCATATGCGTCAATTTACTAGTGCTGCTTATAATGTATGAAGCATGGACATGCTTTTGCAGATTTTTATGAGAACTATGTGACTTTTTCTCAAACTTAAGGCCAAAATATGTACATTTTGTTAAGTAGGATGTACACAGGCCGCAATTTGTTAACCTTGAGTTTTGGTGCAGAAGTTAGATGGTTTCCAAATTATTTGGCAGATAAGAAATTTTTTTTAAACCGAAAGATACCCTTTCTCTAAGTATAACATGTTAAGAGTGCATAATTTGATGCAAAAATGGTATTTTTTTCCATTTTGTGCATATATACATAAATTATTGTTCAGATTTATAAAGATAGTCAAAATCAAACAAAACACTCACATTTTATAACTTATGTAAGGCTTGCTATCTCGTTTTCTTAATGTCTGCAAAATAAGTACTAACTTCCCATTCAATAACCTTCACCGAATTGACCTGAATACATTGATGTTACATTAAATTGCATCGGCAAACTTCTTTTGTATTTCACCATATCGCAGGATTATCTGTTTGGCAGCGCATGATGCACTCAAGCACAATATACGTGATGGGTGGTTTATTGGCCATGGCGTGTAAGTTGTATGGGTTAGGAAGATGAAAAAGAGATTTGGTTGGCACAATATATGACTGCTGTAGTTTTATCTTAATGAATGTTTTTTGGCAACACGCATTTTCAGTCCTTGCAGAAAAAACGAGTGACCAGTCCTATCAATTACGCAACCTCTTATTCCTAAAGTTTTTATGTGGAAGAAGATTTGAACGAGGGATTATCTTAATTCCGGAAATTGCAATCCTTTGAAAAAATGCTTCGCTCATGAGACCAAAAGACCCACTTTCGCGGAAAGAAACAATTTGTGTGGTTTACTGGATCTGGTTTTGTTTATTGTACAGCAACTATGTCAGAGAAACCGAATATTACTTCAGACTCTGGTGAGGAACAAAGACGCTGACTCCCAGGTTGCAGCTCACCAGACGGCTTTTGGCTATATTTTTCCGTTTGACGTCCCCATAAGTTGTAATGAGAAATTTCCAGGAAAAAATGACTAATCCCGTGGGTAGGAACAGGCGCTGCAACGACAACTCTGACGACAGCGGCCATAATTTTCATGCAATTATCAAGTCCGCTTCCAACGTGCACAAAAATATTGTTCTAATTAATAAGCACAAATTACGGACTTAAGTGGTAGGTCTAGGAGCTGACAATCATGACCGCTAGGAACTATAACTACCCAACAAACTGTTCATGCGTTACCATTATCTGCGCATGTTTAAGCCAGTTCTACTATTACCTATGATTAAGGATACCCAATGGAATGCAAAACGTCTCGATTATACAATTCTCGTTCCATCGATCATTTCTTCTTCCAAACCCCTTTCTGGGACCTGTATATGCACCTCTATTGACTAAGTAGACGGCTGTGATACCTGAGGTTGCCTTATTTTCTAAGGAAGGCTCTGGTGTTCGAGTGCAGTGGGCTTTATAGGTGCACCCCACTTAAATCTGACAAGTGTACCTATAAACCCACAACGCCTACTCTCCTCCTGGCATTGTCGCTAAAATAAAGGAGAACAGAAGTGCTGAAATTGAGGAAGGGGGATACGGCGTATGAAAGCTCAGCGCCGCTTATTCTTAATGCACTTTCATACACATCTAGCTTTGTCACATGGACTGTACTGACCAGTGCTTCTTCCGTGCCGCTAATGGGTGGGGGTATGCACCGTTAACATAAACGGGCTTCTAATAAGCACACGTTCACTGAAACAAATCCTTGGTTGTTGTCCTCAGCCTATGCTAACCCAACGATAAATGCCCTGCTTTATTGCGCGATGGTTAAGAGTTAATGTTTATCGTGATCGCTGACATTTTTGGGAACTCTCTTGTTGCAAGACTGGTTGCTCTCTATGCTCTTTGCTAGAGATGGGGGCAGCTAAATTGTATCCGGCTGAAATCAGCATTTTCGGGTGCTGTGTGTTGCCACAAAAACTATAGGAATTGCAAACAATTATATTCTATTGATAGCATGCAAAACAATATTCATTTTTGCTATAATTAAGCATCAACCTACGTCATTACTAAAGCGAGCGCGATATAGCCTTTAATTTTATGAAAGAAAGAGCCAGTCTCTCTGAATGACGGGGGAAAAAGCTGTAGCTTACCGATAACTGCATTACTTGGGCAAAAAATGTGGTGGATAACCGCGCATAGTAGGTGCGTTGTCCCAAGCGAGTTCCGTGAGCGGTCCTTGCACGTTAATCACGGAGTTGAAAGTCTGAGTGTCTGAGTGGCGGATGATAAGTAAAACAAAAGGGAAAAAATATTTTGTAAAAAGGGTTGCGAAGATTCCCATCAGAGAATTCAGACGTCCAGTTTGACGAGCATACGTGTACCTTTTCGTTAGGCCTTACATTTATATGGAAACTGGGGTCGAGTTTAAACGTGCTCGTCTTTTCGGACAAGTAACTCGTGGGAAGGGGGTCTCGGGGTCGATAAACAAAAGTTGGTTTTAAAGGTAAGGTTTGATGAAGCAGTCTATGAGAGGGAGAGGGGGAGGCGGGGATGGGGGGACAGGGGACAGGGGACGGGGGAAGACTAACAAAGACAGAAGCGCAACCGACAAACGCGAGTGTCCGACGGGTCGCAGTTCCTCAAGTATCAATTCGGCTCCTCACGCATTACATGCCAATTTTTCCGACGCGCATAGTCATACCACAAGTAAAATCATTTGACAATCAATCATAAGGCAGGGTCACCTCTTAGACAGCGAGCTGCACACGGACGACAAAGACAGTATCAGACCACCCCCTTGTCGGGCTTCGCGCCGAGGCAGTGATATTCAAGGCGCTGGCTTCACGTCAGCGGTAACATCCACCCGGGACAGCAACTTCGGTGTTCTACGCAATAAACACTCCTCCGGATGGCTTTTAGAAGTATGCCCTTCCTATGGTGTAACACCTTTAAGATTGAAAAGGGCGTACTCAGATGGTGACATGGATTCAGCCATCGTTACAACTATTGTGTTCCAAAGGCTTGTTACCAAGGCAAAAAATAGGCGCATATATGTGCTGACGTATATGCCCAATAGGCAGATCGTCCGCATTGGTAAGAGCTCTGCACCTACCGTGAAAAAAGCATACATTTTTGTTTAAATTGCACACTGAGAATCACAATTTGCTCTTAAATTAATTGTTGTGTTAACATTGTTTCAAAATAGATAAACCTTACGTTTTGGTTTGTTCTACTGTTGAATGAATCAGCTTATATTAAATTTTAGTAAATGCATAGCGTGCAGTAATTTCCGCTGCTAATAAACATAAACGGTGCAAACCAATTTTCCGCAACCAACGAAAATAATTAGGGGTTGCAAAAATGCTCATCAGAGAATTTAGAAGTCCAGTTTGACGAGCATACGTGTACCTTCTCGTCAGGCCTTACATTTATGTGGAAACTGGGTGTGAGTTCAAACGGATTTGACTTTTTGGACAAATAAGTCGTGGGAATGGGGGTGGGCGGTCGATAAGCGATGGCTAGTTGCAAGGGTAAGGGGAGGCGGGGGGTGGGGTGGAGAGAGACTAACGAAGCGTGGATGACTGCATTCCGCTATGTGACTGCGGGTCCTGCCAAGTTTGGGGCTTGTAGGAAGTTTTACCGTGCACACAAAGCGGGCTTCAGCAGCCCGACAGCGGTCGCTTCGCCTATCGCTAGCAGGTGCTGACCCAGGGACTTCGGATAAATCATTGTTTTCCAAACCCCATAAAAGGTCACGTTCTCATATGCGGTCGATGTCTACCGTTGGTTTAATCGTAACAGTAATCTCCAAATCCAAATATTTTGATGACCGGCTTGTTGCTGTCTGTTCAAGTTATTTGCAGAGAGGTTTCGTCTGCAGCACTTCGAATAAGGGTTGTAATCGGAAACCATGTAGCTAATTTTCGTGTGAGCTCTTTAGAAAAAGGTATTTTTTGTCCTGAACGACCACTAATTTGTTAATGTAATTCTTTGGGGGCCGCTGTTTGGGCTGCATTTCAGTAAAATGGACTTACTTGTTTAAGGTTTTGACCACCTACCCTTAATTGTAAACAGTGAAAAATATATTGACTGTTTATAAAAGTTATTTCCTTGTCCATACATTTACACTGGTTTCCATCAAGATAATCCAATAATCACTGCTGCTGGCCTCCTGTGTATGGCAATTTTTTTGCATGATCATAGAATTCCGGCTGATATGTTGCCTAATGTTAATGACTGCCACCATGCATTCATGCTCGCTGCGTCACCCCATCAATTTTCTCGGTCCTGCTCCGTTGATGAAGAATGACGCAATTTTACCTATCTGAAGTAAAATTATATATGTGGACGTTCGTATTATATCTAAATGAACACACAAAGGTCAACAGTGCACATAGAAGTTAAACAGATTCCTCACGCTGATAATGTTGTGATTTCTTCAGTTTACGTGCGACGTGACAGCCAACTGACTCGAAAACAAAACTGCAATTTTTTGAAGACTGTTGCAAGCGCAGTCACCACATACATGCGTTTAGCGCGTGGATACAACCACACTGCCTAACGACCACCTGAAAATGTATTTGCAGGCCAGATGTACATCCTTATTCGAGGTGGGTGGATACTGCATGAATTTAACATCAGCACTTCGCGTGACATGCGCACGGTCAGCACTCTGACTTTTCATATACGTACTGCGCTGTGACGTAGGCTGCGCGGATCAGACCTACTTCCATGCAGTGTGCCGATGCGCAACGGTGGTTCCTCATATGAAGGAGGCTACATTATTTACCTTGACGGATTTCCGTTCAGCATTTTTGTCCAATGTGGACGTCAGAGAGTCTTCCAAAGAACATACATCATCTCAGCTTGACGCTAGGCCTTCACTATGTAACTTTGACTACATCATCCGTTTTACAAAGTTTAGCATACAATAGTTCCTTTCTTGGGTTTGGCGGAAAGCACACTCCAATGGCGATTCATCGTAGGACATTCATTGTATCCAGTCATCTACGGTCCACCTCATGACCATTTTATTTGACGTAAAATAATTTTTGATTTGTTTTCTTTAAATATAGTAAATATTCCTCTGTGTTAGGTGTTAACTCACAAACATACATGCAAACGCCGGTGCACAGTAGACTAAACATTTGCAGGCCTTTAGCATTTAGTTATATTGCATTCTGCCCAGTCTACAAATTAGTTTTATAAAAAGCGATTTTTCTTGTAGTGTATCTGTGCTTTTTGATGGCGTCTGTCCGTTTGAGTCTTAGTAATGAGAGTTGGCCGCCCAGATAGATGCATGTGTAGCTGCAGTAACCTCAGTTTGCCTTACACCAGCGTCCATCATAGATCTACTTCAACCTGTCTGTTCTGAGGTTAGCACCTTTAGGATCGCGGAGACTGATTTTTAACAGCTTTAGCCTTTTTTATCACGCATTTAGTATTGAACTGTACACCACACCTCGTGTAAAAAGTTCGTTTCCAAATAAATTGCCGGTAATTGATGAAGAGAAATATATAAAACATATTGTTTCATATAATTTAAAGGTAGATTTAAGTTTCAAAACGTACGCATGCTTTGGAGAAAACCATAGGTTTGGAGCAAAATTCCAGCATGAAGTTGACCAAAACAAGCGAGAAATTCAGAAGGTGAAAAGTGGGAAGTAAAATAACTAAAAATAGACACACTATTATAAGAGACCTTTTTCAGGGGGAATATCCACACGCGATGGTGGGTCAAGATGATAGAACACGGTCATCGGCGGACGAATATATATTTGGTGACCTGATGCCTAATATTAGCCGTCCATCTGCAGGTTCTCCATTTCAGGCTGCTTCACTTTTTCATGTCAGACCGCCGCAGGTCCCGCATCGGAGACGAGTAGGACAGTGAACTTGATAAGGGGAGCAGATATAAGCTCAGCGACAGCTTTCATACCGGGACTGTGTGAGGTAGTTGGAATTTGCCAGGCGCCATACTCAGCGTTTTATATGTACACTTGTAACGGGCACGCAGATATGGACACACACACAACAAACTTGCGTCAACCGCATTTTCACTTAAACAAAGCTTCCGCTGTTTTCGTCAGCCAATGCAAATCTGGGGTAAATATCTTGACTTCTTGCGTGACTGTGAAGCATTGCAGTTCATAACGACTCAGTTGTGGTATACTTAATTTCCTGCGCCGATCTCAACAGCAGACCAAGTTTTTGGATATTCGCTTACTCCTTTTTCTTCCGATATACTTGAATTATATCGCTTTATTATTTTAGTTGGCTCTCCTACTATAAATGCATCGATGTTATCCAAGCAAATGAGAGCAAATGTTGACTGCGAAAGAAGTTAAATGAAGAAAAATATCCTTGATTAATGCTAACATTTAGAGTAGGTGTAATCTCCTTACAAAATCGAGTAAAACTCAGAGGTTTTTTATGTGTGTTTTCCAGAGAACGTAGTTGATATTATAATTGCAGCTATAGTGCATGATAAAATGGGTGCTACTTAAGTAGCCCTTTTATAGTAAACAATAGTTTTCGCGGTAAGAATGAACTTTGATTGTAAGCCAGCTTCCCCTCTTTACTGAATTCGTATGAAAAAAGTCTAAACGATAATCATTATAGTTATATCAATGAAATTCGATTAGTTGGTAAGTATTTATCTCTCAGAAGATAAATAAGTGAACATACGTTCGGTTTACATAATTTTTCGTCAGCCGTTTACATTTATTTGGTAATGAAATAAAAATAAACAATGCTGATTGGTGGACAGATGCAGTTTAATTGTTGTCATTGCCGGTATTATAAAGGAATTGGGGGCCTTATGTAGTCGTATTTTATTTTCCCTTATTTAACTGAAAAGACTCGAGGTCTCTACAGGTGCACTTCTGTTGCGTTTATCCAGTGCTTTATGTGTTACTTTATTGCTCATGTCAGCATATAACCATTGTTAATTATTATATAGTATTGAACTGTGTACTCTACGTGGTGTACAACGTTCGTTTACAAATACATTGCCAGTTATTGTTGTAGAGAAATAGATTAAACATATTGCTTATATTTAATTTTAAAGAAAGTATTTAAGTTTCCAGACGTACACATCATTTGAGGAAGACCATACGCTAAGAAAAATATGAAAATTTGAAGCAAGATTTTAGCTGGAAGTTGACCGAAACAAGCGAGAGATTCAGAGGGTAAAAAGAGAGGAATCAAATAACTAAAAATAGTCCCACACTTATTGAAGGAATTTTTGGGGATAAAAAGTACAAAACGAGGAATTTTGTGAGACTGAATATCCACAAGCGGTTGTTGGTTAAGACGATACGCCATTATTGCTTGAACCTTGTTATCGGCAAATTAATCGATATTCGCTGACCTCATACCCATTATTTTGCCCTATATCTGCACGTCAACCGTTTTGCGCTGCGCTTAGCTCCAGAGTAGAATTCCACTTAGTTAATTTTCTGCAGTAGGCTAGGAAGTACGGCCGCCGCAGTTCGTACCTCGGAGCCGACGAGGGCAGTGAACACAATAAGGGAACAGACATAAGCTCGGCACGAGATATCATACCGTTAGTCTCTGGATAAGTTGGACTCTGCCATGCACTGCATCCACTGGCACAATATATATACAGTGGTCACCATTGACCACGTAATTTTCCTTAATTTCTATAAGTTTGGTCATTACTTCAATGCCAGTGTAAATGTATTTATGAAAACATAGAAATAATAATGAACGGCATATGGCCTATTTAGTACTTAAAATAACTAAAGTAGTTGTTAAATGTTTGTAAAGGAATATAAAATCTTCTCGATAATGCCGTGACTCCCAGCTGCACCGACAGCTATCTAGCATCAAAAAATTGAACGGTCCCCAGACTCCACTGATAGCTTATTGCTCTCCACCCCTTAACTTTTTTAATAACTGTTTTAACCCCTTGGCGACCTGCTGGTTTCCGACAGCGGATTTGCCATAAACACTTTGATTACCTTTCATTTTGTTGGCTTCTTATCTGTGAAGATATACTTCTGTAAATGTTCGAAAGCTCAGAACAATAAAATTAACTGAGCTGTCGCTCGACATGCATTCCTTTTGTACGAATTCTGTTAAAATCGACAACCCGCAATTTTAGCAACGGGCATATGTGGTTATGTGTGCTAGCTTGTTTAAAGTTACTCCTGTCGCCAACAGAGCTTTAGGTGCGCTAAAAAGGTGCTTTCATAATTTTAATGATTACGCCTGTAGAAAACTAACAGGGCTGCAGGCATCTGCCAACCAAAAATCAAAATCACATTAAGCGTGACGTGATTCGATATCTTTTTAAGGAAAATTTATAATTTTGCTTCGCTAGCCCAATCTTTTGACAACTACCTTATCCAAGCAAACTTAACCGGGTGAGAAAAATTAAACAGACTTTAGTTAGTTGCAATAGCTAAATCGCGCCTTTATCTTCAGGTAACCTTAATACTAGCAAATTCTTTATGATAACAACTAAACTAAAACAGCCGCGTGCGGCAAATGATGACACCTTAACTCAATGAAATACAGGGCTTGCGTGCCAGCTTTGATGCGCGCTTTTTTGACCGCTAATATAAAGTATGTTGTGTAGGAAAAAGCTGCATTTAAGCATTGATTCATTTACTTAAATCTGCCAGAGTCCAAAAACGTCAAGCGTTTTTGACGAACATCATTCCGGTTCAATGCATTTGTTATGAACCGGAGCCAAGCTAACTAAAATGATAAGAAGGTCCAAGTTAAGTACAGTGAAAGCACCCTATATTAATCCTATCTGCATGATCGACCTTTCCCATGAGGCAATGCAGTTTCGACTATCCGGGACAAAAGCTTCGAGGAATTTATTGTTTTAACATCGTTTCAGTGTTCTGTGCAGCCTAGAAAATTAATCAAATCAGCCCACAGTCGTCTGTTCAGTGGCTGTTAACTGCAACGCTTCAAAGTCCCAATCCATGCAAAAACATTTATCTCGGGTTTTAATGGGTTGACAAAAATAGTGGAGGCATCGTTTAAGCAAAAATTGTGGTTGACGCAAGTCCACTAAGTGACAATGTGCACCACTCTACCTCCTTTGAACGAATGCTTACCCACTGACATTGGCGGACTCAATTGTTGAATGAATCAGAAGAAAAAGATGCGATCACTGAAACAAGGTTTCTTTCCTGAAGTTGTGGATTCCCTCGGAAATCCATAATCATAGGAAATTATAGGAAATTTGGAACCATGCGCATAAAAGGAACGAAGGATTGTTTACTAAAGCCGACATAGTCGTAGCTCACCTTGGTCACATCAGTTTAAATACGCCGTATACAATCTGTGTAGTACGCCCTAACGGTCTAACATAAATCATCAGAAATAATTTACTGATCCTAAAGATCGGGATAACGTTCCTCTTAACATTTGGTTGAATTGTGTTTTTTTTCAAAAATGAAAACGGATATATACAACATAGGGACAACAGGTCCGCGGAATAGCAAAGCAATATTACCAGTTTTTGTTGCGTAAGGAAAGTTGAATTGCAACAAAATATAAGGTGGAAGCATTTTCTGCACCTAAATTGTCGCTTGCGTCACTATAAAAAGATTCCGCTTTTGCAAAAAAACATTTCGTTTTCTTCAGATCCACTAGGCGTTTTCGGCGGTTTATTTTTTCTGTGCCAATCTCTGATGGACGGTGGTGCCGGCTGCATTTCCACCTTAGGTTTAAGGGCCTCAAGGTTATCATGTAGGATGTCGAGGGCCTCGTGGACATCTGCTGAGAATCTGTATTTCAGATGGTTCGCGTGCCATTAAATTCTCCCCATAGCCGTTTCTACCTCAACCACAGAGTTCATTGACTTCATGCTAGTGCACTTAATTCAAGGTTTCTCGCCAAATGTGGTTTTTAAAGCAACCACCTATTCTCCTTCCCCCCCACCCCGAAATTAATTTTAGGGCGTTGGAAAACAATAAACTCAGGCTGCAAATTTTACAGTCGTACATCGTGTTTTTGGCCCAAGAAATGATAAGCTTTTTATTTATTGTCAAGTTCAGTTGTCGGTGATCCATTCTTTATATACTGTATAAGGTTAATTTCGTTGTTCACATTATTTCTAATGAGCTAAAGGTAGGCTGCTATTAATTTCTACACAACACATTGGTAACTCTCCAATTTCTTTAGGCACTGCCTAATTGAAAACACCTTTTGCAAAATCTGAGCGATTAGGACCCCATATTGACATCCAGACAACATTTCGTGAGGCAGATCGCAGAAATTGCTTAAATGGCACACAGTATCTCGCTTCGTGGAAATATGCATCTTTAAATCATTATTTGCTCTCAAATTTGCGTGGGATCCGAGAGCGACGAAAGCTTTTAGTACATATACGAGAAGCAACATAGTGCCATTAGTAATTTCTGAAAACCTGTGGAAGTTAGCAAACGCAAAGATGCATATTTCGGGCAATTTTTGACCTAAAGACAATATTTGATGAACGCAAAAATGTGCTAAACGCCTTTGTAAAGACAATTTTGGCTCGCCAGCTAAAAGTTAAATGAGATACAAGTAAATCTCTACGAAAGTGCTTCCTTATTTTATTATTTATGCAAACAGGCTTGCTTAGAGGGGCAAAATTCATTTAGATTATCAGTGACAGAGGCTTGGAAACAAACAAAGTTACCAGCGGCCTCCAGCTAACAGTGCGAAGTCAAACAGATATCACATGCTTGCTCTCGTGCAATGTAAGTGGTTGGAAGCTAATAATTTTAAAAATTGAGTTCGCGCATATGGGTGCTCGTTTTTAAAATAAACGCTTAATATTCGCGCAATCAGCTACCAGTCTTGCTCTCGCATTTGCGTGGGCTGTCGATAATAGCAGAGGTTTTGTTTAAGTGAAACTGTGCTTAAAGGATGTGCTTCAAAGTAAACGACGCAGCCTCCTCCTTATTGCAGGGAAGTAGAGCTGATTAGTGCAGCCAGCGTGGCAGCGCCATTTTTATATGAAAAGTCATTCGGTATAGAGGGTGCAAATCATGTACAAGTCAAGCAAATTTCGGGTGTATAGGAAGTGAAGTATCGACCAATCTCTGTTATTGATGTAAATCTGGCCTGAAGAGATAAGGTCAGGAAACCAGTTGGCAATGTGCGCGTAGCCCAAACGCTAAGCACGTGCATGTGGTGTGCACGCGTATTGGTGACGGCGCTGTAAACATTCCGCATAAAAATCAGAGGTCCCTGTACGACTCCGATGGCTACCACGTCGCACGTAAACTGTTGGCATCACTCCATCGTCAGCTTAAGAAGATTGTCCCACTCGTACACACACCCGTATAGGCAAGAGTTTTGCATGCTCATTTACTTTAAGGACTTTTTGAACAAGGGATTACAGTGGATTACCTAACTAATGAAATCCAAGGATTTTTACAAGTAAATCCAAGTTATTCAAAGGAAGCACACGCTGCGGCCCCCAACGTCTTACATCAATCCAGTCTTCGTCGTTTATCCTAAAAGGGCGTATTAGGATTTACCACGAACTTTTACGTTATTTTATATATGCCAGCTTTAAGAGAAAGGAAAAATTCTGAAAAAATTTAAAATTGGGCTTAGTTAAGTTTTAAATATAAAGGAGGCTTTTTTATGAGAAACGCCGAATAAAAAAATAAGCAATCAAGTACAATCAAGTTGAAAACAATTCGCATCGTGAAATTTTAGCATACATATGTGTCCGTATTAAGTGCCATCTTATTTATGGCTGTTACCTGAAAATGCAAATTACCATTTATGTCTTCCACCAAGTTCACACGGAAATTGCTAGTCCTTTCTTCTCTTAACACATTGCCGGGTTAAACTTAGACAAAGACTTCCATATATGTTATTGAAATTGCCTATTCTAAGGTCACAATAGTAACGTTTTCCTTTAGCTCACATGTGAAAATGCTGGTCAGTGACAAATAAATGTAAATGGAATTTGAGCTGGAGTTGTTATCGTGTCATAGTTTGTACAAGGAGAAACATTTTATTCCGCATCATTTCTTTGCAAAAAAGCTGGTGTTTTGCTTACGAAAATGTTCAGATCTTACGTTAAAAGATAATAAATAATTTCACAATTTTTATCGGCTTTTGCCATTTGAAAATAGTAGATGATCAAAGTGTGAATCTTTACCAAAACCTCCAAATTAGGATAGAAAGTTAAAAGCGTTAACGTAAAATGTGACATTTTACATATTCCTACTTATGCATTTGTATGTTTTGGTCTAGAGAAGTTGGTTAATAAATATGCCTAAAGTTCATATGAAAAATGCAATAACAATTATTGTGTTCAAACAGTGGTTCAAATATAAAATCGTTGTCTTATTTCAGCGTGCTTTATTTTTTGAATATTAAATCAAAATAAAAAGACAATTTGTTAAATAGAAGTAAAACACATAATTTTCTTTTTACACTAGAGGACATATTAGTACAACTTTTTACTTCTAAGCTCAGTTGCACGTAAGCAAAAGCACAGCAGAGTTGCAGCATATCAGCGATGATTTTGAAACAAAATTATCATCTCATTTTTTAAGTTTTTCATTTCACGTTTTTCTATTGGTTGATTCTGCTCTGTGGACAGAGCATCTTTGGTCGCATTTTAATGACGGTTTTCACGTGACAAAAAATGACAGCATATCTTCGGTGTTTCTATGCATGTATTTTAAGGTTATTTTTCTTTAGTATTTGCCCAATTTGACCAAATTTTGCTCCACGTGTACTAAGCTTATCTCATTCTTTTTAAGTAAAATGTACCTTCATGAATGTGTACTAAATCACTCGCTTAATTTTCGGTCGAAACATCTTATCAGGTATGTTATATGGTGTACATTATAGAAATGGAGAGCTGCCACATTTTCCAGTCGTGAACACTAAGTTGTCTCTAATAAGATAACTATAAAATCAGTGGGCCAAGAGTTTATGTATTGCATTTGATGTTCATATCATATCTTGTCAATGTTCATATTTATACGCTTAGGATAGTTTATTTATCAAAAGCATCTGCCGAAGAAAACTCCGTTTTTCGACTGATAAAGATTGATATATTTGATGGGTTCACCCCTTACATAGCAATTAAATTAGTCTGTTAGCTGTGAAAAAATGTGTGCATAGTGCCATTTGTAAAACCGTTCCAAATGTCAAATAGAAATATAGGATAACTTGCAATAAATGACATAAATGGCTGAAAATTGCAAGATATAACATTCCAATTAATATTTTTGTATTTTGCATCTGTTGGATGATGTTAAAAAATAATACTAGTGGTCGAATATATTCTCATGTTTTGACAAATGAATTGCGGTTCTGATTTTCCGTTTCTGCACTGCGTATAAAGGTAAATAAAAATGCAAAAGAGAATATTAGTAAAAAATGTAGATTAAATAAGAGATGCTTCTTCAATCATATTTAGTAGAATAAAAGAGCGCCCTTTGTTCCCTGCCTTGTAACTGATACCATAAAAATATTTTGAAAAAGTTTTTTTTTAAATGTGTACATTGTAAAAGGCATTTACGAAAAAGCAGGAAATAATTGTTAAAATGTAAATTGTTATGAGGGCCCATATGTGAAGAATCAGAGTATCAGCTGTTTCGCGAGCCTTTTAATTCTCATCGTTGTCATTTCTACCTCAAGCACAACGCCTGTCGATTTTTCAACATAACATTCAATCCAAATTGTGTGTGCTGCGTATGTAATTCCAGAAAAAATACTATAATTTATTACACACGAAACACATGTTAGTATGTTTCTAAATTCAAATCTCCGTTCTGGGATACCCCAGTTGTACGTCTGGTTGTTCGTTTAAGGAACGCTTGTCTAGTGTTTTTCCTCTTGTATCACTTGTTGGAGTTGTTCAAAAGGCTAGAAGGACAGTTTAAAGGGTTGTCCATTTTCACCCCTTCGTCAAACATGTTCTTTTTAGTTACCTTGACAGTGTCAATGGGGAGTGCTACTTGGCCGTTCGATTTCGGATGGCATGGGGTTATGTCACATTTGAGGCTACCCACCGTTGGCATAATTGTTGAAAAAGTGGGGACAAAAAAAGTTGGCGTTATTCATCACAAGGTCTAGAAATAACCTTCTACATGTTCTGGTGATTGGATTTAAACGTATTCATATTTCTGCAGTTTGCATTAATCCTCATGGATCGATTCACAACATGTTTGTCACTTGCGTCTTACATATGGTGTACCTTCGGGCTAAATTAGCATTCCGTCAGGTACTTTTTTGAGTGTAAGAATGCCTTGCCTAACTGCATTGACACTGCGTTGCCCGTTGTGCTAACCTAGATCCGCGAAATAGCTAATCGACAGATTAATCTAAATTGTAGTTTCCGTCAGTCGCAAGCAATATATTTGAATGAGTATTTTTTGGGACAGTGAGTGTGCATAGCCTTTCTACGTCAACATTCAACACCTTTGCCTATACGACTGTAAATGTGAGTGGAGCAAGCTCCTTGATCCGATAAGTGTGTTGTCAACAGTTCACGTGCGACTTCCCAACCATTTGAATCCTAGGTTATTGAGAAAATTCAAGTTAGCAGTTGAAGGCTATTTGCGTCTCAGCAAGTGATGTCCTCGTACGAAAATGCTATTATAAACAACCACTAATAATTGCATTTTTGGGAAGGCGTCTGACCATAAGGCGCGTAATTCAAAGAGATAAATGCCGGCTTGTGTACATGGGACGCGTGCTATTCCACGAAGGTTGTTTGGAGTGCGGTTTCATTTCGGGGTTTCATGACATTACAAGTGTGTTGCTACATGCCTCACAGGAAGGGGGCTGCACAATGTACTTTAACAAACTTGCGTTTAACTTGTTGGCATCTAAACAAAGGCTCTGCTATTCTCGACAGCGCGCGCAACTTCCGGAATAAATCTGGTACTTGATTACGCAAATGTCAAGTGTGTATGTTTACAACGACCGCCTAAATATGCATGAGGTCATTATCGAAAAAATTTACTCACTACCCCGCGCGAATCACGAGATCAATTTGTAATGTTTTTTAAAATTCATGCTCTCAGTCAAAGATCGCTGGGTGCTTTGCTTTTTCACAAACACCCCTCAGTGAGAACGCCAGATAATATTGTCTCACAGGGCCACACTGATTACATAGATAAGACAGCAATGCAGTGCATTTTATAGAAGTTACTTTGTCGCTCTTACAAAATGTTCCCTACACAGGCATTTAGCGCCATTTGAATTCATCAAATATAGTCTTGTCGATAATAAAAGCTCCCCGACATATACTTTGAAACATTTGTTTTTTTGACGAAGGCAGAATTGATTGAATCACTAATGGCACCGTTTAGCCATTAATAAATACAAAAATCATTGTTTCTTGTCGTAGCCCAGGCAAATCCGAGGCAAATATTTATTTAAAAGCAGTAAACGTTCAACCCACGGAATGATTGGTTCCACTTTAGCAGCACCACTATTTGAGTCGGCATATCCGGTTCTTCAAACGGCACGACTTACCGACTTAATGACATAGCATTGAAGTAAGTGAACGCCCAGAAGAACTTGGGAGTCTGGATCACGCCCTCGTTTAAACCCTCACTGCATTACACAAAGGTAGCCAAGTCCGCGATGTCGATTCTGTACCTCGTCAGACGAGCTTTTTCTTCCTTCACTGAAGTGTGCTTCACAAAAGTCTTCGGAACCTTCGTATAATGGCATCTAGAATCCGCTATCCAAGCTTGGAGACCCGGGGCCACGAAAGACATCAACACCCTGGAAAAGGTACAACGGCGTGCAACCAAACTTGTTGTGGGGGAAGGCTCGCAGCTTTATGAAACACGGCTGTCGAATCTCAACCTCTTCCCATTGCGTTACAGGCAGATTGGAGGGACATGATACTAGCATTCCGGGTATTACGTCTTCAAGACAGTTGTCTTATAGCAGGGGATTTTTCCAAATTAGCAAAAACCACGTATCTGAGGGGTCATCCTCTCAAATTAAAGGTGACAGGGGGCAGGCTGGACACTCGGAAACACTTCTTATCTAAAAGGTGGTCGGAGCGTGGAATGTGCTTCCTCAGGACGTCGTCATGTCGAAATCGCTAGAGGGTTTAAAGCGAAAACTGGATCGATATATCAGTGCACGATAGATTTTAACTGACAATTTACAATAATTATACTACTTTCAATTTTTAAGTAGTCGTAGTTTTAAATACTCATTTACGTTTGCTATTTATAACGCCCTCCCACGCATAGCAGCATCCGAAGGTCTCCGCGGTCTACCCTACTGGCTATCTGCGTACCGTTATTTCCCCGCTAGCGATCTTATCCTCCAGGCCTGACGGTTTACACATTCACCTGTGGTTCATCCCAAAGCGGACTGTCGACTATCTGGACGGATGCCTCTGTTTTTCCAGTTCTTTTCGCGGACTGTGCAATCAGCAAGGAAGAATCAGGACGCGACTTCCACACGGTGATGATCCTGGGAACCTTTGCACTGTTCCTCCCCCGTTAGAACCTTCTTTTTTCTCCTCAGTCCCACGCATTACTTCCACGAAAATGACAGTTTTTCTCCTTAAAATCCCTGAGGACATTTTTTCACTGTCTGCCACTATTTTCATCCTATGACACAGAACAACAAGCCTCGCCAACAGTCTAAGAAACACATTTTATGCTTAAACTGCACATATTTACAAATAGGGCACTCAAAGAAATTTTCCCTTCACATCTCTCAATATACTGATGCTGATAATGCTGTGATGAATGTCCGCAGTATGGTCTGCATAGCTATATTCTAAACACTATTACAGATTTTGCGTAAATGTTGCTTTTGTTTGACAGGGTTCAGTGTAGTTTAAAATTTCTGAATGTAAATTCATGCAAGCCAGACATTGTTATTACTCATTCATCAGCAGGCCGATGTACTTACATGGAGAATAAAGCAGTCTCTTCATTGAAGCGTTTATATGATAGTCAGGTTAAGAAAGCGTGGTGAGGATTTCGTAGGTGGGTGTTATTGAACATCTGCGTTTTCCCTTGTCTGCTGAATCTGGCGCCAGCGCGTGTAGGACGTTGTTTGCGATGAACGGAGAACAAAGGGAGCATTTTATCACGTTTAGTCGATTAGAGTATTTATGTGAGGCGCGCAGCGTGCGCTTGTTTATTCTCTGTAGCTTCGTGTGATGTGCTTTCTCATGCCATGCCTTCATAAGGCATGATATTTCCCCGTACAGTAAGCACAGGCAACAGCACCTTTAGACAGCTTTGTTAGGTATGCTTACCAGATTCTCCTTGCTACGGCTCTGAGTATTATCTGTTTAGGCAGGCCCTTGCAGTACTTTTTCGGCGTGTTCTAAATAACCTGAAATATTTCCATCGCTTCCACATAACGGTTCCTATCAATGAGATGGACGAGGTCTGAGCTTTATATTCTATTCTTTCGATTCTATACTTTGCTGAGCCAGACTTATATGTGCTCCCGTATTTTCTTTTCTATACGTCACGTTGTTTGGCCAATATATCCTGCGTTACAGGAGTAGGTGAAAGGAAAGATATGCATCGATCTGACCTATAACGGTAGGAGGTGAGAGTTAATGAAGAGTCTGTGTAAGTTTGCAAACGAAAAGGCAGTAGTGACTGCTGTCGTAAGACATCGTCCCACCAGGTAACCCACTGCGTCTTCTTTAAAAGGCAATCTTATGAATAACGCTTTCCTTTACACCGTTGAAAATACAGCCTTTTTTTATGCGCTCTTTGATGTTCGAAGGATGAACCTTTCTGCATAGCCATTTTCATTGAGTGTGTTTATAGGTGCTGCAATTCTACTTCCATCATTTCAGGAGATCAGATTCGGCATTTTCGTGATGCTATTCACTAGATAAGGATTCATTTGATGTTAAGGGAAATAAATCTGTGGAAATGGATGCAAAGCCACGCCCGGGTTTCCTTTCTGAATATTTGGCATTGAATTTAATTATCGTCTAAGAGGACAGCGTGGAAAGTGATTTCATTGTTCGCGTCCGTTTCTACTGTAAATGTGAGTGCTGTGTGGACCGCATTACATTTTTGGACTACATTATCGATAGCAGTGGTCTTATTTGTCAAGCAATATATATCATCCACATTTTGACTATGTAACTGCGGGTCATTTTTAGTGTATTTGAGTTTTATTTTCTCGATCTTGCCCATGAACACATTTCCAAGAAACGGTCCAAGTGATATGACCAACACCGCTCCGCCTTTTAACTTGTATTGCTGGCCATGACAGATAAACAATATATTTTTTGCACAGCACGTTGGCAATAATTTTTTTACATTTCCATTGTCATCCATATCTGGTAGTTCGTTTTTGCACAAAATTGCATATGTATTCAATGGTTTAAGGTAACAGTACGTTGGTAAACAGTGAAAATAAATCAAATGGCAGCATCATCAATTCGCCCATGTTTATATGCTTGATAGCCTCAAAGAATTTAAACGTGCATTTAAGGCTTCTCGGGTACCGGCAGCTCTGCTGTCACTGAAACTTTTGGACAAGCCATTTTGCCATGGCGTGATATGGCGAGCTTCTCATGTCCGATATAGGAAGACGTAGCGTGCCCTTTTGTGCATTTTAGGTGGGCCATATATTCTTGCCTTGCAGTACGAGCTGGACTCATTCCATCTTTTTACTTTTCAGATAAAAGTCCTTCTTTGTGAAGCTCTTTAAGTAATTTTTATCAGTTTGCCTTCAACGGCCTCTGTCCGATGCGCGTCTTTATCAGATTTGAAAAGTTTGTGTGATGCGATAATATTTGTTTTAGGTTCGCCACAAATTTTTCTTTTCCATCAGCGAAATTCTTGAACATTTTTCCTGTCTTGTAAACAATATATTTTCATTTCGGTCAAACTCCTTGAGGCTATGGAGAAGACCCTTCTTAAGAGGCCCTATGGGTCTCTGAGCTTCCCCTGCGCATTGTTGACAGCAACTTGCAAGATTCGATTTAAGGCTACATACTTATGCGGGATGGAGGGTTGTAGGTCTGATGTCTTACTGAAGAGTTTGTCGAATTGCCTATGTTGTGCAATGCAAAACTAAAAACGCAGAAATAGTACTCGTAGCAGCTATTTGTAAAGACTAAGTGACAAGGTATTATGCACATATCGATCGGATTGTTTGGAAGTGCTGTCTGCGCTCCCACTGTTTGGACACTTCGTAGAAGTTTAGTCCACCTGACATCGCTCCTCCTATTTTTGAGTGTCTTTACGTAGTTTTCTGGCGCAGGTTCTACTGGATGTGCTAAATTCTGGCGCTAATTGTCTTTAAATAATTATCCATAGCATGGCTGAAGTAGGGGTTGATAAGTTTCCTTCGGATATCCCCCCCTGTCAATGTCTCCCGATATGAATTCGAAACTAAAGTTTACCTTCACAAGTCTGGTTTTCTACCATACGAAAAGATTGAATTGCCTTAGCACCGAGGAATATACGGATAATCGGATTGCAGCGAAAAGTCCCATTTTACAACTAAATAATCAAATAAAAGGCAAGCAAGTTTTTTTCTCAGTCATTTAATACCAGGCGGACAAATCCTGCGGATACTGCGATGGATAATGGCACCTGATTTGGTCATCACTGTTCCAACGGTAATGCCAAAAATGGGGAGTTTCATATGTTACAGCACATCTATTTTATCCTTAGTTGAACATAAAGATAGAACGATTATTTGACACCTTCAAGATACCTATCGCAAAGATGTGACAGGCACGCGTGAGAATACACTACCTCACCACTTTCCTGCTAGCCTCCTGAAAAAGGCAGTCAGGTGACCTTGAGGGCGGAACACAAGCCGAGCGTTGCTTGGATCGATTTTAATGTAAAAAGCCAGAGTTTTGAGTTTACAATTATGCTTAAAATACCTTCGTGTGCAAGCAAAGTCATTTGCTTGTTTCTATATTTCGGTGATGAATCTTGGACTGATGAATTTTTAGAAAGTCGAGAGGCGCTTTTGTGGTGGAATCAGCGATGGGAAGCATAAAAAAGCACACCAAACAATTAAGTCGCAGATTCTTCGCTGATGACCATATAGCAATCGATGTGCCTTATGACAAAAATGATGTCCCGGTCCCAAGGTAAATTTCTGCGAATCTTGCAAAAACATTTCAAAACAAAATTTTACTTGGTAATTAAGCGTATATCTGGACAGGTTATTTTGATCAACTGAATATATGTAATAATAATAAGGAATTTGGTTTGGAAAGCTGCCCCCTTATTCAAAGTTATTAGGGGAAATAGGCCCTCATTTTTGCTATATCGTGAGCATTTTTACATAAAAGGAATATTGTATGTTGTAAGGAATGAGAGGACAAAACTATCTTCTAATATGCATTGCGCTGTGGAAGAATTTATAATTAGTAAAAAGGTGGAATTATAATCGCTTCCAGAACTGGACAAATTTGTGCGAAGTTGATAAAATGGAAATAAAGCGAAAATTAAAAGATTGCATTTATTTTAAGAAACGAACAGCAACAGAAGTTTACAAAATTATATGTTGCTATTCTGTGAAGCTTTTGCAAAAAAGCAGTAAACAAGTTCTTGGTAGAACATTTTCGTTTACTGCACAGCTGGTCGTGCGCCTCAACAAAGTTTTTTACATGTTACCCCGCCTTATTGAACGTAAGTCATGTAGAAAATTTTTTTTTTGTAAACAAGAGGTTTCATTTAAGCGTCATTTAGAAGCGGAAAAGACAAACGAATCATAAGTTTTTCAAAAATAGTCATAAACGTGGCCTGTATTTTTGCATGCACACGTTCATTACGGATTTTCAAATAAATATCCTTTAGTGAAAAAATAATCCGTTATGAAGAGAAAGGTATGTTCTTTCATCTCCAGTCAAATGTAATCGTTTTCGTTCAGATACATTAAACAAATAGTCAAATGTCCACAATTTCCCTGTGAAAATACCATCGAAATATTTAATATACGCAAACGATCTTCAGCTAAAAAAGCAATCAGAACAATTTTTAAGGAGGTTTCCCATTATTGAAACTTATACTATTAATCCTTGACATTAAAACGATGCGTGGTATCTAGCAGACATGCCTTATGCTTGAAACTGCGGTTTGCTCTTTTAAAGTATTTACACGTTTGAATACCATGGTCATCTGCATGGGAACTTATTTTCAAAAGCTCCTATTTTGTTAAATTCGGTTTAGTTGTATCCGATTTAAAGGGTTTGATGTGAACATTGAAGAAACAAACAATGAGTAAACTTATCAATAAATACATGGACAACAAGCGAAATGAAGAGATAATTAATTCAATGATATTCAATAACAACGTATATAATCATTCCCATATTTACAAAAGATTTTGAGAAAAGGCAAGTTCTTTTTGTATAAAGCAAGCGGTTGCTCTAGGTTTCACACTTACCAAAGTATTTAAACTTATTGTTCGAATTTATAGCAATTTTGACGTCTCCACAAGCTGGAAATTATTCAGGAAAGTTTATTTTCTTTAACAAACGCTCAAAACTTATTACAATTCCTTTTATAATTTAGAATGACTAATGCTGCTTATAGTTACTTATAGGTTTTCTTGAATGCGTTCCCGCTGGTGTGGGAGAAATAATCAATCATTTACAAATTTAGGTAATTTCCTTGTAGCAATCGTAGAAGTGTACTGGTTAAGCTGTCAACCCCGTCATTTATTCCTGCCAGGCAATGATAATTCATCTTATATGATTTCCGCACAAAACCTATGCATTTGAATGTATAAATACTGATAAAGCCAGTTATAGAATGCAGGCCACGTACGCAGACATTTTTTTATAAAACACACTTTTTGTTAGCGGTCAGAACGAATCTTAAATGCCGGCACCCTATCGTGACTGAAATTGCTTGTGAGCGGTCTACATGCTTAGAAGTGTTTCGAACTTACTCAATGCCGATTAGCAAATAAGTAGACATATTTCACAAATATCGGCATGTTGCAGGAATGCAGTGCCTACTGTAGTTAACTAACATCTCGCTTTTATTTTAGCTGGTTCGCTTTAAGTTCACTAGATATGCATTGAGCACAAGCTGTTTTTTTCAAATTAGTTTTATTGATTGCTAATTAGAGCCGAAATATGTTGTGTTACGTTCGTTCACTGCAATAGGTGGTTCTGATTTCAGTATAAAGCCACCGCTAATTATCAGTTTTCGGGTAAGGTGGGTTTCGGCGAGCTTTCATTCATTGAGTGCAATGACCTTCTTTTAAGACATGGAGCGTTTTTTATTTGTTGGTTGCGATCAAAAAGATGCTTGTATGGGAGAAATCGGAGCGGGTAATGAAGCGTGTATGTAACCTTCTGCTATATGACGTTATTTTCTTCGACTGCAACGACGATTGACCTAATAATGACGGCGCAACTAAGACATTGTTTCTTACTAAATACCTTTTAGTTTTTTTTATCCAATTGCATTTGCGCGAAACAGAAATGTTTCGGAATATTGCGCCAGCGACAAAATTATGGAGTCTTTTAACCAAAATGTTGACTTAATTTGCGCGCAATGCGATTAAGCTTTTTTTGGTTAGAGCCCGCCTGAGACAAGTTACGTTTTCCGAATCTGTCATCAGAAGAAGCATGGTAGTCCCCTTCAGGCGCATATAAAGCCCAGTGAGACACGATATTGATTAAAACTAACATAGTGCGCATGTTTGCATATGCACATTGTTACAGAGCGGGTACCCTTTTCAAACAGAATTTGTGTAGCAAGTGTCAGAACCTTGAAGAAAGGCAAAATCAACTAAATGGCCAAAAAAATCATAAAATAAACACATTTTGAGAATGGGTTTTATGATTGGGCCTTTTTTCATTAAATAACAGTCGTTAAGGCATTTTTTTGTAATTAAAGTTTAATGTCATTTTTATCTGCTTCAATTTGATATGTAACGTAGGAATCCGGGCGGGTTCTCCAAAACTGCGGTTAGACAATTTTGAAAGCGCTATTAACTTCACTGACAACCAAAAATAGCACTTCAATTATCATGGATTTGCCCGGTCGAACGTATATAACCAGCCTCGGCTATGCGTGAACATATTCGTGTGGTTATAGGCTCCACGATTCTTATGGAAATGCCGCTGTTGCTTTCGCTCATTTGGATTCACCGTTCACCGTTCTCAACTAAAAAAGGGGATCGTCATATTATCTAATCCTCAAATAACCTATTTCATGCGTCAATTTCAAAACATGGCTTATAAAGAATACTTGTTTGGCTTACGCTTTAAAAACATAGTTTATCAAAAAAGTCTATAAAGAATGCCCGTGACCACTAACGGTCACTTAACAGTATAAATTGCCCATCGTAGAACATGTAAACATTTAAAGTGCCTCATCAGACACTTAGGAGCCTTATCGCCGCACACACGCGGGCGTCAATTTCGCATTTTGCGAACAATAGTGCGCAGGATTACTAGGGGTGTTCTCTCGGACGACCTGTGTGGGTGTTGTGTTGCACATGTGTGCGTGGGATTAACCAGCCCGGAAGGCCACTACTGTGAATGCACTAAACACGGTTTATCTATATAAAGTGGCGAGCACAGTGCAGAAAACAGTCCAACGTACTAAGACGGTACAGCCATGATATTCGTAGCGTTTCTTTTTTCCGCCCTTCTCGTGTTCTCTTGCCTCAGCGGCTCAGAGGAAAATCCGATCTCAATGTATTAAATGTTCTGGACAACGATGAAGAAAACCTCAAAGAGGCCGCAGCAGAAGTCGAGTCCAAAAGGCAATGAGTGGATATCAACTCGGCTAATACGCATGATATGTACTCTGCGGATGACAGTGTTCTAGCTGCAGCTCACAGTTGGGAACGTCGTCCATATCGTCCGCGACCATAGCCCCACCACGACCATGGCCTCGTCCTGGACCAATACGTCCCGGACCATGCCGCCATTTTCGTTTTTGAAGGATTCCCTGTCAACATTCATGAGTGACTTCCTCGTCCAAATACTAGATCCCATTCCGTTGTATGACTTCTTTTGTTTGATACACTGATGTTCCCGCCTCAACGCTGTCCTTCTTAAGACCTCAAAAAACCATAGTTGGTCCTATTCTATCACTCCTAATCTGCATTGTGATTTGTGCGTAATTCAGTGTTACGAAAAACTACAAAAGGATTCTAATAAATGATATATTACATTTGTGTTGCATGTTCTTCAGGGAGTGAAATGAACGTTAGTCACCTGCACGAAAAAAACTGATAAATGTATAATGTACACTAAATATCAATTATCACTCGGTATGTGCTATGATAAATGTGTCCCTTCAAATACAATATGCTATAATTCTACATCGAGGCAACTTTGCAAGCCTTTCAAGTAAACGCATTACTGGATGTGAGTGGGTATCTCACTGCGTTTGTCCGCCGCGTACTGCCTGACGAAAAACGCAGCTTCTTACTCCTATAATTTCTTTGTCACACAAATATCTGTCTTCATTCCACGAACGCGTGGAATAAATTAATTATCCCCTGATTATACGTAAATTCTCATTTTTATTCAAATAGTGAGCAATATGGTGACGGGGAATTAAAAATGCTTGGATTTGTAAGTAAACTCAAACTGGTCGGTTTTTAAAACCAATCGTTCATTTTAAAATGTTTGACATTTTGACAGCCCCTTGGAGCGCTGCCTTTGGGGATAGATAGTACAAGCTGACGATCATTAATAACGCAGAAATGGTCATTATAATGCTCTTTATCGTTATTTGAAGCGTTTTTCGGCATCTTAATATTTCACTATATCTATCTGAAGGAGAAAGTTGCAGATTATTCTGCGAACTAATCAGTATAAAAACACAGCCCTGGGAGTTGTGATCAAATTGGGAAAGCATGCACAAGCATATATTAATGTAGTTTCTCTAGGGTCTGTATTACGCTTTTTAGCTTGAATAACAGAGTGTCTAAAGGGTGAACCAAGAATATTGATGTCCTACCCTTCCCGGATTAAAATGCAATTATTGCTGTGGAATACTGTTATTTGTGTCGAAGGAATTACCTTCGGATGCAGTAGTTATACAAATCATATACTGTGCCCCTGTATGCGTGCAGTATGAATCGTGAATTAGAACATGCATATGGACATACCCTCTAGCGTAGCTATATAAAACTGGGGATTTCATTTTTTTAAATGAGCGAAAATGAATCATAAATTCTGCGATTGCAAACATTAAAATAACTTTGCAGTACTCACCAAGTAGGAATTTTTCCTAAGCTATATTTGGCAGGCGACCAGTGTTAAGGGGCTGACATATTTTGAAATTGTTTTTACAGAATCTTTTATCTGATAATTGCATTTAAACAATCCTATTTCAGTCATAAAAAACACAGGATTCCTACTTTTACCATCATTTGATATTATACGTGTAGCATCTATTTTAATGGAGCGCAGTGATCCCCAACTACCAATAACCCTTTCTTAAATGTTAGCAAATATGTCTGGGATGTCCGCTTTTTTACTGGTTAATTTCTGATTGCTAACAAAATGTCAACGGTATATGAACAACTGCTGAAATGATATGGGTACTAATCATTGATTTTGACAAATATAATAGGGAAAGCGTTAACTTTGAAATGTTCTTGTCCTCATTTGGCAGGAAATCACCCCGACTGTACATTTTAAACTTAAACAAAGTGTTTTTCTGTTTAAAAATATTTTTAATTGTGAGCTTTTTGACGATTTTGATGTGCTCATTCATAAAACACCGTATTAAGCAATTAATGAAAGCTTCCATTACTGGATAAACCATGTTCCATACCTATTGCAATATTTTATTAGAACTACGTGCTTTCTTCTCAATGTGTAGGTGAAAGCGTACTTTTTATTAAAAAAGTTGTAAAACGTGCGCACATTGTAAATCTTGAATTCAAGTGTAGCAGTCAATAGCTTTAAAAATTATTCGGCAATTTAGAAACTTGTTTTAAGACCTAAATATACGTATTTTAATACCAATTTAAAGAAACCAAACGAGAACAAGAAATAATTATTTTTTTATTTTAGAAGTCAAGTTGACAAATGCAGTGTCTTCAGCAAATAATTATCAGGAAACACATTCGCAAGGGTCCTTAAAACTGAAGAGTTAGACATTTTTTAAATATATGTAGTCTAAATGCAGTTCATCATTTAGGCGTCACTCGCATGGCGGGGTCAGCGTGTAAAGGTTATTGTGTTGGAGAAGGGCGGGCGTTCATCGGGAGTCAGATATACGGACGCATAATCGCCGTAATTTGCACGATGGCGATCGACTAGGAGGTGGAGGCCAGTTGGAGCGTTCAGAGAGACCAAGTCCTGCAGGAACTGCTCGTAACGGACGCAGTCAAAGGCTCATGACAGGTCAATTAAGACTGTCACGGTCCGCGAAGCAGGCTTCTGTTGATTAAAGCCCTCGAGGATAGCATCGCTGAGCTCGAAAAGGGCCGTTGTAGTCCCACAACCCTATCGGAAACCATGTTGGTGGCAACATAGTTCCGCCGCAGACGTCAGCATTGGGTGGATTAGCCGCTATAGGATCTTCGCCAATGGACTGAAGAGGGCAATTGGGCGATAAGAGGTCGCTAGGCTGGGGTCCATGCCCGCTTTGACCAGGGGAATGATAATCGACTGGCGCAAGCAATCGGGGATGATTGAGATTGCCAGTGAAAGGTTGAAGAGAGCAGCAAGGTAGGCAGGTACCTTTTGGCTGATTTGGCGTACATGGATAGGCACCAGACTGTCTGGTCCTAAGGCTTTCGAAGCTCTAAATTTCTTGACGGAGGTGAGGATGGCATCAGCCGAAAGGGAAATGTATGGGGGCCGGGCTTTATGGAGGAGATGAAGAAGAGAGCTCTGGCTTTTGGGAATGGTCGCCGAGCGGGTCGAAAACAAGTTGTTCATCTTCGTGGCGATCTTACCGTTGTGAGAAATTAAATATTCGTCCCCAAAGCTAATAGACTGGTTACATGTATTAGCCCGGGGCTTGGTCAGGTTGCGTTAAAGCTTTCGAGTGGTAGCTGAGTTGCCACTGAAATTTCAGTCGGCAACCAGTTCGTGCCAGCGTTGGCGTTTGCCATCGTTGATAGTCTTAGTGATTAAGCCATTCAGTTCGCCAACGCGCGGGTCACTGGCATCACGCGCTCGTATTTCGTCTCTCTCTCGTTCCAGGCGGGAGGCTTCGGGCGGATAGTTAGGACGAAGAAAGGGAATGTGGCCGTTAGGAAATTGGTGACCTGCTGCTGCCAGGAGTAGTCGACGAAGGGCTCGCTCCACCATGTGGACACAGGTGGGAGGCGGAAGGCCATCGATCTCGGCTTCGCATTCAGTCGTGAACGCTGCCCAATTGGCTTTCTTGAAATTTAGGAAGTGCCGGTTGTGGGCTTTGATACGCTCGGCGGCGGTAGCCAATTCGAGCACAATGGGGAGGTGGTCGCTGTCCAGACTGATTTCCATGCTCCACGTGGTGGAGGCGACCAGGCTGAGACTGGCAAGGGAAACATCGGGCGAGCTGGAGGCGCCGTTGGTCGGGAGCCGCGTTTGGCTGTTCTTGTTGAAGACAGCAAAGGGGCGTGTTCTATTTCTTCAGCCAGAGCTTCTCCTTTGGGGTCAGCCACCAAGTTAGAGCACCACAGGTCGTGGTGGGCGTCGAAGTCACCTAGCACCAAACTGTCTCCTGAAGGTAGGTAGGGAGCGATAGAGGCGGAGAAACCGGGAGGACAGCTGTAAGTTGGAGGGATGTACACGTTCACGATGGTTAGCGGCGCCGTGCCAATGTCCAGGGAAATCGCCAGTTCTTCCTTGGGATTCGCTCCAAGCAGGTGTTGATGGTGATGGGCAATGGATTTGCCCACCAGGAAGGCCAAACCACCACCTTTGTTGCTGCCGCGATCGCGGCGGACAATCAAGTAATCGGCACAGGAAGGGACCTTAGTGGAGTTAGACCACATTGTCCTTTGGATAGCCGCCACAGCTATGCTGTGCGATCGCATGAAGGCCAGGAGCTAGTCAAACTTCCCAAGGAGGCCGTTGGCGTAGAATTGTAAGGTCTTAAGACCAAGCGGTGATACAAGGTCGGAGACCAGAGTTTTTGGGATCAAGACAGGACGGGCTGGCGGCGTGAAGACCGGTGAGGGCACGGGACAGCAGTGGCACGTGAGGGCGGGCGACCAGTCAGCAGCCTTGGCGAGGCCACAGCAGCGGAGATGACACCAACCTTTGCAGAAGCCGCAACGTACAGACCAGTCACGGCTGTCCAGGGGGACTCGGCAGAACGAGCAGTAACAGAGAGGTCCAGGATTGCCCTCAATTCCGGCGGTGAGGAGGAAAAGTCGGAGTAGCGTGGCCGGAAATGTCTGTTCCGTCATCAAAATATGGATTTGGGCGGAGTGGAGAGTTGATCCAACGTACGGCGATGGGTGTAGCAGACCTTGGCCGCCAGGACGGGCGGGTGGGAACGTGGTTCAAAGACGCGTCTGCTGTAGTTCCCAAAGTTGGAGGTAGCCACCCATATTGCAAAGGTTGGGCACGTCTTCAATTTGATGCCATCTAAATTTTGGGCCGAGGTGACGATCACACGTCCAGGCAGATTTAAGAAGCTTGGATGTCGACCGACTGTTCGGTTAACCACGATATACATTTGCCGGTCGCCTTCGTTGTGCTAAGTTAATTCTTATCAATGGATCGTCACGACACGGAAGAATCGGGGCCCTCAACCAGTGACGCCCTCAACCGACTTACCCAGGCGGCAGACTACGGCGAGAGGGAAGGAAGCCAAACAAACACTGACACTCTGGCTACAGCCAGCCCGAATGCAGAACAGACAGCAGGAGACGGTTACCAGGCTGCAAGCACGGCCGACGGTTACCACAGGACAGGCGATGGCGAGACATGGGGAAGCCAAACAAACACTGACTCCCTAGGGGCAGACAACGACAACGCAGGGCGATGCGCGATGGGCGGTTACCAGGCTGCTGCTACGGTGAGCCGTTTCCACCCAGAGACGCAACCTATGCAGAGCGGCTCGAACTGGATTGGCAGACTACGCCCGCAGACGAGAGCCAGGATTCATTCTCTGAAGATGGATAGTCGAACTAACTATTCGAAACGTCAGACCCCAAATATACCTCTCCCGGTGAACGCCCTTTCTCCTTTTGACTTACCACCTGGAAATCGAATTATCCCTTCTATTATGATATTCACTGGTATCACTAGCCGATGACGCCGAACAAGGCAGAAAAGGTTTGCCTAGTGTCCCCTGTCTTTGCTGGTATTGTCTTTCTGCTTATATCCTAGCCACCTCGCGGTGAAGGCTCGAGAAAGTGCTAAAATGGCAATATGGAGGGACGAGTGGATCCTCTGACTGATCGGTGTACGCATCTATGCAACTTATTCAGTCTATTCATATTCCAGGATGGCCTTTGTGGACTTTAAAGACTGCCAGGCCTCATGCTGAGGATAATGGTGCTGAATCAGCGGTCCCCAATCGGCTAATTCTTCAGCCGACAGCGAGCAACTATTCGTCGACAAACATTCTGCTAGTGCAGAATCACGAAATCAGTACATTCCATGAAGACTGAGGACACGGTGCTCCCCTATTAAACCTTTCCGTCCCGCACTTAAGTCAGTCAACAACCTGCAGATATTTTTTTCTGCTAACCAGTCAACTCGAACTATAAATGTGCATGTTTTTCACTAGCATCGTAACTTTGAGCCACGTTTCTCCACTTGAGACAAACTCCCTATCTGCCGCACTTTTCACTAAGCACAGAATTAAAAAAAAACCAATACTAACTGCGAAACGTGGAGGCTGTTTTGAGCTTTTCCCTGTCTTTTAGGTTTTGGGAAGTGCCCAAGAGGTTCTTTACCAATAAACCAAATGTTTGAAAGTGCCGGTTAAATAGCTATGCACAAACATGTTGTTGTACGTACGCAAAAACTGTCACGCTTACGCTCATTTTGTAGTGTTCTTCCTTGGGGATTCACAAAAGGCGTAACAGCATGGTGGTTCATCGGGTTTGTCAACACTTCAAACAGCCGTGGTATTAAAAAAAAATATTGAGAAAAAACGGTACATTAAAAAGAAGTAGGGGATAAACTCCAGCAGTATCACGCTTGCGCTCATTTTGTGGTGCTGTTTCAGGTGGATTCACACAAGGCATAATAGTATGGTGGTATATCGGGTTTGTCAACACTACCAACAGCCCTGGTACTTTTAAAAAATATTAGAAAAAAAACAATGAATTAAGAAAGATATAGTAAATAAACTCCAGCAAAGGTTTGAACGTCAATAAAGTTCGGGAAACGTAATATATTTAGCAATTATTCGGACGACAGCGCAAGCAAATTTAATGCTTTCAAAATGTTGGGCATTATTCACGAAGGTGGCTTTAGTAGGATCATGAGTATACTTCCATTAATAGCCTTTTTCGGGGCGAGAGTATAATCGATGCGAAGCAGATAATGAAGTGGTATGTAGACCAAATTAAATGTGCACAAAGGAAGCACAATCACACTTAATAATGCAGACTCAATGGCAGAACTATAAGTCGTCTATTTCAATGGAAAAATGAAAAAGGGAAGAATGAATAAAACATAAAGCATACAGCGAAAGCTCGGAAGAAAGGATTTATTTTAAGACATTGTATTTACATCCAACCTTGCGGCGGAACTACGGTTTAAGATATTAAGAAAGAAAATTTGATTATGGACAAGTAAACTGCAGACGAATAGTGTTTGATAGATAAGTACCGAATGGCCTGGATTTCTTACCACGGATAAAATTGGAATTCACTTTAATTGATGAACAACTTTTAGTAATATAATCGAGTTCATACGACGTGATGGAAGTATTTTGCCTCTGTTGTCATGTAGTTATAGTCACATGAGTACTAAAAGGCTACAGCAATATTAATTGATATTTTGCACGTCGGATCATAAATAAAAGGAAATTATAGTTTCCTCTCCGGTTGCAAAACCCCTCGGTAAAAGAAAGAGTCAAAAAACTACATTGCTAAGATGTAAAATCTGAGATATTCCTATGAAATGAGTTCCTAAACATGGAAAATACTTGTCTGAACTTCACCACAAGTTCATGTTCCTTTAAGGCAGAGAAGGTGAACTGTTAAGCTGTAACAGAGGATTGCATATAGGCGTCAATTATTTGATAAATAAGCGTAAGCAAACAACAGTGCAGTAAAGAATATAGAACCTTCAAGAAATGATGCATGTCTTTATCCCTCAGACGCCTGATTCAAATATAGAATGCAAATAATGTCAGGCGATTACCAAAAATTATGGGATCAAGTAAGAACTAAGGTTAGCAGATGATAAAAGTACATAAATTAATTTTAAGGAACTAACAATTGCCTATCAGAGAAGGTGTCGTGTAAGGTTTCAAAATAAGAGTGCTTAATAATTGGAATATTCAATGACTACCTGATGATGACTTATATGTCAGCAATTGTCAGGCAAGTCTTCGGTGGCTTTGGCTTTACTTCGTTACCTTGACATATAACGTGGAAAGAACGATAAAGATAAAAATACGAGAATATTGTTGATCCAAGCTTACACCGGGTGGCATGTCCAAAGTAATTAGGTATATTCGGAAATGCGATTTAGCAATTTGTCGGGGCCGAAATATTTCAGTAAGCATGTTCATACGCATTGTGTTAATCTGCTACGGAATATTCGTCGCGTAGTTATTATAATACCAAAACCGGACTGTGAATTAACAATGCTACTGTTTGAGTTACTCTATATCTAAACTGCTCACTTTTGTAAGGAACTCGTATTCACCACGCAAATCGTGTGTTTGACTGTGCGCGATGATTACAATGACCTCGCCAGCTTTAATGTATTGTGATATCGTGCATGACAAACGAGGAAAATATGATCTTTCATATATGGCTACTGTGGCTTGTTTCATGCAGCATGTATCGAATGAATTATGGAATGATTTCACTTGAGAAACTTACTGATTAATTGACATTGTATGAATTATTAAGTCCAAGTTAATATGACAGAATAGAGAATCAAACGCATTTGCTATTTATTTGGTCAGCATTCAATAGATGTCACAAAGAAATTTTGGCGTACTTTTGTTTCTTAAATAAATTGATTTCGATGTGCATAGTCAGCAATTTTCACTACTTCTACTAGCAGCTGTTATAGGGCCATGGTCATGCCTGTAAACAAACCGGGTGTTAAGATACAGCTAAGTCGGGCCAAAATTACAAATAAAAAATCGTCTACAATCATCTAGAATAATTTTTCCGAGATTGCCGGTAAAGAAAAATTCTAAAAAATACACTCACAACGGACCCATTATACTAGGTACATGTAACAGTTGACGAGGTAGGCAAACTTGGTGCAAGGCAGGGTGCGATGGAAATTGTAGAATAGAACTTAATAAATAACAGTTACTTACATCCCGTCGGCAAAGTAGGTGTCTTCCCTAGGGCAGAAGGCAATAGGAATGCTGAAGTATAAGTAATAAAGCATTATAAGCACTATTCTGTGTGAAATTGCAAAATCCTTTCCGTTACTGTTTTGCATCTGGACCTAAAATTGTCGGTTTTAATAGCGGTTCTTAACTATGAAATACGTACCAGCGAACACTTCAGATATAAGTTCCCGCAAGTTCTGTTCCGGTGAAGGGCTTCTCATGAGCGTGTTAGAAGGATCAGAAAGACCCGCTATTTCTGGATCCATGGCATCATGAAAGGCCTTTTTTGCGCGCCTCATGCGCTGTTTGGTGGTGCTTCTGTTGACGCCATGGTACTTTCGTTTCATGTTTGCTTAAGAATGACAAAACGATATGCAAGTGCCTATAAATAGACCTAGAAAACTGAGCCTTTTATAGATCGAGTCTTCAGCTAACTGCTTCGAAAGTTGCTTAAAATGAAACAGTTATCCCCTTAATTAACGAACATTTGTAATAGACTTTGAAAAGGCGTTATATAACGCACCTGAGCAACAGAAGATGATACCTCGTTATCTATGGACGTAACAGGTTAGAATAAGATGGGTACCGAAAAAACACCTATTTAAAAAACTATTTATTAAGCTTCTCAATTTTTCTTCAAAGGTAAATAAAGTCAGTAACTATTTTATATTTTTGATTTATTTGCTTTTCTATTCAATAAATACACGCAAGGTACCTTGTATTGTCTCAGCACTATTACTGATAATTTTCAATTTTGGCTGCCGAGCTCCGGCCACTTTATATTCATGGTAGTCGACTTCCATGAATACTAAGGAGGCCAATCCCCACCCAACCCACTCAGAGCCCCTACATTTAAAAAAGTTACTGAAGTTAGTTTAAAGATAGTCTTTATCAACCGAAAATCATAAATTTTGGTTTAGTTTTCTTCTCTGATCCCTCAAATATACAGATGTACGCCCGAAAATAACTTCTACAATAATAATAAACCTTAATTAAACTGTGCCGTGGATATCCTCTCCTTGTCCCTTCTGAGCCACGCCATTACGGTAGGGTCATGTGTTTCAAGTAAATATCCTTTAATATTATACATATAATATAATTCATCAACGTAATCAATTGTTATATCGTACGATTCAAATAATGTCTGTGTTTCGTTATCCTGAGACCGAGCACTTTTTTAACGCCCATCAGTAAAATTTCAACTTTACATATTTGCTGAAATAAAAAGATAAGCC
>JAYGXS010000006.1:22793759-22810575 GCA_036362985.1 Ligula intestinalis | reverse complement strand
TTTTCGGTTTTTTAGCTTGCCCCGCCTTCGTATGTAAAACTGGTCATCATGCGAATTACAGGGACGGTTCTTATTTAAGTTTGAAGTCGCAATGAGAAAAGCAGGTTTTGTTACCTAAGAGCTGAACACAATTTTCCTCACTAAAATATTCATGGCATCTAGACAGATCCATGAAAGTGCACCTAGGCCTAATTAACCGTCAGTTTTCATGCTCATTTAATTAAAAAATCCGTGTTCCAGGAAGTAATTGAGAAGACGAAGACTCGATCGCTGGGACAATTCGTCTACTCCGAACACGCGACAGCAGTGTGGCGAAATGATGCCAGTTCTCAAGTTGCGGCTCGTTTGACGGGATCCAGCCACATGTTTGAATTTGATGAGGCCGAGATTCTCGCAGAAGGTGACAATCGGGGAGCCGAGAACTACTTGAGTCATAGTTTGCGGGCTCCCAATCCACCAACAAGTGCAACGATTTGCCCAATTCATATTCAATCCTGAGATTCAATTTTGCCAAAGCAAGCCGTCACTTGAGGAGCCGGCAGGCCACCGCCTCATCGTACGCCAACACCGGGGAACCAGACAGCCGAGCAATCATCATGCCCGAGCTCACCGCCCGTGACGAAAGTTCAACAGGTCAGAGCTGGCGTGCCGTCCAACAAGCAATCCACGCACAAGAAGGCAATTAACGTTAACTGTCGCCGTATGCTTGCAGTAATGACTGTGTCCTATAAATACTGCAAACTTCTGTGCATGCTTCACCTCTTTCTGCTTCTCATGTCTCTGATGACGAATCCACGATGGATATCAAAACGTAAGGCGAATAAATATATTGTCCCAGCGATCGAATCTTCTTCTTATTCTTCTCAGTAGTAGGTTTGCTTAGAGAGGGTCTTCCTGGTTCATACAAACATAAATTTCATATTTGAAATTGACCATTTCTTCATGACCTATTTTACTTCTCGTGAACACTCGTTTTGACTTTGTATTTTTCGATGTGGTTCTCTAACCTCACCACCGTCCAGGTTTCCTTTGATCTGCCTGAGCTGGAACTAAAGAGACACCGGTGTATCTGGACTACTGAATGCATCTAATGGACTTTGTTCATCCTGTGTCTTGGATTACCTATGCGTATCGGGCTATGTTAGCACATATTTTTAGATAAGTTCTCGCGATATGTTTCACATAGCTTCATGATATAACTGGTTCCTCCTCTGCCCTCACCTTCACAGTCGGCGCACCTCATTTGACAATATTTACGCGCCCCTTTTCAGTCTTCTCAGTAAGCAAACTATCATAACACGCCTTCGCTTGATCAATCACTTAAAAATCCATTAAACAGCGACTAAAAAAATGTGTCCAGAGCATGCATGCGGACACCACACAAACACGCACCAAAATGCTCGGATGCCTATTCTTGAAAACCTACGCTTAACTAATACCGGACAGACTAGACTACCACGCATATTTTCATTGGCACATACAGTATAGAAAATGACGCACCGTTCAACCGTCACGAAATCAAAAACCCTTAGGTGAGTGGCAAAATTGTGCATATGGCGTCCATAATGTTATAAAGCACGTGAGAACTAAGATACATCCACATTTTCGTGAAAAGCTGGTCTTCTGGGGAGGGGGGTCGTGTCATGTGTGACACCCGTGAACGGGCTACTTAGCTCTGTCTTCCGCTGTATCTGATCTCAATATCAACAGGCGTAAGGCCTAAAACCACTCATCGGTCACAGTAGACGGAAACGCGCGTGAAGCCGACTCCCAAATTTCCCTGGACAAGTGTGTGGCTTTATACGATCACACACTCAGTGAGTTTGCATGGCTTATGCAGAAAGTTGAGACGGGTGTGGCAACTGAAGGTGGGGGTTTTATGCACTGATCCACCAGTATCTCTGCTCAGGATTCGCAAGTGACCGACCAGGTCTTTGCACGTTGTGCACCAGCGATGCCAGTGAGGATAAAATAGATCGGGTGTTTTAAGTCAATGTTGGTGATAGGGCTGTGGTTACCGGTGCTAGTCACGCCGTTTAAAAGGTCGGATATGCTATTTCTGATGTGAGTACAACATGCCTTACTACACACAATCCGCTGTAATGTGACCTTTAACAGTTCGCTAAAAGGCGTGACTCAGAAGGTAAGGAACTAAAGGAATACGTGGTCATCTTCTTGGAATAGAGGGCCAATCTGAAGTGGCTGCCTTTTTGACGGTGCCCCAGAGGTTCCTTCAATCCGGGCAATAAAATCCTACAAAACCGTACGTTTGTCATCCATAGTCGCGTATGGCTCGATCAAACCAACCTTGACTGCCTGCCGCATAATATCCAATGGTTACTTAAGGGCAAGAAAGCCCATACTCTCGACTCCCAGTATGTATTAAATGTACACTAGCCTGTCACCAAGCGAATGACTTTTATCTACTTCAGCGTCATAATTTTAACTATATCATGTACGCATTTATGGGCGCGCGCGTACTGCATATTAATTAAGGTTAAACTTTATGTCAAGTGAAGTGAACGAGACGTATATTTTGGAAAAGTTACGTAAACATATCCGACGGTTCATTCGTTTTGCCCTCATGTATTGTAGTGCGCAGAATTAGAGAGTCCGCCGTCGGGCCCTTTTTATAGGTTTGAGTACAATTGCAGGGGGTTTGTGCTTATTGAAGATCAAAAGATTCACCAAATGTCTTCGGGACTCCTCCAGTTGTACGTCCTGTGGATGAGGAAAGTTTGAAAGATCACGAATAAAATAATTTTTCTTGATAGCTAACAATCTTCAGAAAAGAATAGTGTACTAAATCTCCTAGCTATATATAAACGCAAAGTAATTGCTGGTCAGTTTCCACCAACGGTTGTTTGTGAAGCTTATTTTCTACTGAATAATTACCTACCAGATATCGCTGACATAAAGATCGGTCATTGATGACCACTGACCTGACACTAATTATGCAGTTGACTTTCCACTATTAAATGTATCAAATAAACCAAATAGGAGGTTGACGGATATGCGCAAAACCTCGAAACATTTTCATCAGACCATTATATTTATATGGAAAGTGGGGTCCACTAATGTAGACACTAATGTAGACACCTTGAATCTAGTTGGCCCGTTGTTTGAAGTTCGTTTGGCCCAGTGGGGTTGCACCGATGACAGCAATGCAATGGTTGATTGTAGCAATAGCTCAAACCATTTGACGAGCGAGGCCTCGGCATAAGATACGAGTGCAATTGCAGTTGGGCCAGATAACCCTTACGTTAGGACATAAGTGTTCACCGATCTGGTCCAGGATACGGTTGATAGGTAAGTGGCAAATAGTTGATTTGATAAGTGGCAAATAAATATATAGGTAACCCACATTTTTGGACATCAAATCTGCAAGAACTTACGTAGCTGTTAACCAGAATGCTCAGAGGCACCCATACCACAGCTGCAAGACAGAGAATAATGACCACTATGTTGTCCCAGGAGTTGGCCCAGATGTATCTTACTAATAAGGGAGAAAGAGAAAGCACGACAAATAAATATAATTAGGATATAGTTTTTATTTAAGAAAAAACATAAATGTTAATCTCTCCACCCCAATGCTAAGGCGGTCAATCATTCCATCACATGAACATCTTAAAAACAAGATATCCAAACACAACACTGAAATTTCCTTTACATAGGCGTAATGCCTAAAAGTTGTCTTAGGCCTTTTACTGCAATAATTTTCCTTCAGATTCGCTAGCAAACAAATGAAGCATCCTCCGACGACCACCTTTGGTGAACGGATCCTTGTAGCCAAATTGCATTTATATAAAATGTTGTTGCACTGCAAGTAATTTTGAGTCTAGTTTTGTTTGCGCCTTTGGCAGTAACCTAAATCTAGCCACGAAAATGACCCAGAACGAATTTAACAACTCTTACTTTCACCAGTTAAATTGGGATTGTATGTACCCGGACATGGGCCGCATGTGGTAGCCTTACCAAAGTTGACTCCAACGCGTGGGGGGCTCTGGGTCTGCACGCGTTTATCCTCAAGTATGATGTGGGCGTCTTGTGAGAGCCCATCAACATCATCTCAGTGGATTGGTTTGTGGGTGCCTATGAGAGTCTACCCGGAACGCTGCGCGTTCGTACGTTCCAGCCGTTTTGGTGACGTAATCATGAATGCCTTGCCAAGTGCATATGCTGTAGACTGAAAGGGCATACGTGTTTGGTACACTTAACTAATTACTTGCCTCTTAAACTGCGAAATTTTTGCTTTTTTACCTAGATTACTTTTACCTTCCTACTCTCAGCCCACTTGCCAGTCATATATATTGCACACTTTATGTTAGCTTTTAATCCGAGATAAAATACTAGTTAAATATGTGCTTTTTGCCGATATGCCTTGCCTTCTTATCAACTGGTACTGCAGGAACGTCTCCATAAGCAACTTCCTTTCTCAATAAATATTCCAAAATACTCAGAATAATGAATGGTACAGAGCGAGGGGATTTTCATGCGCAAAGCTGCTAGACAACAAGCTCCTGACCTAAGGGTAAGGGCGTTAGGGTGATCAAATGGGTCGCGAGTTCGATGCTCGGATGCTGCCGACAAAACGATCGTTTAGCCTATTAACCGGTCATATAAATTGCCTATTTCATGTAAGCATTTTGTCGGGAATAAAATGCAACTGAACTTTTTGCTTTTGGTTTTCTCTTCAGCTCACCCAGCAACATCAGATTTTACAGCAACAGCTTCATAAGCGACTATCTTTCTCGTTAAATATAGCGAAGTTTTCTAAAGAACAAGCAGTTTATACACATCAGAACGATATTCGATGTTAAAAAGGTAGAAAATCAAAGTGACTTGCATGCACAAACCTGCGTACCTTTTTTATAATCTACAATCAGTTCAACTATTTTCCCCAATTGGTTCGTGCTTCTCTCTGTGAACTTCTGACAGATACCTGACCTGCAGACTCCGTCGGGACATGGACGATTGTTATCAAGGTGCATAACAAAGAGGTCATTCATCGGCTCCTTATTCGTCATGTTCGAGAGGAAAAATAATTGAGTACCCAAAGTATATTTACGTGGGCGTGCAGCAGTAACAGGGATCACCTGCCAGCCTATAGGTGAAGGAGAATAAGTCCCGGCAATTTCCTCGATTGATTTTTCATATTCCTCTATAGCGATTGGTCGGCAGACCTCTTTTTCCTCGCCGTTTAATCTTAATGGGATCGCGCAGCAAATGAGGCAGGAGAATTCAGCTGCAATTTAAGGAGGCAAAATCATAAATAACAGTCGTGTTAAAACTTCTATGGCTAAAAAGCAAAACATAGCATCCACAAAGAAATGTGATTGCATCAGGTTTGGACTTCCACCACCGATAAAGTGTGCTCGCCGACTTTGTTTTAGACAAATATAAATAATCTCTTAACATGCATACACAGAGACAATCACAAGCTGAGTAAAGTGTGGGCGCTCACAAGAAAGCAACCTCTGAACATGGGAGCTCTTGATGCATGCATGTCGTGCTTCTAGGTCCCAATAATATTGCACAGGTAAGGAGTGTGTCCTTATCCCGTCACCTCCTTACATAACACCCCAAAATTGGGGGTGGCAAAGTGATTATACCAGTGCCTTTTACTTACGAGCTACTCAGAAAGGACAGAGAAGTCATCTGGTGTGCTGTTGTCCCGCATCGAATATTTTGAAGTAAATCAGATATGGCGATTTTATCCCTTTTTAAGATCTCGCAATTCATCACCCTTCCACACGCACCGGCTTTCTGCACTTTCGATGGCTTTCGCTGCAAATAATATGCCAAAACACACCAGAAACTGAAACGAGTGATACAATAGAGTTTTGCGATCTGTGTCTTAAAATTGTCTTCAATTTCAACCGCCTGATCTACTAGCAAAGGAAAGAGACACCGATCGCCTCACCTCTTTCAGAACAAATAACTGAAGCAAGTTAGGATAGGTTAAATGGCTTGTCTTTAGCCCAAACACCCCGAAGGTCTGGGCCAGATAGGTTGACGATACCTTCGATATAATCAAAAGGACCCAGTAGCAAACTTTTAAGCCATTTTTAACTACAAACGTTTCTGAAGTCCAGTTAACGATAGAAGAAAACGGCAACAATCCGTTGACCCTCCTTGATTTCTTAGTTTAAATGCAGGCAGACAAAGACAAGGACAATTCCCAACCATAATTTAACCAGCAAAAGGCGTATTTTCTCCTTACAAAACAACCCAAAAGTTTATCGTCGCTATTTATTGCATGCGTCAGTGTCTTAGAAACAACTGCAGTAACCCGCGGGTATATTATTTAAAGTAATATCAGAATTTTGAAGCATGCGTCACATTCTCTTTTCCATACCCAACCTTTGTCCGATGCTTAGACAAATTAAGGAATATCGGAAGCGAGGTAGGACACAGATGGTTGGCGCGAAGGATGTTGCTCTTATGCGTGCAACCACGCCGCTCCACGGTTAGCACTTACAATGAGAGCGCAACCTCAATAACGTCTGCCCTATCCCGAATAGCACCACATATTGCTGCAGCGCATATCCCACCCAAGGAATGTTATTGGACGGAATGAACTAATGCCAGTTAGGACCGTAAAATGTATTTGACGTTACATGTTAGTCTCTGTTCAACACAAATTAATTAAATAATGCCAAACTTGCAAACACGTTCGCAGTCGTTATGTGTTGAGATAAGAATGAAAAGAATTAAGAATTAACTTGTTTTTTCATTAACTAACTCACCCTTATCACAAATGCAGGTTTTGAGGCCAAACATGGTGCAAAATGGTAAACAATCTCCATCGTCACAGTAACTATGCTCTTGACAGCGGATACCTAGTTTTGCCCACCGAAGCACACATTCTCGGTTTGAACCATCACACCACAAAAAATTACGCTTACACGGTGTAAACACACCGTTGTCGCAAGCAGTCCCCTCGGGAGCGACTTGGCAATCTAAAAAAGAAACTGTGTTTGCTCATGAAATATTTTGAAAGTACTGAACAATACTTCTATGCTAAAATATGGTGCACTTACATGATGAGGAAAGTACTGTATCCCGACCTAATAATTCGATATCACAGAAGAGGTATGTTGCTCGATTATTGGCACAAATGAAAACTACAATACGCCACAGATGGTAACGTTGTGGCGTCTTTGTATGCAGAGTGACCGCTGGTCTCAAAACGCTAGGTGAAAAACAAGAGAGCTGCTTCGTTCTACAAAGGGATTATCACAAACTGCGAACACACGAAGGATATTTCCTATCCAATTTCGTCGTAACAATTGTAATTCGGGGACATTCGAAAATATATGTAAGCTATGTACGCTAATGTACGCTAAATAATGACTGACGATCTATAGATTTCCAGTCCGCGGCGTTGCATCCATTAATACACCGTCTCAAGCGCTGCTGGAAATAATCTACTTATCGATCTGCAGCGCGGGTAATGCATACTGTCGTGAACTATAATTCGCTATCTGACCTAAAGCGATTAAGTGCACTTCCTTGATAGAGTTGTAGGCTCTCTATCTCTGTGAGAGCTGAGAAATCAAGTTCAGAGTTCCGCCGGCTCCTATAATGGACTTGTGCATGCACGGCTTTCCTTGGTAGTAGAATATAGGCTAAGACATGCGGTCACGAGAAGTAATCGTTTGACGTTGCTTTGCAGTAAGCAAGCACCTCTTTGGTAAAATTGAAGGCTTTTTATCAGACCTGCTAAGGATATAGGAAAGTCATTTTACGATTTGATTGAGATGGACTTCATGCTGGGATGAAACAAATACAGACGAAAAAGATAAAAGCTCCTATTAAAAGGCTGACCTTCTGTACAACACCTGTGATTGGAAGGTGAACACCGCGCTCTACGGGTCAATTTACATGTGTTTGAGCAACACTTGTTGCCGCCAGATCTCCCGGGATCACACTCTTCGCCAAAGTCAAGGCGGGAATTTCCGCATAGGTCATTACGAATAAGATTATTGTCAACGAAACAGCGATGCGATCTGAGTTCAAGCACCGCACCAATAGAGCGCCGACTACATTTCGAAAATTTCTGAAAATGCATGTGGAAATGTAGAGTTTTTTCAAACCGACAATATAGCAAACATATCAGAGAAAAGTATTCTGCAAGCAAGGAGAATGTTAAGGTTCAGATAAGGATGAGTTATAATCTGCGCTTACTGAAAAGTTCTGCGTTCAGACTCAGCAAGCATGTAAGCACCGCACCGCATGGCACCTGCAACCCTTTACGCGAAGCTAGTTGGATCTCATCGAAAGGTAACTGAGACGTTTTCTTCGTTTCATGTGCTTGGGGCTTGCAAGGATGATGCAACTGATTTATGGAGCACTACGCTCTCCTTAACCAAAGCTTTTTTTACAGAAGCGTCAGTCCCCGATGGCTTGAGTTTGGCAAACGCAAAGACGTCAATTTAAAGGTTTGTATGACCCAATGGTAGGAAGCCACTACACGCAGAAAGCTGTGCGCTCCAAAGACTAATTGCACCCAACTATACTTTCACGTATCCTGTATCGCTCTCTGTCCAATGGTTTATAAAACGTTTTGATCACCATTTCCCATGCATAGATCTCAAATATATCAACCCTCGCGTACCTTTCCGTTCGTGTTTCTGCCGGAACTCTGAATCCGTTTAAAACGCACTTTTACGCAGCTGCCTTTGTGAGCAACTGGATGATTGCTCTGAAAACATAGAAGTTGTGTGGTATTCCTTGCGTCCCTGCAAACCGTTGTTACGATTTCCCCATTGAGCATTCTCTTATGCAGAACAGTCATCCAAATGCGTTTATAAACCGATGCCTACGCTTCCGGCACCGAAGGACCCAAATGGGAGAACCACCGAGGATGCGACGTGCTCTATCATGTATCAAGGACGTCTCGGCAGGGCTGGAGCGCATCGCTGCGGGGCAAGGTGTTGGAATTGAACGCAGACTGAATGCTACCATGTGCAGCAGGATGATGGTAACTTAAGACCGGCTAACGTAGAATGAACAATATGCAGGAGTGCATCGCATCCCATGTCAAAGCTGTCCGTAAATTGTACACGAACCATACTAAACACATGCTCGGATCACGCAAACATAAACAGAAGCTGGCCAGTAGATGGGGTGAGACTATATCGCATCAAAGTGCCCACACATACCAGATAGGTTACGAGTTCAACTTCGCAGTCGCGTGGATAACTGGCTTCGTTGGCAGCAAGGCGGACCGAGAACTAATTGAAGCCTGGTCCACGGACGGGAATTCACTCAACATATTTATTGAACTGGCGCCCGCATACGTTGCCCTGCAAAGGTAACTCCAGACTCACGGCACTGGTGGTTAATTGACTCTTTCCCCCTCCTGTCTTCCCCCTCCTCAATGACGTTGAATTGAACTTCTCCCCATGTAAATATTGTTTGTTGTATTTGATGATTTTATTTCTGTATATATTCTCACACAACACGTCGACCTTACCCACTGGCGCCGACTGACAAGGTCAACAGTTGCCAATTGGCGCTCTACAACAGACAATAATTGATTTTATACGCGGTCAAACTTTTGTTTGGAAAACACGCCTTAACAGCCTCCCCCCTTGTATTGCTTCTTCCCATCTCTGAGAATGGACTCTTGTAGGAGTCCGAAAGCTCAAATAACAAAAAAACGTTCCGGTTTTCGATCCCCTTTCTTTTTGACCGATGCGAACACCTGGAACGTAAACCCTCCCTTATTATGCATAAGAAGAAGGACACATTAGAATCCTTAATGGGATAGATGAAGTGATGCGTGGAATTTCAATTTGCTTATAGTTTATGACCTAGACAGACTGAAAGATGAAGCCTCATCCAACAATTTGCATGGACCCTCAAGGTCGACTCAACCTGTCGCAGATAAACAATCTCAGGTTCATGCAGTATTCTTTCATTGATCAAATCTTCTTTCCCTTGTACTTTTCAGGTATATGAGTGTGAATTGACCAATTTAGTAAAGACGGTTAGAATCACAAACATGGAATCGCAAGCAAATCTGCCTTTGGTGGATCTCAATAAACAATTAATATGACCTACAATATGAGTGAATTTTGAATTTACATAGGGTCACTAACAATATCAGAACCTGTGGATGTCGTATTTGAGGAGCTGGAATGTATACAAAACCTAAGCACATTCTTTTTCGATTGACAACTGAAGTTAGGTGAGGGTAGGTTTAAAAAGCTTTAGAGATTTAATGTACAAACCTGACTACTATATGCGTTTTAGTAGGCACCGTTTGGTATATTATTTCATAGGAATATAAATTCACTGGTTACATAACTGCTGTATTTAAAGGTAGACTACTGGAGCTACAATATGATAATAAAAGAATGCTGAAACAGAACGGAACAAAGATATTGCTTAGTTAAATGATAGAGTTTGACTATAATTTCGCAGGACGTCAGAGTAGTGTTCGTCTGGACTTTTGATACGCGCTTCCACTGCCATAGAATTAGCTTAAGGACGCGGACAAGCAAATGATCTGGTAATAGTGAAAATGAAAGTCCCAGGAAGTAATGAAGAGCATGTAGACGCGATCGAAGGGCCAAGGAGTTCTTTGCCTATCTTTTTGGATTTCTTATGGAAACCCTCTGCAAAAATGGTATCAGAATCGTTTTTGCGATCGTCTCAGCGGATCGAGTTGGAACGCGAGACTTCAGGTTAATAAAATTACTAGTCCAACGTACGCGTTTACGTCTTCCCAAACAACTTCTTTATTGAAGCTGGAAACCAGTGAAGGCAGACTGCAGGCAGGGTGGTAATCGCCGGCGGCGACAATTTTATTTACTCATGCGTCATCAGTAGGTAAAGATGCCACCGTGGAAAGATGACGCTTATTGGCCTGAAATTTTCCGATCGGAACCGTCGCATGGAAGGGTGATGATGGCGTCAGCAGGGCAGTATTTTAAGGACAGAATTGCCATGTCACCAAATGTGTGATTAATTAAGCGGAATGCGATCGATGGAAGTCATATAGCGTGCAAAGATTGCTGACCATGCTGAGCTTAAGTCGAAAATTATCAAACTTTCATCCTTATCCTGATTTTTTAGCTTAGTGCCGGGAACCCGTCTATACCAGCAACGTTTTGTTAAAACCAATTGTTCTGCCCCATGCTCAGCCTCGGCTGAGTTTGCTTCCAAACCCTGTCCCTACTAACAGAGGCAGTGGGTATTAGGATACATAGTCAAAATATGGATAAATATGCGACCCATCTGTGTTTGCCCTTGAATTTCACTTTTCGCATTCCATTGCTGTATTCATTTTTTCAAATCTGCCAAATTCAATCCTAAAACAGTTACACTTATGTCAAAGCAAAGGGCTACCGATACTGTTTGTTAAACCAATTATTCCTAGAACTTCCTGTCATGGAATTTTTGGTTTATTGTTGAGGCCCAATGGGCCTGAAATATACAACGAGGCACCGGAAGCTAAAAACTAAACTACCGATTTTGAACTCTGAACTTCAATTTAGTTTTATTTTCAGTGAAAATTAATTCGAAATATGCGTTTTTTAAAATGCATGCAGGGGAATTGTGATCTAGGCCGAAGAAAAATGTCCATAGCAGTAAATGTTAACGATGAAATATTGGAAAGGTTAATTTTTTGAAGGTAGACTGCAGACACGGTGATAATCGCCGTCGGCGACGATCCAATTCACTCATGCGTCAGCAGTAGGTGAAGATGCGATCGTGGAAACATGAAGTTTATTGGCATGAGTTTTCTCGATCGGAGCCATCGCAGGGAAGGGTGATGATGGCGTCAGTAGTGCAGTATTTCAAACACAGAGTTGCCATGTCACCAAGTGTGTGATTTAATAAGCGGAATTTCGTCCGGGGAAGTCATACAGCGTGCGAGGATTGCTGGCCGGGCCGAGCCTAAGTCGACAATTTTTTAAACTTTCATCACCGTCCTGGATTTTTAGCTGAATGATAAGTGGGACATTTGGCTCGTTGGCTCTGGAACGTTTTTCCGCCTGAGTCCTCTTCGTGTGTCTTGCTACGTGAGCTAGGCAAAGTATCAGCCTAAACTATGGAGCCACGAGCTGAATGCGTATGTGCAACAACCATGGGACGAAAAACGAGGTCGTCAACAGGTCACGACTCACTGCTTTCAGTCCTTGCAGAAATTTCAACATTCATTCACCAAATTCATGAATAACAGTGACAAGAAGACAGGCTCATTTAAGACAGGCAGACCAAAAACAACCTTCTAAAATCTTAATGGCCACAACCGCTACTGGTTGCTGCAACACTGCCTGAGCACAAGCTTTTACCCTAATTTAAAAATTAACATGAGCACTAATTCAAAATAAGTACGATCCCATAAGAGTGAACCCACCAAAGAAGCTTTCATGGAAGGCAAATAAGTTAAAAAATTATGTCGGGCAACACGCTATTAATTAAGAAGCAAAAAAATAAAATACTTCAAACAGTTTAAAAATAACTACAACAAGTCCATATCATCTAAAGGTTAGCATTTTGAAGGTAAGATATATGCTTAAGATATTATTTTAGATAGCGATAATAACTTGCATTTTTGTAATGTTTCCTATAAAGTGAGATAGGTTCTCTTGGAGGAAGTTACTTTTCTGGCGCAAGATGAAAACAGTACGTCATACAACCGTTCGATTATGTAAGGGTTTTAATAGATTAAGTAAGAACCCATTGCTGGAACATCTTTAAATGGCTGTGGTATTGCAAAACCTACAAGAAAAAGAGTATATTGAAGACGGCAGATTTATTCGTCAAATTGGTAACTTTCAGTGACATTCGCCCTTCGAGCTTAAAAGAGTATTATGCGTCAAAAACAGCCAAAATCACAGAACAAGTAAATACCGTAGTGGATAGGGGAACTTACGTTGTTATTCGGGCTGTAACCTGATGCGGCGTGCGGAAACATCAAATACTGACCATATGCAACGGAGTCATGAAACGTATTAAAAAACCTTACTTTCAAGTGCCGTAGGTCAGTTTCCTAAAAGCTCTCTTTCATTATAAGCAAATTTTTGGCTCCTATCATGCATAAAATTCCTAGGATTCAACTGTACCTTTCCCGGACCCCGTTCCAATATACCATCGTTGGTTGCATTAGTCTCAATGCCAGCGAGGTTTAAGATAGGCGCGAGGTGGAACCTCGTTCATTTCCTGATTACGGCTTCGGGAAACGTTACTTGCTCCAGGTCTGTTATCCACCGAAAAAGTAATTGTCGTACTATGCATAAAGTCTCTGAATATTTGTTCGAAGAATTTTGCATGGTAAGCTCGCTTAGGAAATTTTTCGGGATTTATGTAATCTAGGTAGTGTTATTGTAGAAAACACACGCATGCACTCTGGGTACTTAACGGTGGCTGAATGGTGTCACCAGTAATTTGTTGGTGACAGAAAAAAATTGACGAACACCACTTCTGATCTATTCAGCGCAGCGTTTTAGTCGTGTCCATTCAATAGTCTGAGACAACGTTAATACGCATTCCCCATGGGGAACACAAACCTGAAAACTAACAAGACGGCGACCTCGCGGAACAGCATGAATTATAACAAATATTGCGAACATGATCCGGTGCTACATACGGATTTGGTGTTTAATTAGGCCGTAGACGAACCCCCGCAGCTTTTTCCTATCGTTGTAGATAGAATGGTTAACCACCATGCATTTAGCTAGGACGTTTGGTCTCGTATTTGCAAGGGCTTACGACGACTGTGGTGGCTATGTTTTGAAAGTTAGATATACGTTCAAGACATTATTTTAAGAAGTGAGAATAACTTTCTTTTTTCTAATAGCTCCTATAGAGTGAGATAGGTTCTCTTGGAGGAAGTAACTATTCTGGCGCAAGATAAAAACAATACGTCATAAAAATAAGTTAAAGTATATAAGGGTTTGAATAGATTCAGTAAGTATCCATTGCTGGAACATCTTTGAATGACTGTGGTATTACAAGCACTACAAGAAAAACAGTATTTTGAATATGTCACATTTATTCGCAAAATTGGTAATTTTCAATGACATATACCCTTCGAGCTTACAAGAGTATAATGCGTCAAAAACAGCAAAAATCACAAACAAATAAATACTGTAGTGGATAGGGGAACCTACGTAATTATTCGGGCTGTAACCGGATAGGGCGTGCGGAAACATCAAATACTGACCACCTTTCGTTATACTGGGAGTGCACTCGTCTCCTGCCGGATCGTGAAATGCGCCCCAAGAATGACCAAGTTCATGAGCTGTTATCAGCATAGCTGTTGCTTCCGTAAATATTTGATATTCTTCGTTGGCAAAAGATGTGTAACCGGTATTCACTCTCATCGGGGGACCACTCGGTGGGTAAACTGTATATTTAAATTTGAAAAAAATCTTAGGGTTTGAAAGGGTTGTGCATTATTAGCCGAAGGCATCTAGGATTGTCTTTGAGCATGTCTTTTTGAAATTCAAGGGGAAAAAGCCAACCCATGGGCCACCCCGTGTGGCCAAGATAGGTACAATTCAAGTCGACAATTTAATTATGCATGCACATTTGATAAAAATTCCGTCAATCGGCTTATCAAGTTGACGCTTCGTCTTCTTTACCCAGAACTGCACTTAAAAATTAAGCATTTTCCTCTAGATGTCTGTTAAATCTCTATTAGTTGCATTTTTAAATGCCACAGAAATTATGGCTAGGCGTTTTATGCACACTCTTCATAAAATCTACATGGTTGGATAAATAAATACCGTAAATATTCGGGGAGACAAATGTGCCACCATCGTCAGCTTCTACGCTCCTCCAATGACTGAATAAAGAACAGATTCGACGAGAATCTGCTGGATACGGCGCCAAAGGCAGAAAAATTAACTGTGGTCCATGACTCCAACGCCCGCGTCAGCATCGACCATGCATTCTGAAGAGGATTGCTGGGTCCACATCGGGCCTCATCGACAGCTTTACTAAAAACGACCTGCTCCTTCTGCGAATTTGTAAAGAGCAACGCCTAATACCGGCAGACAGCTTCTTTCGCCTTTTTGATGGTTTCAACGAAGGGACACGATCAAATTAACCACCCTGAATATTCTCCACCACACATATTGTCAACATTAGGACTAGGTTTACAAAAACGACGCAGCCATCAACGTTGCGTAGAAGAACCAACTGCACAACACCTATGTTGATTACCCTACCGATGCAAACAAAGACGCCCTCTAGCGTAATGTCTGCCTTGTACAAGAGCCGCTGCGAGAAATGGATGGATTGGAAGACCGAAAGATCTAAAGTACTGTGGACCACAAATAATGGAAGACCTTTTTCGCTGCAATCGAGGCTGCCTACGTCCCCAGTCAAAATAACTGCTCGTCTACTCAGGGCTACCATACCCACTACCCTATAATCTGATAAGACAAATTCTTAAGATGTGAACCGAACATTTGAATAGTGCTCTCAAACAACCCTCACCTGCCCCGATGTTATAATTTGCCGACTGTTCCAAATGGACACAGATGTCTTTGACAAATATACAAGAAACCACGGTGGTCACGCAGCAACCCTTAATTAGAAATAATCCGCATCAGCTGTGGTCTGTGCCGATCCCTACACCCAACTAATGAATCAGCTGTAGGAAGTGTTTTGAAATGTAAACCTACCTATACGTGATCTTCTTTGATCTTACAATAGTCTTCAACACTGTGAATCCCGACGAATTGTGGTAAGTCATCCATAAATTCTGCTTCGCTGCGCGCTTCACTCGCATGCTGCATCCGTTCCATGACGGCGTTTTTGTACGCGCCAATGAAAATATAATGGCATCCGATGATTTTGAAGTGAAGCATGGAGTGAAGCAGGTCTGTGTCCTTACTCCCACACACTTCAGTTTCATGTTTGTTGCCTTGTAGATAGACGCTCGAAATCCACGTCAGCAAGACAGAAATTTGGCACCTCCTGAACTACCAACACACACAAGCCGCAACTTGGAAATCAAAGACCACAGTCTACGGCGTGCACTTAGTGGACGATTGCGCCCTGAATACCTTGACAGAACAGGATGTGCAAAGGAGCACGAACCTGTTCACCAGTGGCTGTGCGACCATTGCAATCACCAGCAACACAGACAAATTTGAATCCTACACAAACCGTCACATGCTGTGAGATATTTAGATCCTCAAGTTTATTGCCAAGTTTATTGCCAACGTCAGGCGAATAAACATATTGTCCCAGCGATCGAGTCTTCTTCTTCTTCTCAATTGCCTCCTGGGACACGGATGTTCGCTTGTATTGGCAACTTCTTCCATCTTGGAAGCCTACGATCTGGTAACACTACAAACGATGCTGAGGTTATTCTACGGATGTTCAAAATATGTCATGATTGTAGCCGCTTGCAAATTGCCATGTGGATTTGTCACTTCCTCAAACTGATCGACCGTCGTTGTGCAGAGCGGAGACCTTGACAGTCGACGCCAACTACGCCCAGAAGCTGAACCACTGCCATTTAAGCTGCCTCTGCAAACACCTGAAGCCGACCTGACAGGACGGAATTCCGACGTCCTAGAGCGACTTTGAATCCTCAGGATCCACACCATGCTGAAGCTAATAAAACGACTATCAAGCGGCCATCCGTTGAGGATGGATGACAAGCGAATGCCCAGATATCCGTTCTACGATAATTTCGATGTGGGTGCTCACTGACAAGAACAAATGAGATGAGTAAAGGCTACAATGATGTGCCTACAAATCAATCCGAAGGGCCGGAATACCTCGAGGAGAATCAATCGAACTGAAGAAAAGGAGTAAATACTGGCATTGCAATCTA
>JAYGXS010000006.1:22752573-22776657 GCA_036362985.1 Ligula intestinalis | reverse complement strand
TGGAGATGCAACTCTATTGGTTTAAACAGACGCAAATCATAGACTAGCATTAGTGAGCACAAATTGGCAGCCAAGCGAGAAGATTTAAACTCTAAAGCTGTTTTACATATTAGATTAACTGTTTATGTTCTTCAATTTTCAAGTAGCACTCCTGCAGTCACTCAGCTCATGTATCTATGCGGTCATATGCACATCCGTGACAGTAGAATTCACAACGATCCCGACACGTCCAGCAAATCCTGCCCCACCTCAACAACTCCAGTAACAGACGTACCCTCAGCGTGACTACTAGCACCAACAGCAAAAGCACAAGCACTGTCACCCTCCAACATCACACGATATATTCTATTTTCGCTACCTATGATGTCACTTGCGAAAAAATCACACAGAGGTTGATGAACCGATCACATAAAATGTCCGTACCCGCTTTAATGTTCCACCTGTATGTAAGACACTATGCTAGCGCATAGAACTAAAAGGCGGCTTGTCTCCGTGAAATCAAACGGTAGGATGTCACTTGCTACACCACATGGTCACTTGCCTCCTCACTGGCACATACACTATATATGGTCGCGTCCAAAATCCCATTATATGTGTTTTCGTACATCGCATATAATTAAGTGTGTTACAATTTACTGAAAACCTTGATTTGGAAAAACAGTCAACAGATGATTGATACCAGGCCATAATATCAGTCCACTGTGCATTGTTTGTTGAGTGGCTGACAATAAGAATTGGAGTCAGAAGATATGGGCTTCTTCCTATCTTCAGGATTTTGGTAATGCGGATGTAAATGATAGGGAGCTGTACTCTCCTGTGGCGCCCTCACCTGAGTTAACCAGCACTGTCCTAGACTACGCCCAAAACTAACCGGCTGAGACGGTGGCCTGAGTTTAGGAGCGGGGTAGATAATTAGGCGTGCGGTTAAGCACACTTTCCTTACTATAAGCAAACTGACACACTCGCATTGCCCAGGATTCGCAAAAAGCCGTCACTCAGAAGACTACCAACGGGCGACATAATGCAGATGGCACGGACAGTCCAGTGTGTGTGATTGTGCGCATTAAATAACCATCGGACTGACAATTCAGAATACAATGGTTCTTTCCTAATGTGCCCTTTATTGTACTGTCAGTCAGTTGGGATCTGAGAACCGGCCTCCCTTTCACTGTGATTCTGCTGGTGTATGTTAATCTTCATTTGTTTAGATTCCGTCTTGAAACCGATGACAGATGACAGAGGTAAACATATAGTGAGATGTATGAAGCAAAATCTTTTCACTGTAATTCGGTGTCAGTCGCTCTGCTTACAGCCAAGGTGTCTGCAGCACACGATGCACAGCATCGTAATTGGAGATAAAACTGTCCGGTTTCGAAGTATTTTCGTGTAAACAAAATTTGGTTGAAGTAGGCATGATGACCAGAGAGAGAAAAAGCAATTTTGTTGTTATTTAGTCGGTATTTACTACCTCTTGTTTCCCTGACTTGTAAGAAGGCTGACACTAACCAAAAAAGCAGAAGTACCACTGTTATATAATATCGTTAAAGCGTAGTGGAAGCAATTTTGCAAAACGTACAAACTTTAGCATTAAATCACAAAAAAGTTTACGGAATACTGTGGACACTTGATGTCCACGTAGTCTGGAACGCATCGGTTATCATTCGCACGCATTAGTTTCCTGCCCAAGACATGTGAAAGTTTATACATTTAAACTATATTGCTCTGCATTTTAGGCATTTTAAAGCTCTCCTCTGGCCTGCCCAACATTTTGTGTCGCGTGACATACGAATTACAATCGCTGACGGTAAACAACTTCCGAGCACGTCCTCGTTGATACCTACGTTGTACAAAGGAAAGCTTATGAATGAGGCCGCTTCACATATCGTTGCTCATGAAAACCTTAACGGCGAGATCTCGATGACCATTATTTCAGAATTTGGGACACTAATCGTACAAGTAGGCCTTTTATTTAACATTCATATTGTAGTCCGCTTCCTTGGTGTTGCCGCGAAAATATTCAACATACTTACTTATATATAGACTAGAGGACGTTAGAAATCCCAATATGTAGGTTAACGATTTTTTATTGTTCAGCTCTTTACTCAATGACATTATGCGTGTTAACATTCCCCTCAAGGGTAAGTTCCGTTACCCTTTCAGATGTGTTTCATTTTGACCAGAAGCCAGCAGACCAAATCAACGACAGAGGCTACACATATAAAAGGGAATCTCGTTGCACATAATTACGTCATTTTCTGAAATCTGAAGAAGACTTATCCGTGTTCATTTTTTTGATTGTCCGTTTTGTTTGCTTTCCCAGCTTTATTAACTTTACTTTTACTTGAAATTGGAGGTATTTTCTTTAAAAGTCGGAGGCAGTTAATATTAAGTTCGCATGATTAATAAAGCATGGTATAAAATCAGTAAAAGTTACTTCACTATAAGAAACGAGGAGAAAATATAGGGTGAATTGTCTGGTTCTTAGTGATGTCAAAGGTGATGAGTTCAAAAACTGACCTGGAATAAAAAAATGCGCGACTAAACAGAGGCAAACAGGCAACTTCCTCGACCTGTCGCAGGTGTGTTTCTGTGCCGCATGGAAAGATCTTCGTTGTCGCGCCAGCCTTAAATCCAGAGCAAGACAACCACTTCCAAATCGAAATCTCGCCAACCTTGTCTTGTTTGGTCGCACATAGTGTACCCTATTATTCTAAGTAGTTCGCATTTTTCCGCTGATTTTCGATACTTTGTAAATTCAAATACATTTTTTTCATGAAAAATGCACAAATATATTTATTCTTGTACTCACTTTATAGCAAATTCTGCCTTTCTTAAACGTAACACGTAAAGAAAGGTTTTAATTCAGATAAAAAATACTTAAAAATTGTCTAATCATTTTGACTTATGCAAACTGTTAGTGTTACAATCGGGGTTTCTTAACTACGTGGGGTATGCATTGCGTTTAAGAACAACTATACCTTTTCTTACAATGAAAAGAAGAATTCGCTTGGTTTCCATTACATTTGTAACATAAATATGGAATACACTACACGGTGTATGTTTCTCGATCAAGGACAGCCACATTTTTCGTACGCGAGGATGAAGAGATCGCGTTTTTTCATAAAATTGTACAATACACATAGATTATTATGTATATTTAATGGGAAAAAATGTATAATAAATGCATACGATTCACGAGCATTTCACAGTCATAGAAATGCTAATAATTACTAATTTGAAGCATTTTTCCCGGTTCAACTTGAATGCAAACGAAAACAGTAAACGTTTTTGATATCAACCCATTTTGGGACAGCTCATTAGCTGCTTTTTGTCGCTGCATAAGAAAGATAACGAAAACACATAGAGCAGGCGTAAATTTTGCAGAATGACTGGCAACAAAAAGGAACGTGGGTTATTTAAGAAAATTTTTGATAAAGGACAGGACGTTAAGTCAACATATGAGAAGCAGTGGGTAAGGGAAGTTAATGAAGAACACTTGAGAACTAAATTAAATGACCAAACATTAGGGCAAGTGGAAGTTGATGACACTGTCAAGCTGATTGTGTTGGTCCGGTTTCTTCCACTATCAGTATGCAGCTTCTGAAAACCTTAGGATTCGGTTTGATCTGGCCTGAACAAGTACTCGAAACGCTGTTTTGAAGTCTACAAAATGACCGCTGTCTTAAATATGCAGACGGGTGTAAACTATTCAGATCTCCCTTTTTAGGCTTATCTTCGGATAACGTTTTGCGTACAAAACGTTCATGGCCGATCGATGTTCACCGCTTCTGTGGAGTCGTATTTGTTGCCGACTTTAGTTTCTTTGACAAAGTGGCTGGACGCAAATATGACAAAGCTATTGAGCTACTCGTAAGCTTCCGGGCTGTACAAAATTCATATGCACGCTTAGGTCAAGCAATTTGATAAAGTTAATGAAATCTTTTTGTCAACGGAATTTATCGGTAGTGAAGGTCGGCCCTTAAAAGGCTATGGAATGTTCTTACAATCGGTAAGGTTTTTCCCAAGTTATGCATTTTCGAAATTTTTTTAAACATATTATTACTTATATTCCTAGCATTAATTATCTTTTTTGGGCTGTTTGTGACTTTATTTGTGAATAACGTGTACTTGTAAAATGTGATTTATAGTAGATGGGATGTGAGCAGCGCAACTTCTCACTGTCTAGACTTATTCCATGCAACGTAAACCCCACTGCGAAGATTCAAAAACCTTAGTTTCGCACTGAAAGAAAAAGAACAACGGAATAAGAAACACAATAGGAACGAAGAAAAACAATTTTATTGTAATTTAGTCATCACGTGGAAACGTATGTGTTAACATCTAGCATTGTGTTTCTTAGCGGTGATGATGTGTGCTCATTATTTCACAAAATTACTGCATGGCCCGAACGGTCTGAATACTTACTTCGACTTAATATTTTGTGATTCTTTCGACCCAGATCTTAATAGACACGAAGCCACCCACAAATAAGTTGTCGAACCCTACGCCAGAGGAAATTCTAAAGGTAGATTGGCGCTTTTAAAATGATTTTTCAAAGGTTCTGTTAGTTTTTTCACAATACTCTCTTATATAATGTTCAATGCTTCCTAGGACTTTAGCCGCAGAGACCTAGAAAAGTCTTGCCTGGCGCATCTATTTACCTTTTCCCCCGACTCAAAAGGTGTACTCGGATATACGTGGCCGGCATACCTCGCACCTGGTAAAGAAGGCGGTATATGTTCAGACCTCTGTAAGTCAACAACGTTGAAAGCTTTTGTTGCAGGCAAAAAATACTTTTTTCAGTTTAGATATGTGCTTCTTTTATTTTAATCAAAACCCGCGAAAAGCTCTTTAAATATCAGTCGAAATTATTCCCTATACTTTCAATCACAGAAACCGCCATAAACCGGGTTAGTAACATTACTAACAGCGTAGTTAAGCCCAAGATAATTCAAGCAAGATTATGGGGTGGTATTTAAATTGATGCCTTATATCACATGCATCCAAGTCACTTTAGATTTAGTAACCTCATTAAAAATATGCAATTTTCGATTTTTCGTGAACTTTATCTCAACTTTAGAGAAAAATATTACTCCCGTAACGGGGGTTTAAATCCGATATTGCCGCCGCCGTCGTAAAATGTGCGCAGCGGAACGCCTTATTTTCGCCTTTTTCACTCTTATTTGCAATACAGATTTCCTCATGAAGAAATCCCGCCATCCTCACCGTAACCCCACTCTTCCCGCCGTAATGTTCTCTGCCCGTGATTACGACTCAAGACAACCCTTCATGCAGTCTTTTGCAAAAGAAACAGGGAAGGCAGTTTAGTATAGACAAACCTCTTATGAATGATATTTAAACATAGAAGGTGAATAAAACTTATAACTGCATTTAGAGTCTGTGTACACATGTTAGTCTAAATACACAACTTGGGGTAGATCGCAGAAGTCAAAGGGGCTCTGCTGATTGTCCTGGGGCTGTGGCCGGTTCTTAAATATACATTGTGGTATGGTAACATTTAGAATGGAAATATATTAATAAAACTCATAGCGATTCATAATCAGGTGATGCTAATATTAATTAAGTACATTTTATTGAAAGGAATTACAGCTAATTAACTATAATTACATAAATATAAAAAGTATTCAAAGATATGATTACTGCGTACGTAGGAGCAAGGGGTACAGACAGATAGTACTAAAGGTCCTAATAAAACAATTGTTTGCATGAATCTAGCAAACAACTTGATTAGAAACGAAATTTAACCACAAGAAATCTACACTAGTTAAGAAGTCACGAAAGCTGCCGGCAGGCAGTACTGAAGCTCTTTACTTAATAATTATTTACATTAAACGTGGGCACTAGATTATATGTTTGTGCACAAACAGAAGCTGACATCATAAAACCTTCTGCACCTTCGACAGTGCATGCAATGTCACTTACCGCGCCATCTGATTGGAGCAGTGTGAGGCAGCCATCGGGAAAACCGCGTTTATGAGGGAATAACGTGGATTTTATAAATCAAAATAATCAAATTTCCTTACCTCATCGGTAGTATTCCCCACTGTCCTTTGGTCGCCGTAGCAGTCTTACAATCTACAAAAACATTCTGACGATCGTACAAATGTTTTTTTTCTAACTGAATTTGCGGCATTCCATTTTGTCGGATAGACTCTGTGCGTGGTAAAAATAAATTCAACGTATCACTTAACACTGTGTAAAGTGGGCTTCCGTCGAAGTAGTGCTTGTATTATAAATTATACTATATTCAGTTAAGAAAATATGTTATAATTAGCAGATTTGACAAGGACAGCATGTGCTTTTGCCTTATTTATTTGTTTTGTTGGTGATAGGTGCGCATGTATTACTATCTAAACCTTCTCTCACAACATTTCTACAGATGTTGCTTTAGTAGATATGTACAAATAACGCCTGTTTTTAAATTATATTTTTGTCAGTTTTTTGAAAATTGTCCTTTTGATATGTCTTCATTGAAAAAGTTGTGCGTCTGTTTGTTTTGACAGAATGCTATGTCTAAGTGACCCTTTTTTCTTTGAATATATATTTATTTGTCGGCTGTTTACAATGAGCAAATTAAGGTATTTTCATTGTTGACCTATTAAGCGTTGAGGTTTTCACCGCTCGTTGATGCACATAAACAAGATTAGAGCTCAAACACAATGGTAAGCTTTTCTTTGTCGAGTAGTATACAACTAAATACATCACTAAGGTTGAGCCACAAACCGCGGTTACTGGCATACCCGTATTATAGACGGATTTGCCTCTGGTTTTATGCGTGAGGCTGCATGCGATTACGTTGGTGCTACGTTTTTTATAAAGTTGGTTTGGCAGGTTTGCTTGATTTGAGTTGACTTAAGTGTGAAAAACTCTAGGCGTTTGGCGGGATTTGAACCCGCGCATCAGAGAAAGCCTTTGCTGGAGGCTAATGCTCTACCTCTAAGCTACGAACGCCCGCTTTAATCACACTTGGATCGATATTACGCGCTAAATTATTCGCTCATACGGAATCCACCAATACGGGAGCAAGTTGACTGTCCAAGCAGAATTTCCTAATCAATCATCTAGAATCCACCAGAATGAGTACTAGTATGAATTAATTATAATGTTGATTTTGCAGATTTGCTTAATTTGAGTTGAACCAAATGTGAAAAACTCTCTGATTCGCGGGTTCAAATCCCGCCAAACGCCTAGAGTTTTTCAAACTTGGGTCAACTCAAAGTTCATTTTTTTGGTTATTTGACATAAATACACAAACAGCTTTAAATTGTCTATTCATTACACTAAAAAACGAGCGGTTAACATCAATGCCAAGAAAATCCAGTTCAAAGATTACTCAGAGTTCGATTTACATGGTGCATTGATTTTAGTTTTTAAATAGTCACATGTCCCGCCTTTGAGTAAAAGCATGCGTTTGCCAAGCAAAAACGTGAATGGCTTTATGCACTTAAACATTCAAAGTGCCGTTGGCGGGTTATCCAATGAATACACAGCATTTTTAATCGAAAAAATGCCTTATAAATGCCAACCACTTTGAGACACACCTAATTTAATTATGTGCATCTGAAAGGGAAGTGGCAGAATCGAATATTAAGTAAAACTGCATCACATATTAGGGCGCAGCTCACGCCCGTCCTCGTATGACATGACAGTTTATTTGAAGAGTCTACGCACGTGCATATAGCTCAGAAGCTAGAGATTACGGATACACATGCGGAGCTTTTATGAACATGGAAATTGACCTCCTAATAGATTTGCGGCTTAATTGTGCACCCTTTCAAATATTTGTTTATCCTCCGGCGTCCAAAATTTGCAGGATTGGGTTAATTATTCATAATGCGGCCTTAGAAACCTACCACTGACTTAAAACAAACAGTCTTTATCTAAGACTACAAACGTTCACTTGTTGGCGACGGTATTGCATTTGCAGTTTACGGTGTCTGCCGTCCAAAGGCCGAGGTACATCTGAACTAGTGATTCTCGGAGTAGCATTCCATTCAGGTAGTAAGCGTACCTCTAGGAGACGCAAATTTGAATTCCATCACGCAACATGACGAATTCACTTGAGGTGGAAGACAGGAGACACTTGCACTATCATTCGTTCAACTTAGGAAAGTTCTGTTGGAAGTCATCTTCGTGAACAGTATTATGGATGAATTTACAAGTTTTTCATGCCATCTGCAAAAATAGCACGAGGTTCAATTCCTGTATAAAGTCTTTAATGAGCCTAAAATCTAGGGTGAATCCGACCACACTCTTTATGATTGAGCGTCTTTGTCGTTGTCATTCTACACGGACAGCTTGGGAACAACCAATGAGGATACTCTCCAAATATGTAAAAAGTTTACACCCAATTCCCAACAGTCGCAGCTTTTGTAGATGATGCTGATGCGCAACACTGTCGAAAGCTTTCTAGCAATAAGTGTAGGCCGCAGGCATCTGTGACTCCGCGTTTTAATTGTTCATGTCCCACACAAGATTTCGAACGTCAAATACTACGAGACAGCCAGTATGCATCACCGCCAAGCGGAGGCGACCATAAATGATGTAGCCACCGGTAAGGACAGATGTGACCATTTGCTATAACAAGTGACATCTTAACGCTAGATTTAATGTAAGCGCATGCAGCCTAGAAGGTTTATGTATGGAAATGCGAGGAATAGGTGAAAATTTGAGGTAAATACGGCGATTGCATGTCGAGGTTCAGGCATTGGTTTACCAATGTCTGCGCAAAGAGTTCGCAAGTGACCGAACAGGCTAATGCATGTTGTGTATGTGCGGTGGCAGTGACAGTTTTAGTGGTGGTCACATTGATGGGACGTCAAGTACTGACGTTGTAAAGGGGTGTGCAGGACTTGCCAAGTGTGTCGATATCATGGCGATTTACACTGTCATGGATGAATATGTGACCAGGTAGACGTAGGCGATGAGTGAATGCGCGAGTGCACTGAGGATAATGGACGCGATCATATATTTTATGCGTTGATGATACAAGCATTAGTTTACTAGGTTCTGTTGGATGGAATCACAAGTGACCGTCTGTACCGATTATTTAAAGGAATGTATATTCGCAATTGGGACAGTGCAGGCTCCAGTGCGCTTGGATGAGGACGATGGAGCATCGGGACTTCGAGTATCGTTTGTGGTGGATAATTGTTGGAGCGCTGGAAGCAGATGCGACCGTTAGAGTATTTTTCGTTGTAAAACAGGATGTCGTCAAAGGGTTATTGCGTTGCATCCAAAAGTTCCCGGCGAAAATGATGCACACGCAAAAGATGCAGTAGCAGTGTGCGCACGTAGAGAAAACTTAAACATTAGCAGTCTTAATCCGTGACGTTTGTGAGTCACCAGCCTGTTTGCTTGGTAGATTGCAATGCCAGTATTTACTCCTTTTCTTCAGTTCGATTGATTCTCTGCGAGGTATTCGGGCCCTTCGGATTGATTTGCAGGCACATCATTGTAGCCTTTACTTGTCTCATTTGTTCTTGTCAGTGAGCACCCAGATCGAAATAATCTTAGAACGGATATCTGGGCATTTGCCTGTCATCCATCCTCAACGGATGACCGCTCGATTGCCGTTTTCTTAGCTTCAGCATGGTGTGGATCCTGAGGATTCCAGGTTGCTCTAGGTTGTCGGAATTCAGTCCTGCCAGGTCGGCTTCAGGTGTTTGCAAAGACAGCTTAGATGGCAGTGGTTCAGCTTCTGGGCGTAGTTGGCGTCGACTGTCAAGGTCTCCGCTCTGCACAACGACGGTCGATCAGTTTGAGGAAGTGACAAATCCACATGGAGATTTGCAAGTGGCTACAGTCATGACTTATTTTGAACATCCGTAGAATAACCTCAGCATCGTTTGTAGTGTTACCAGATCGTAGGCTTCTAAGATGGATGAAGTTGCCAATACAAGCGAACATCCGTGTCCCAGGAGGCAATTGAGAAGAAGAAGAAGACTTGATCGCTGGGATAATATGTCCATTCGCCTGACGTTTCAATATCCGTCGCGGATTCGTCATCAGAGACATGAGTAGCAGAAAGATTGTTGAAACTTTTATATTGGACGCCACTGACATTAACTTGAGATATGCGCATAACTCAGACCTGTTTACGATTACCTATGACGAAGGACTCCCGACGAAATCCCAAACGTCAAAATGTCCTTGTTCCAGTGATCGCATCTTCTTCTGCCGAACTGCTGCCTGGAACTCGTATATTCTCCTCTATTGGCAATAATCTTGAGGTCCTAATGTTGACAATATGTGCGGTGGCGAATATTCAGGGTGGTTAATTTGACCGTGTCCTTTCGTTGACACGATCAGAAAGGCCAAAGAAGCTGTCTGTCGGTATTAGGCGTTGCTCTTTACAAATTCGCAGAAGGAACAGGTCGTTTTCAGTAAAGCTGTCGATGGGGCCCAATGTGGACCGAGCAATCCTCTTCAGAATGTATGATCGATGCTGACGCGGGCGTTGGAGTCATTGACCACAGTTGACTTTTCTGCCTTTGGCGCCGTGTCCAGCAGATTCTCGTAGAATCTGCTCTTCATTCAGTCATTGGAGGAGCGAAGAAGCTGACGATGGTGGCACATTTGTCTCCCCGAATATTTCCGGTAATTATTTATTCAACCATCTAGATTTTATGAAGAGTGTGCATAAAAAGCCTAGAAATAATTTCTCTGGTATTTCAAAATCCAACTCATAGAGATTTAACAGACATATAGAGGAAAATGTTCAATTTCCAAGTGCAGTTCTGGGTAAAGAAGACGAAGCGTCAACTTCATAAGCCGATTAACGAAATCCTCATCAAATGTGCATGCTTCATTAAATTGTCGACTTGAATTTTACCTATCTTGGCCACCTGGGATGGCCCATGGGTTGGCTTTTTCCCCTTGAATTTCAAAAAGGCATGCTCCAAGACTCCCTAGATTCCTTCGGCTAATAATGCACAACCCTTTCAAACCCTAAGATTTTTTTCAAATTTAAATATACAGTTTACCCGCCGAGTGGTCCCCCGATGAGAGTGAATACCGGTTACACATCTTATGCCAACGAAGAAGGTCATTTGTTAAGGGAAGCAACAGCTATGCTGATAACAGCTCATGAACTTGGTCATTCTTGGGGCGCATTTCACGATCCGGCAGGAGACGAGTGCGCTCCCAGTGTGACGAAAGGTGGTCAGTATTTGATGTTTCCGCACGCCCTATCCGGTTACAGCCCGAATAATTACGTAGGTTCCCCTATCCACTACAGTATTTATTTGGTTTGTGATTTTTGCTGTTGTTGATGCATTATACTGTCTTACGCTCGAAGGGTGAATGTCACTGAAAATTATCAATTTGGCGCATAAATCTGACGTCTTCAAAATACTGTGTTTCTTGTAGTGGTTGCATTACCACAGTCATTTAAAGATGTTTAAGCGATGGATACTTACTGAATCTATTCAAACCTTTATATACTTGAACGTTTTTTATGACGTATTGTTTTTACCTTGCGCCAGAAAAGTTACTTCCTCCAAGAGAACCTATCTCACTCTATAGGAGCCATTACAAAAATGCAAGTTATTCTCGCTATTTAAAATAATGTTTTGAACATATATCTAACTCTCAAAATGCTGTCTTTTAGATGACATGCACTTAATGTAGTTACTTTTACACTGTTCGAAGTATTTTATCTTGAGCTTTTCAATTAATAGCGCAAGTTGCCCATCATCATTTTTCAACCTATCTGCCTTCCATGAAAGCTTCTTTGGTGGGTTTTATTTTATGGGATCGTACTTATATTGGATTAGCGCTCAAGTTTATTTCTAAATTCGGGTAAAAGCTAGTGCTCAGGCAGTGTTGCAGCAACCAGTAGCGGTTGTGGCCATTGAGATTTAAACAGGTTGTTTTTGGTCTGCCTGTCTTAAATGAGTCTGTCTTCCGGTCTTAAGTTACCATCATCATGCTGCACATGGTAGCATTCAGTCTGCGTTCAATTCCAACACCTTGTCCCTTGCGATGCGCTTCAGCCCTGCCGAGACGTCCTTGATACATGATAGAGCATGTCGTATACTCGGTAGTTCTCCCATTTGGGTCCTTCGGTGCCGGAAGCGTAAGCATTGGTTTATAAACGCATTTGGATTACCATTCTGCAAAAGAGAACGCTCAGTGGGGAAGTCGTAAAGACGGTTTGCAGGAAGGCAAATATAGCAGCACAGCTTCTATGTTTTCAGAGCAATCATCCAGTTGCTCACAAACGCAGCTGCGTAAAAGCGCGTTTCAAATTGATTCAGAGTTCTGGCAGAAACACGAACGGAAAGGTACGCGGGGTCGATATATTTGAGATGTATGCATGGGAAATGGTGATCCGAAACGCTTTATAAACCATTGGACAAAGAGCGATACAGGATACGTAAAAGTCTAGTTGGGTGCAAATTTTCTTTGGAGCGCACAACTTTCTGCATGCAGTGGCTTCCTACCATTGGGTCATACAACCGTTTAAATGGACGTCTTTGCGTTCGGAAAAACTCGAGCCATTGGGTAATGACGCTTCTGAAAAAAAACTTTGGTTAATTAGAGCGTAGTGCTCCATAAATCAGTTGCATCATCTTTGCAAGCCCCAAGCACATGAAACGAAGAAAACATCCTAGTTACCTTTCGATGAGATCCAACTAGCTTCGCGTAAAGGGTTGCAGGTGCCATGCGGTGCGGTGCTTACATGCTTGCTGAGTCTGAAGGCATAACTTCTCAGCAAGCGCAGATTATAACGTATCCTTATCTGAACTTTAACTTCCTCTTTACTTGCAGAATACTTTTCTCTGATACGTTTGGTTTATCGTCGGTTTGACAAACTCTTAATACGTTACCCTTCTACATTTTCACATGCATTCGCAGAAATTTTCGAAATGTAGTCGGCGCTCTATTGGTGCGGTGCTTGAACTTAGATCGGATCGCTGTTTCGTGGACGATGATCATATTCGTAATGAGCTATGTGGAAATTCCCGCATTGACCCTGACGAAGAGTGTGATCCAGGGAGACTTGGCGCCAATAAGTGTTGTTCAAACACGTGTAAATTGACCCATGGAGCCCGGTGTTCACCTTCCAATCACAGGTGCTGTACAGAAGGTCAGCCTTTTAATAGGAGCTTTTATCTCTTTCGTCTGTATTTGTTTCGTGCCAGCATGAAGTCCATCTCAATAAAATCGTAAAATGGCTTTCCTATATCCTAAGCAGGTCTGATAAAAGCCTCCAATTTTACCAAAGATGTGCTTGCTTACTGCAAAGCACTGTCAAACGATTACTTCTCGTGACCGCATGTCTTAGCCTATATGCTACTATCAAGGAAAGCCATGCATGCACAAGTCCATTATAGGAGCTGGCGGGACTCTGAACTTGATTTCTCAGCTCTCACAGAGATAGAGAGCCTACAACTCTATCAAGGAAGTGCACTTAATCGCTTTAGGCCAGATAACCAATTATAGTTCGCGGCAGTATGCATTACCCGCGCTGCAGATCGATAAGTAGATTATTTCCAGCAGCGCTTGAGACGGTGTAGTAATGGATGCAACGCTGCGGACTGGAAATCTATAGATCGTCAATAATTATTTAGCGTACAATAGGTTAATATATTTTCGAATGGCCCCGAATTACAATTGTTACGACGACATTGGATAGGAAATAACCTTCGTGTGTTTGCAGTTTGTGATAACCCCTTTGTAGAACGAAGCAGCTCTCTTGTTTTTAACCTAGCATTTTGAGACCAGCGGTCACTCTGCATACAAAGACGCCACAACGTTACCATCTGTGGCGTATTGTAGTTTTCATTTGTGCCAAGAATCGAGCAACATACCTCTTCTGTGATATCGAATTACTAGGTCGGGATACAGTACATTCCTCATCATGTAAGTGCCTCATATTTTAGCATAGAAGTATTGTTCAGTACTTTCAAAATATTTCATGAGCTAACACAGTTTCTTTTTTAGATTGCCAAGTCGCTCCCGAGGGGACTGCTTGCGACAACGGTGTGTTTACACCGTGTATGCGTAATTTTTTTTGGTGTGATGGTTTAAAACGAGAATGTGCGATTCGGTGGACGTTAACAGATATCCGCTGTCCTGAGCATAGTTTCTGTGAAGGTGCAGATTGTTTACCATTTTGCACCATGTTTGGCCTCAAAACCTGCATTTGTGATAAGGGTGAGTTAGTTAATGAAAAACAAGTAAATTCTTAATTCTTGTCATTCTTATCTCAACACATAACGACTGCGAACGTCTTTGCAATTTTGACATTATTTAATTAACTTGTGTCGAACAGAGACTAACATGGAAAGTCAAATACATTTTACGGTCCAGACTGGCATTAGTTCATTCTGTTCAAAAACATTCCTTGGGTGGTAGATACGCTGCAGCAATATGTGGTGCTATTCGAGATACGGCAGACGTTATTGAGGTTGCGCTCTCATTGTAAGTGCTAACCGTGGAACGGCGTGGTTGCACGCATAAGAGCAGCATCCTTCGCGCCAACCATCTGTGTCCTACCTCGCTTCCGATATTCCTTAATTTGTCGAAGCATCGGACAAAGGTTGGGTATGGAAAACAGAATGTGACACATGTTTCAAAATTCTGATATTACTTAAAATTATTTACCCGCGAGTTACTGCAGTTGTTTCTAAGACACTGACGCATGCAATAAATAGCGACGATAAACCTGTGGGTCGTTTTGGAAGCAGAAAATACGCCTTGTGCTGGTTAAATTATGGTTGGGAATTGTCCTTGTCTTTTATCTGCCTGCGTTTAAACTAAGAAATCAAGGAGGGTCAACGGATTGTTGACGTTTTCTTCTATTGTTAACTGGACTTCAGAAACGTTTGTAGTTAATAATGGCTTGGAAGTTTGCTACTGGGTCCTTTTGATTATATCGAAGATATCGTCAACCTATCTGCCCCAGACCTTCGGGGTGTTTGGGCTAAAGACAAGCCATTTTAAGCCTATCCTTACTTGATTCAGTTAGTTGTTCTGAAGGAGGTGAGGCCATGGGTGTCTATTTCCTTTGCTCGTAGATCTGGCGGTTGAAATTGAAGACAATTTTAAGACACAGATCGCAAAAGTCTATTGTATCACTCGTTTCAGCTTCTGGTGTGTTTTGGCATATTATTTGCAGCGAAAGCCATCGAAAGGGCCGAAAGCCGGTGCGTGTGGAAGGGTGATGAATTGCGAGATCTTAAAAAGTGACAAAATCGCCATATCTGATTTATTTCGAAATATTCGATGCGGGACAACAGCACACCAGTTGACTTCTCTGTCCTTTCCGAGTTTCCCGTAAGTAAAAGGCACTGGTATAATCACTTTGAGAGCCCCAATTTTGGGGTGCTATGTAAGGAGGTGACGGGATAAGGACACACTCCTTATCTGTGCAATATTATTGGGACCTAGAAGCACGACATGTTTGCATCAAGAGCTCCCATGTTCAGAGGTTGCTTTCTTGTGAGTGCCCACACTTTACTCAGCTTGTGATTGTCTCTGTTTATGTATGTTAAGAGATTATTTATATTTGTCTAAGACAAAGTCGGTGAGCACACTTTATCGGTGGCGAGCCTAAGGACGTCTACTGTTTTTCATATTAATCGATACTGTATATCAAATTCTATATTAAAGTGTTGCTACCTGAAATCTTAAATATGTGAATTCCGTCCATAAATATTAGTAGAAGTCCAAGCCTGATGCAATCACATTTCCTGGTGGATGCTATGTTTTGCTTTTAAGCCATAGAAGTTTTAACATGACTGTTATTAATGATTTTGCCTCCTTAAATTGCAGCAGAATTCTCCTGCCTTATTTGCTGCGCGATCCCATTAACATTAAACGGCGAGGAAAAAGAGGTCTGCCGACCAATCGTTATGCATGAATTGGCCAAATCACCCGAGGAAATTGTCGGGACTTATTCTCCTTCACCTAAAGGCTGGGAGGCGATCCCTGTTAACGTTGGACATCGACATTTTCCCGTTTTGCATACTGATATATTTTTCCTCTCGAACATGACGAATGAGGAGCCGATGAATGACCTCATTGTTATGCACCTTGATAACAATCGTCCATGCCCCTACGGAGTCTGCAGGTCAGGTGTCTGTCAGAAGTTAAGAGCGAGAAGCATGAACCAAGTGGGGAAAATAGTTGAACAGATTGTAGATTATAAAAAAGGTACGCAGGTTTGCGCATGCAAGTCACTTTGATTTTCTACCTTTCTAACATCGAAGATCGTTCTGATGTGTATATACTGCTTGTTCTTTAGAAAACTTCGCTATATTTAACGAGAAAGATAGTCGCTTATGAAGCTGTTGCTGTAAAACCTGATGTTGCTGGGTGAGCTGAAGAAAAGACCAAAAGCAAAAAGTTCAGTTAATTTTTATTCCCGACAAAATGCTAACATGAAATGGGCAATTGACTTTATATGACCGGTTAAAAGGCTAAACGATCGTTTTTTCGGCAAAGAGCAACGAAACTGGATGGCTATCCCTGCCTTATTAGCCGTCGTCTGTCAGCCATACATAGACCCAAGTAGAGCCCCACCTAAGCCTCGAACTCGCGACCCATTTGATCAGCCTAATGCCCTTACCCTTAGGTCAGGAGCTTGTTGTCTAGCAGCGTTGCGCATGAAAGTCCCCTCGCTCTGTACCATTCATTATTCTGAGTATTTTGGGATATTTATCGAGAAAGGTAGTTGCTTACGGAGACGTTTCTGCAGTACCAGTTGATAAGAAGGCAAGGCATATCGGCAAAAAGCACATATTTAACTAGTATTTTATGTCGGATTAAAAGCTAACATAAAGTATGTAATATATATGACTGGCAAGTGGGCTGAAAGTAGGAAGGTAAAAGTAATTTAGGTAAAAAAGACGAATTTCGCAGTTTTAGAGGCAAGAAGTTAGTTAAGTGTACCAAACACGCATGTCCTTTCAGTCTCCAGCATATGCACTTGGCTAGACATTCATGATTACGTCACCAGAACGGCTGGAACGTACGCACGCCCAGCGTTCCGGGTAGACTCTCATAGGCACTCACAAACCAATCCACTGAGATGATGTTGATGGGCTCTCAAAAGACGCCCACATCATACTTGGGGATTAAAGCGTGCAGACCCAGAGCCCCCCACGCGTTGGAGTCAATTTTGGTAAGGCAACCACATGCGGCCCATGTCCGGGTACATACAATCCCAATTTAACTGGTGAAAGTAAGAGTTCTAAAATTCGTTCTGGGTCATTTTCGTGGCTAGATTTAAATTACTGCCAAAGGCGCAAACAAAACTAGACTCAAAATTACTTTCAGAACAACAACATTTTATTTAAATGCAATTTGGCTACAAGGATTAAGTCAGCAAAGGCGGTCGTCGGAGGATGCTACATTTGTTTGCTAGCGAATCTGAAGTAAAATTTTTGCAGTAAAAGTCCTAAGACAACTTTTAGGCATTTAGCCTATGTAAAGGCAATTTCAGTGTTGTGTTTGGACATCTTGTTTTGAAGTAGTTCATGTGATGGAATGATTGATCGCCTAAGCATTGGGGTGGAGAGATTAACATTAATGTTTTTCTTCAATAAAAACTATATCCTAATTATATTTATTTGTTCTGCTTTCTTTCTCCCTTATTAGTACGATACATCTGGGCCAACTCCTGGGGCAACATAGTGGTCATTATTCTCTGTCTTGCAGCTGTGGTATGGGTGCCTCTGAGCATTCTGGTTAACAGCTACGTAAGTTCTTGCAGGTTTGATGCCCAAAAATGTGGGTTACCTATATATTTATTTGCCACTTGAGCTATTTAAATAAACATTCTGTGGCTGCATAGCCTTGCGGAATTTTGCTCTTAGCCTGCATTTTAAAGAGGCAACAATTGAGCTCAGGGGCATGATTGCACTTTAATTTTGGCAGACTAGACTATGCTAGTTGTTATTCTTTCGTTTCCGGAATCAATAGTGTTTCATGAAGGAAGCCTATTTACCACACATTGGTGTGTCGTTTGATTGTAGTAACAAAACCACCTAAAATAGTACAGAACAATACCTCATTCGGATTGTTTCTTGGATTGACAGATATTCGTTGATTATTCATCTTATGTAGATCTCCTGGGCACTGGGGTGGAGAGATTAACATAAGTGTTTTTCTTAAATAGAAAATACGTCCTAATTATATTTATTTGTCGTGCTTTCTCGTTCTCCCTTATGAGTAAGGTACACCTGGGCCAACTCCTGGGGCAACATAGGTTGCAACATAGTTTGACGAGGTTTGGAAGAACGATAGGCAATGCAAGGTTTAACACAGTCAGCACTCAAATCCTTCGAGCTTCCAGTAATTTTAAGTTCGTTTCTCTAATACCTATTAAAACGCCTATCAGGTAAGCAAATATTTTAGTCACCTACCTGTTTTTATATTGTCTAAACAATCCGGGCTGGTGCAGTCAGCTTACTGTATCAACCGTATCCTGGACCAGATCGGTGAACACTTATGTGCTAAACGTAAGGGTTATCTGGCCCAACTGCAATTGCGCTCGTATCTTATGCCGGGGCCTCGCTCGTCAAATGGTTTGAGCTATGGCTACAATCGACCATTAAATTGCTGTCATCGGTGCAACCCCACTGGGCCAAAAGAACTTCAAACAACGGGCCAACTAGATTCAAGGTCTCTGTCAAAATACCTTTTAGTGTCTACATTAGTGAACCACACTTTCCATGTAAATATAATGGTACAATTAAAATGTTTCGAGGTTTTGCGCATATCCGTCAACCTCCTATTTGGTTTATTTGATACATTAAATAGTGGTTAGTCAACTGCATAATTTATGTCAGGTCAGTGGTCATTAATGAACGATGTTTATGTCAGCGATATTTGGATATATTTCAGCAGAAAATAAGCTTCAAAAATAACCGTTGCTGTATCCTGTTCAGCAATTACGTTGCGTTTATATATAGCTAGGAGATTTAGCACACTTTTCTTAAGATAGTTAGCTATCAAGAAAAATTATTTTATTCGTGATCTTTCAAACTTTCCTCATCCACAGGACGTACAACTGGAGGAGTCCCGAAGACATTTGGTGAATCTTTTGATCTTCAATAAGCACAAACCCCCTGCAATTGTACTCAAACCTATAAAAAGGACCCGACGGCGGACTCTCTAGTTCTGCGCACTTCAATATATGAAGGCAAAAACGAATTTACCGTCGGAAATGTCAACGCACCTTTGCCGAAATACATGTCTCGTTTACTTCACTTGACATAAAGTTTTACCTTAATATTCAGTACGTGCGCGCCCATAAATGCGTACATGATATATGTAAAATTATGACTATTAGGTATACTAAAGGTCCTTCGTTTGGTGTCAGGCTAGCTTACAGAAAGAGGTTAAGCATGCACAGAAGTTTGCAGTATTTATAGGACACAGTCATTACTGCAAGCATACAGCGACAGTTAACATTAATTGCCTTCTTGTGCGTGGATTGCTTGTTGGACGGCACGCCAGCTCTGACCTGTTGAACTTTCGTCACGGACAGTGAGCTCGGGCATGATAATTGCTCGGCCGTCTGGTTCCCCGGTGTTGGCGTACGATGAGGTGGTGGCCTTCCCGCTCCTCAAGTGACGGCTTGCTTTGGCCAAATTGAATCTCAGGATTGAATATGGATTGGGCAAATCGTTGCACTTGTTGGTGAATTGGGAACCTGCGAACCATGGCTCAAGTAGTTCTCGGCTCACCCGATTGTCACCTCTTGCGAGAATTTCGGCCTCATCAAATTTAAACATGTGGCCGGATCCCGTCGAATGAGCCGCAACTTGAGAACTGGCATCATTTCGCGGCACTGCTGTCGCGTGTTCGGTGAAGACTAATTGTCCCAGCGATCGAGTCTTCTTCGTCTCAATTACTTCATCGTCTACGGATTTTTTAATTAAATGAGCATGAAAACTGACGGTTAATAAGGTCTAGGTGCACTTTAATGGATCTGTCTAGATGCCATGAATATATGAGTGAGGAAAATTGTGTTCAGCTCTTAGGTAACAAAACCTGCTTGTCTCATTGCGACTTCAAACTTAAATAAGAACCGGCCCTGTAATTCGCATGATGAACAGTTTTACATACGAAGGCGGGGCAAGCTAAAAAAACCGAAAAGCGTTACTCGTCGTTGTCTATCATCCCATTGTTGTACACTTTCTCCCTCTTTCTTGCCTTATTGTGAGGCAAATTAAGTGGATGATACACTGACCAGATGTAAGTCTCCCAGGAATTTACTATTTATTTAAAAAAAAACAACTAGGAGTCTGCCGAAAATGAATAACGGGGAGTTGTGCGTTCTTACTGCGACATTTTTGAGCACAATACCCCGCAACAGGTACCATGTGGGACAAGTTGGCTAGCACTGTACCTATAGAAGTACTTTCTTCAATTCTTTCTTTGATTTCTCCTGCAGAAAAATTATCAGATGTATGAATTAAAGGAGATTTAGATTTTGCCAGCAAACTATACCGAAGTTACAACTGATGTAAACGGAAATTATGGCTAAGCGTAAAAAAGTGGCCTAACTCCAAGGAGGTTGCTAGTTACTAAAAATCCTTGAGGCCTACAAAAGGCTTAGTCGTCTCTGTACATCCTTGATAAACACTTCTAAACTTTCATGGTGATTTTGAACAGGTACTGCAGTGTTTGCTCCATTTTATTTGGATATTCGTCAAATTTCCTCCGACATATTCGCAAAGGCGAATAAAGACATGCGCACTTACTACATCAGTCATGAACAAACGAATATCTCAGAAAATTAGCACGACCAAAGACGGTATTTCACAAAAAGGCACTCGCTCAACTTCCTCTGTGCGGGCAAAAACTTACTAGTTTTCACAGGCTTGAAGAAAGTCAAAATTGCGGGGATTCTCTTAGCCTGCCTCAATTATTTCTTAATCTGAAAGCCAAAAAAGCATCAATTTATTGGTTCAGTTAGCCATCTGGATTCCAAACGCCTACTGCCGGCTGTGCTATAGACGCATTATTTGAAATTAAAGGTGAAAATGCACAGCAAGAGTGAAAGAGCATATAGTGTGGAGGAATTAGAAAGCCTCAGCCAATTTCCATGAATGCCTCGGAGTCAAGGCAGACCGTAAAATCTAATTGAATGATTTAATAAAGTTCGGCATTATCCCCGGAGGTTGAGAAAGAAAGAGTGCATATACACAGGAATAGACTATTGTCGGGTGAGAGGACAAAAGATGCAAATCGATAATATGCACAGAACGAAGTGACATATAAACCAAACGAAAAGTTTATTTGACGAAACTGTGAAAACACTCGCAGTATTCAGCGGGATTCGAGCCCGTAAAGGAGGGAGGTTTTAACGCAAGCTTCGGATGTCTCCCCGTTTTCAGTGACACGTCCCCTCCTCCCTTCATGTAATTGACGAACCATGTGGATAAGGTGATCTGGCAGCCGATTTCCGCATGACTTTCCATAGTCCGTCTTATTTACCGTGTCAAATGCTTTCATCACGTCCACAAAGGTCGTATATGAGTGGACGTACATCTCCTGACACTTTTCCTCCATTTGCCTTGCAACGAAGATCATGACTGCGGTGCCACCACTGCGACGAAAACCACACTGGCTTTCCGGCAGGAGCCCTTGTTCAAGATGGTTGTTCAGGCGATATAGAATGATTCGGGCGAAGATCTTTCCCGCATGGTTAAGCAGTGAGATCCCTCTGTGATTGTCACAGACTCCCCTGTTGCCTTTATGTTCGTATATGTGGATGATTGTGGCGTCCTTGAAATCCTGGGTCACTTGCCCTTGATGCCACATCTCCTGGAAGACTGTGGTCAGGTGGTGTATAATTTTTTGTCCATCATATTTGTATATTTTAGCGGGAATTCCGTCCGGTCCGGGTGCTTTCCCGTTTGACAGTTGTTTCATTTCTTTGGTTGTCTCCTCAAACGTGGGCGGGAGATTCAGATCATGGTTTGTTTCCTCTTGAGGCATGCGGTCAATGGCGGCATCAGATATGTTGGAGGCGTCATTTAGTACGCTTTCGAAATATTCGGCCCATCGGTTGAGGATTTGGGTTTTCACTGTGATTAGCATAGTTCCGTCAGCGCTTAATAGGGGAGCTGTACCTTTCACTGTAGGACCATAGGAAGCCCTTATGGCAGCGAGGAAATATTTGCAATCGTTTGGGTCCGCAAGTCGTTGGATTTCCTCAGCCTTTTGCGTCATCCACGCATCTCGCATTTTCCGCAATCGCTGTTGTACGATGCCACGCATTCAATGAAGTTTATTTTCGTGGTGTTGGATGGGTGATCAACGTACTCTTTGTGAAGCCGGTTTTTATCAGCGAGTAGGATGCTGATATTGGCATCGTTTTTGTCAAACCAGTCCTGATGTTTGCGATGTACGTGGCCGAAGACACGTGTAGCTGTCTGCTGTATAGTGTCCCGTAGTTCCCCCATACTTCTTTCAACGGAGGGGTTTTCATTAGCGTCAACTATGTCGGCTAATCCTAAAGTTAGTCCGTTGCTAAGGTGAAGATGATTTGCACGCAAATTTAGTGAGTTGGTATTAAGCTTACGTCGCAGACGCTTACCTTGAGGCCTCCTGCGAAATTTTGGACGGATCCTCATCTTGGGGATGATGAGGTGATGGTCTGACACATCTTCAGCAGTTGGGACTGTACTTGTTACCAACACGTCCGCTTGGTCACGCCACAGTACAAGGACATAGTCAAGGAGATGCCATTCCCGGGACTTAGGGTGCATCCAGGACACCTTCTTCCGATGCGGGAAGCAAAAGAATGCGTTAATCAGAACAAGGCAGTGCTCTGCGCAGATGCGCAGAAGCCGCAGGCCATTGTCATTCATATTGTCAGGGCCGTGAGGACCTAACACACCCCTAAAGGCAGCATGGTCGGCGCCGACGCGAGCGTTGAAGTCTCCAAGGATAATCAATCTGTCTGACCTCGGCGCATTTGCTAAAAGGGCGTGAAGTTCCTTGTAGAACCTGTTTATTATCGCGTGTGGATTTTCCATCGTGGGTGCATAGACGCTGATTATAGTAGCGAAGTTGTTTGCACGAAGAGGCAAACGGAAGCTCACAAAGCGGTCCTTAATGCCTTGTGGCATGTTGGTTAGACGTCTCATGATATCGGTCCGGATGGCAAAGGCTGTGCCTGCTTCGCGTCGCTCTGCCTGTGACCGGCCACTCCAGAAGAAGGTGTAGCCGGTGCCTACTTCGTTTAGTTGGCCTTGTTCAGGGAGACGGGTTTCACTCAGTGCGGCAATGTCAATCTTTAGGCGTGCCAGTTCTCCGGCGACTAATGTGGTCCTCCGTCAGGCAGCTCCCTTCCAGAGCTCTCTGAGAGAGTGCGCAAATTCCAGCATGCTAGTGTGAGGGCCTGACCCTGTGATCTAATGCGCCAAGAAGATGACATGGCGTAAGTGCTAGTAGAGTAAAGCTACGTGGAGCCTTAGTGAGAGCTGTGTGTAGATTCAACTTGCACTGAGCGGAGAGGAGCTTGAGTGATTTCTTTTCCACGTGCACCTCCACATGGTGAGGGTGAATTGCGGGAGGGGTGAATTTGCTTACATCTCCTTACCTGTGTTTATTTAATCGGTTGCTAGTGTGTCCTGCTGCACGGGTGGGCTTTATTTGTTTCGGTGTAGGCCTTTCTTCGCTCTTATGAACACACGGCGCCCTACTACCTGCGAGATACTTGTATCTAAGATAGGCTGATGATCGTAGCCCGCCACGGGAGGATAGTCACAGTTCCGCTAGTAAAGCGAACGCTAGCTGAAACAACAGTAGGCAACATGTGCTTGGAAAAGAAGAATTTAACTGATTGTGCGGACACGTGGCGCACCAGATACGCGTTAAAACACCCCCCCAACCAACAGCAGGGGCCATTAATTTCACCGTACGGTATACACCCACACCCCCGTAGAACCTATCGACGCGACACTCACGTCACCGAAAGGTGACCACCTTCTCCCTTCATCGCAGAACCTACTGGTGCGGGATTTACTTCACCGTGACTGAAGCTAAACGCAGGGGGGTCGCTGCCGGTTGGACCATTTCGATACGCGTGAA
>JAYGXS010000006.1:22735360-22747019 GCA_036362985.1 Ligula intestinalis | reverse complement strand
TAACATATAAACATGTAAAAATTTTAACGTGTGCGTGTGAGCAGTCAGAATTGTCTCTTGTGTACATAAAATATCCAACATAAAACCTGTTACTGTAAAATACTGAGAAGCATATACAAGTGTATAGTTTTATCTACAGGTATTTTCGGGGCGTAAATTATTCCTGCTTACTTGTACATATAAACGGTAAGTGTTAATCCAGTTTCCGTTTAAACGCATCTGTGGAGTTCGCCATTACGACCTCCTCGGGCAGTCCGTTCCAGGCACCGATGACTCGTTGTGAGAACAACCGCTTGCGGACCACTAGATGGGATAGGGTTCCCCGCAGTTTGAGGGAATTCCCACGGAGGTTGATTGAAGTGGCGAAGGCGAAGAAGTCATCAAACTTCAGGGGACACTCCCGATTCCTCACGAGGCGGTACGTCTGTATGAGGTCGCTGCGGATATGTCTATACTCAAGGTGGAAAACGTTACGTGCTTCTAGTCTACATTAATAAGATGAAGACTTTAGGCCCTTCAAAATTTTTGTTGCCCTTCGCTGAATTCTTTCCAGCATCTGGTTATCTTTGTGCATCCATGGTCGCCACGCCTGAACGCCATACTCCAGATATGAGCGAATTAATGATCCATAGATTTTGTCGAATAGTTTTTGTCTATGTCGACAAAAATACGCTTAATGGCAAACAAAACACTGTTCGCCCGCTTGGCAGCCCTAGCACGCTGTAAAGACGGCTTCAGGGGTGGCACAATAGCCATACCCAGATATTTTTGTTCATTGACGTTCAACAGGCACCTTCCATCGAGTACGTAGTTGTGTGAGTCATTCGTCGCGCTCAATTTCTTCGTCTTGAGTCGCAATGTGATATACTTCTCAAAGTTGAACCGCATTAACCATTTTTGGAACATTCATGTAGGCGGTCAACTCCTTCTTGCAGAGTTTGGTCATCATAAGCGTTTCTGATGGGTTGCCATATCTTAATATCATTTACAAACCAGACTCCATTACTGACCAGTCCATGCCTACAGTCGTTGACGTAGATTCGGAACAATAGTGGCCCAAGAACGGAGCCCTGAGGCAATTCACCCGCAACTGGCACTGAAGAGGATTTTGCGTTTCCGACGCACACGGACTGCGATCGGCCTATGATAAAATCTCCCACCCAATTTAATAAATTGCCCCTTTTCCCGGATTCGCCAACCTTGTAGAGTAGCCGTTGGTGTGAGAAATTATCGAAGGCTTTTTTAAAGTCTATGTCAACAACATCTACGGGGGTATTTTCGTCTAAGGACTTGGACCACTGCTCCATAGAATAAAGCATATTGGTCAGGCAAGAAAGGTTTCCTCGAAACCCGTGTTGGACACCATCAAAGAAGTCTTTTTCTTCGAGGAACTTCATAGTGGCCTTTTTGATGATCGTTTCCATAACTTTACAACAGATGCAAGTTAGGCTCACTAGTCGATGGTTGTTCACGCTGGTTCTGGATCCACCCTTGTGATTAGGGTATATGTTTGCAACTTTCCAATCGGATGGGAGGAGGCCCCGATCAAAGGACAACTGAAAAATGTGCGTAAGCGATTTGGAAAGTTCCGAAGCCAGCTCTTGCAGTACCTTTGCTGGTATTTTGTTTGGACCCGGAGACTAAGCTTCATTAAGCAAAAGAAGTTCATTCCTTTATATCTTCTTCTGTGAAACGGATGTCCTCCATGATTCTGCCATTACTCTCTGCATGGAAGTCTGTCGGATGAAAATGCAGTTCCTCAGTGAAAAAATATGCAAAAAAACTTGCTAAGGCATTCTGCTTTTTCGAGATTATCTATAATTTCCTCATTAATTTCGCCTATTAGTACTGCAATTGTGGCTTTGTTTTTTAGTCTGCTGTTGATGTAACTGTAGAGCTCCTTTGGCTTCGTTACGGCCCGCTCGATAATTTTCGCTTCGTAGTCGTTCCACGCTTTTCAAATGTTTGATCTAACCTCGTTCCGCTTTTGGCGGAATTCTTCGTAGTGTGAAGGCTGGCGTGTTGATGCGTACTTCTCCAGAGTTTTTTCTTGCGGTTTATTTGGCTTTTCAGATCTTGCGTTAACCAGGGGAAGCTGCTCGCCTTTTGTAATCTTTTCACCGGACAGTTTCGATGCATAACTTTGCTTATGAGATCCCTGATAGTGTTCCAGTCGGCATCCGGACTACCGGTTAGAAGGTCATACCAATTTATTGCTGCTAGTTCATTTCTCACTGCGGTGCAATTTCCGCGCCAGTAGTCTAACCGAACTTCCGTATTTTTTGGTTTTTTGTTGCTTAAAGCATATTCCCACAGGATCATGACATGATCACTCTTTCCAAGAGGCGCGATTGACCTAATTTTGCTTGTATCAATCGGGTCCTTCGATAATACGATGTCCAAACAGTTTACTGTTTGTGCTTCTTTTATTCTCGTTGGGAATCTAACATTCTGCACGAGAGAGGTCCCCCGTCAGCTTTAAGAATCTGGAGCTAAAAGACTCATGAGAACCCTTAACTGATAGCTCATCCCAGTTAATCAGCGGGGCGTTAAAATCTCCAGTGATCAGTGCATTTTCATTTTGAGCCAGTTCACGCATTAGTCCAAACAAGGTCTCACCACCCTCTAGAAATTGATTTGGCGGTCTATAGACAGTCATGAAATGTAAAGTGGGTACACCACGCGTTTTAAGTTTAAGCCATAGTGCTTCAAAATCATGAGAGGAACCAATTTTACGTTCTGACGCAATGATGCCCTTCTTGAAAAACACTGTTATTTCTCCTCCCCTCCTATGCTTCCGTTCCTGATGAAAAACTTGGTACTCTCCGGGTACAATTTCAGCATCCATTACGTCGGCCTGTAGCCAGGTCTCTGTAATGGATATGACAGCCGGCTGCAGATCAGCTATACAAACTTTGAGCTCGTCAATTTTCTGAAGCAAACTCTGTGCGTTCGTATAAAGAATGCGCAGCTTCGCCGGCATAGTGTTCTGAGCGATTTGTGGGTCTCCACAAATAAGCTACTTTACTGCCTGAGTTTTGGTCTGCTTTTTGTCTGTAAAAGTCAGCGTTATTGTCTGTCTCCAGAAGAATGACCTCTGGGCGGTGATGATTTCCCCGTTCATTATTCGCAGGTTCCTCTCGCCCGCATTGAATCTCCTGTGGAGTTCGGTTTTCAGTGCCCTCCACTTCTCCCTCTCGGCCGGCGAGTACTCCCGCTGAAAAAAAACCGTTGGGTACTTGTTCCGTAGTTGCGATTTCCTGTTCAACAGTAGCTTCGCTTGTTCTTCGTGCTTAAGTATAAATTTTATTGGTCTGGGTTGACCCGAGTCCGTATATGGACCCTTCTTCAGGCCCACGGGGACCACCATTTTTTCATTTTCATGTAGGAGAAGTTTAATGTATCCACGGAATAAATAAATATCATGGTCAATTCTATTCTTTGGGGTCCCTGAAGAAGATTGAGGCAGGCCTTGTATGACGATGCACTGGCTGCGATTAAATAACGGGCTATGAGGTTTATTAGTGGACCCTACCGACGTGTGGGTATCCTCGACTTGGGCTGTGAGATCCCTAAGCTCCGGCATTTGATAATTGGGAGGACCCGACAGCTCCTCTTTTGTGCCAAGGCCACCTTTTTGTGTGGTAGTCGGTGGCGTCTTGGGCTTTTTGGGAGACGCAACCAGACTAGTTCTTACTGGTATCTTAGACACCGCCTGCTTGGTTTGTTGGGACTGTGTTAAGCACGACACCCCTTGAGTAAGCCAACTGTTCAGTCCCTTCATCGTGGTCTGCTAGTCTAGCGGCGAAACCGTCTGCCTGTTGGCCCAACGTACAGAGTTCGACTCCCGGGTCTTCTATATTTTCGTGGATTTCTGATTCTTCGACTAGGTCAAGTTCCACTACTGTTTCTGCTGTAGTTTGCTTATGGAGTATGAAAACCTCCTCTGTTTTCTTCGTTTTGGCCTTTCTCGGCTTTCAGTCGTCTCCGACACCGAGCCATGCAGTAGAATATGCCAAAGTGACTTCAGTTCTGCTAATTCTGTTTAAAGGCATACCATATCCTTCTGCATGACGGAAAATGCTTTGGAAAGTTCCATGTCTGATATGCCATCTCGGTCTTCGTACTTTGTGTCTATTAAGCTCCGGGGACTTCTAGGCCTTTTAGCAGGGCACGATTTAATTTCGCCAACCATGCGGTTTCTACACTCGAAATTGCAATTTGGGCTTATATCCTGAAAGAAATCAGTAGACCGTGCGCCTTCGTGGTCTGATGGTAACGACCGATACCCGCGAACCACGGGTTTTGGGTTCAAATCCCACTCGCAGCACGCTTTTAACACGTTGCGCTGTACGTTTAGTTTTGCTTCCCGTCATAGATCGAAGTAAATTAAAACGATATTAAAGCTCTATGCAATATGTATAAAGCGATTCACTGTATGGAAAGGATACTGGAACGACTCAGCTGTTTTTAGATAGCTGGAATCCCTTAGAATTGTTGAAGGAAGGCCGCCAAAGTGCTAGCTGGTCCGAAATCCCGAAAATAGTATTTCCCAAGGAGGACGAGAAATTTGAAGCACAATTTGTAGCACGCGCTTGTGCGCTTGTGTATACCGATCATATGCAGGGCACGCCTGCCCTGATATTTAATGCCTTTCAGCTGTCATGCGAGGATGTGAGTCACACAACCGTTTGCAACATGACTATATACATATTGTATACTGTGTTTCAGTAACATAGTTATTTTAGGCATTACCGGCAGAAACATTGGGACTTGCATGATACGTATTTCGACATTATTAGGTATCATCAGATGCAGATACCAAACTCTAGTGTAGCCACGGAAATTGCTGCCACACCCGAGATTTGAACCCGCGTCACTCTGGTCAGAAAAGAGCGCCCTAACCCCTGAGCTATCGGGCTTGATGTTTTGTCGGTTGTTCATCGCGATATAGATTAGAACATATGTATACACTGATCATATGCAGGGCACACCTGCCCTGGTATTTCATGACTTTCAGCTGTCATGCGAGGATGTGAGTCACACAACCGTTTCTCATATGACTATGTACATATTATTTTCTGTGTTTCAGTTAAATAGTTATTTGAGGCATTACCGGCAGAAACCTTAAGACTTGCATTATACGCATTTCGACCTTATTAGGTCTCATCAGATGCAGATACCCAACTCCAGTATATCCGCGTAAATTGCTGCAACACCCGAGATATGAACCCGCGTCACTCAGGTCAGGGGCGAATGCCCTAACCCCCCCCTCCCTCCCTCATTCCCCCATCCGCCCCACACGCTAACTTCCATCCAACAAAATACTGCACATATTTTTCTATCCATCGCCTTCTTGCTGACCTTTTTCAGCGTGGTTGGGGGGGGGGGCGAAGTTGGAAAAAAATTCTCGTGAAGGAGCGTGTGGGGCAAGTCAGTGTAGACAAAGCGCGCCTTACGGAATGTATCGAAGGGCCTAAAATGAATGGGTAAAGCCCCCACCGCTGAATCTTCCTTGTGTGAAGAGACGCCGGTTGAAGGCATAGTATATTCTGAACAGAGGAAGTTGAGAATAGACCGGCGGAAGTTTGCTGTCGCACGACTGCACAACCACTCGTGAGAGGACCGATATCCAAACTGTGTGAGCTAGTCAGAAAGAGTTATCTTTGACTAAAGAAGGCTCCCTTAGTCAGAAGTCAGGTAAGACAAATAACGTCTGAGAGTAAACTGTAAGAAAGGAGCAAACAGAGGTCTCTGTAAAAGCAAGCTGCTCATAGATCGTATGTGTATACCGATCATATGCAGAGTACACCTGCTCTGGTATTAAATGCTTTTCAGCTGTCATGCGGGGATGTGAATCACAAAATTGTTTGCCACATGACTATGCACATAATGTTTACTGTGTTTCAATAGCATAGTTAGTTTAGGCATTACCTGCAAAATGATTAGGACTTGCATGATATGTATTTCGACCTTATTCGATGTCATCAGATGCAGATATCCAACTCCAGTGTAGCCGCCAAACCAAAATTCCGTGGCTAGGTCCGTGAAGTAGGTCTTTTGATAAAATTCGAAGAGTCTCATGAGGTGTTCGATTTTAAGTGGACTATGGGTTTCGTCGTAACGCTCCTCAAGTCTCCTGCGCAAGACATCTCATGCCAAATCCGGTGAAATGTATGTAAATAGTGATGTCACGTCAAAGGAGACCATCATTTTGTTTGGTTCAATCCTCTTGCCATGAAGATCTCTCAGGAATTTGGAGGCTGAACGGACCGAGGCAGCAGAGTTCTCTTGAAGGAATTTTAATTTCGAGTACATCCATTTAATCAAATTTTAAGTGGGGCTGCCTTTTAAGTCAACGATTGGCCGCAATGGAACGTTCGGTTTATGGATCTTTGGCAGACCATAGATGCGAACCAGGGCAGTATCTGTTGGTTTCATCAGGCGTCGTTCGTTCTCTGTGATCACATTCTGGCGTTTGAATTTTCCAAGTAGTTTTTTCAACTGATTTGATATTGCTTTTGCTTCTGAGTTTTCTGCCTGTCTGCAGGATTGTCTGTCATCAAGCTGGGCCTTGGCTTTCTCGCCATAGTCATCGCGATTCATGACGATCGTTGCCCGTCCCTTATCTGCGGACAGTGTGATAATACGGTCGTCCGTTCTCAGTTCTTTAATAGCTTCGCCTCATTCTTCGATACACATTGGTCTGGTCTGTGTGTCATCAATAGGGAGGTGACCCGTTGTCGAACGGAATGCTTCGCATCTTCGGTTGTTTCAGTCCTCACAAGCACGGCTTTTACGGCTGCAGAGAAGTCGACAGGGTCGGCATCGGCGGTGTTAAAACACGCTTCATGCTGGAGCACTCGTAGTTGCCTTTCCGTAAGTTGCTTGGAGGAGAGGTTATGTACCAAATTTGAGCTTCCTGTGTCGGGTGGTTGTAGTTTATTCAGCTTCCGATCCAAGACAGCTCGTTTCTTGGCTTGTCTGAGATGCGTCAACGCAGCGATTGTCTGAGCAAGGTCTTCAGTGATTGGATCACCGAGAACGCGGGCACATTCTCTTCTATTTTTGCTCAATAACAGCTTTTTATTTGCGTAAACGCTGGTGGTAACCATCGATTAAAGCTCTCGTCATCCGTTTTGTAAATCTCTTCGCAATTTCTCGATCCATGGACGTGTTAACGGGCGATTTGTATTTCAGGCATCGAAGTGTCAGACCGTCCTTCATGCATTGGTGCAAGAAACGTAGTTGCTCGTACGGTCCTGCCTCTCATGTGGCGAATATCTCCCAGCCGAGAGCTGTCCGAAGCGCATCACGCCCAAAATTCTCACCAATTGAGGCAAAGGTTCGCATCACAGGTATGTGAGGTATGTGCACAGACTGAGAAGAAGCAGCTTCGATCACAGGAATCTGAGTTTTATTTGTCTAAGATTTAGCACAAGTACGTTGACGACACGTTCGTTATCGTCAAAAGGAACACGCTGCAGAGCTTCCATGACCTCCTCAACTCGAGCTTCCCAGATATACAATTCACGCGGGAAGAAGAAAACGATCAACAGCTACCCTTCCTTGACGTGCTCGTCATGCGAACTCCCGACGGCGCAATAGAAACGAGGGTCTACAAAAAGGCGACGAACACCAGACAGCTTCTCAGTTTTCACAGCAATCATCCGATGGCTCACTAACGAAGCTGTGTGAGAACACTGTTTAAAAGGATCCAGACACACTGCAGCAACCCGGAAGAAAGAGCACGTGAGGCTCGGCATTTGCGCGAACAGTTTATGCAGAATGACTATCCTAAAGCCTTCATAAACCGATGCCTACGGCCCCGCCCTCCGAGGACCCAAACAGAACCACTTCCCACGATTTGGCATGCGCTGCCATATATCAAGGACGTGTCGAAAGCGACCGATCGTATTGCCGCAGGACTAGGCGTTGGAATTGCGCATCGTCCCAAGGCTACCAGGCGCAGCTGGGTCATGAGGATCAAAGATCGGCTAAATCCCAGGGAACAATTGGGTGTGGTGGATCGCATACCATGTCTAAACTGCCCTGTAAATTACACGGGACAAAGTGGACGCATGCTGGGTTTGCGCATACAGGAACACAAGTTGGCTGTTCGACGGGGTGATGAATCTTCGCAAGTGGCCGCCCACACCTACAGGGCGGGTCACAAGTTCAACTTCGCAGCTGCGAGGATAACCGCCCACGCAAGCAGCAAGAAGAGCCGAGAGCTGATTGGAGCCTGAGCGTCAGATAACAACTCAGTTAACCGATGCATCGAGCTAGCGCCTTCATATGTTGCCCTGCGCGGGTATATCCGGACTCACGGCACTGGTGGTCCTGTCCCTCCCTCCCTGCTACCTTCGCTAACAGTTAATTGCCCGTCCCCCCTTGCTTGCTTTCTTTGACGGTTAATTGTCCCCTTCCCCCGTAAAAAATTTGCTTACTTCGTTTAACGGTTAAAAAAACTTCCCACCCTCCCGTTAATTTTGACTGCTTTTGTTGACGGTAAATTGTTCCCTTCCGCCTATAAATGTTGCTTGCTAACGTTGACGGTTTTATCTCTGACGATGGACTCCCAAAAGAGTTCGAAAGCTCAGACAAATAAAACTCACATTCCGGTGCTCGAAGCTGCTTCTTCTCAATCTATGCACAGACCTGGGATGAGAACCTTTGCCACAATATGTACATTATCATGTGGCAAACAATTGTGTGATTCACATCCTCGCATGACAGCTGAAATGTATTAAATACCAGGGCAAGTGTACCCTGCATATCATTGGTGTACACATATGTTCTAACCTATATCCTGATCAAAAACCGGCAAAAAATCGAGCCCGATATCTCAGGGGTTAGGGCGTTCGCCCCTGACCAGAGTGACGCGGGTTCAAATCTCGGGTGTGGCAGCAATTTCCGCGGATACACTGGAGTTGGATATCTGCATCTGATGAAACCTAATAAGGTCAAAATACGTATCAAGGAAGTCCCAATATTTCTGCCGGTAATGCCTTAAATAAGCTGCTCATAGTTCAGGTGCCAGTTCATGTGTATGTGCGCGCCTGTGCGGGCAACCCATGAAATGTCTGGCAGCCAACCAAGAAATGGTCATGCTGATTAGTGAGCAGCATAGGTGGCATTCACGGCAGATCAGAGAAGAGAGTCCGTGGAAGTTGCAAGCACACAGGACTGCAAAGCTTCGTGGTAAAGGCACAAGAGTCATGTGGCACCCTGCAGCGAGTCGAACATAATCGCGCGCGCTATAGCAAAGAAAATTTGAGTCAGCGGTTGTGGCGCTGATCTCAAAACCGTCGCACAAGATACTGTGTGAGTGAATCTCAAGGAGGTGATTGGTCAGACTGGATTTGGGGGAGGAGGCAGGCTTTGTTACGTCCACACTTACTTGCTACAATTGGAGGTAAAGCGCTAGTGCAGTTTGCGTCACCTGTGATTGGCTGTCCCAGAGGCAGACCGAGATTGCAATCACGTGACCTCATGGCATGGGAAGTGAGAAACGCTATAGTGTCGCCACAAACGCACAGTCCCGTCATATTGGCAGAGCCGTCGTTACCGACAACACACGGAATGTAGAATGAGCTATTTGCTCAAAAAATAGGCTAACGACGCAAGAGGCTCTAGCAGCACTTAACCCCTGCTGTTCACTCAGAGCTCGTTAGAGGAAAAATCGGTGATAGTCTGCTGCTGTGCTTATTTTAGCATCGGAGTACCCCCATGAACCCTTTTAGTTCATTGGTAGGATACGGAGGTGGGGAGCTCAGTACTCAAATCATGAAAGGAGGACTTAAAGTATATTGGCATTTGGAGCAGGCTTTAGCAGCATATGAAGGCACCCCCATCACCCATTGAAAAAAGCTCATTTATGCGAGTTAGATCTCGAATAGTATTTGGAAAGGTCAATTTTCAGGACCGCTAATGGCGTACTTTTGTATGACCGTTTTGTTTAATTCTTGTGACAATCATTTCGTTTAAGATTTGTCTAGGTGTGTCCGGCAATGATTTGTGAACTCTAAAATGTAGGTCGCTTCAGAGGATCTAGCCTTATTAATGCTAATATCGGTAAAATGTACAATGATATTAGCTTAACCAAGTGCTAGCAACATTTGGAGGCTTTCCTAGACGTCGAGCCTAGCCCAATGTCTTTGTTTGTTAGCACTGACCACATGCAGGCGATAACTGTCCACGCGAGATGACCTTATCCTCCAGAGCGGACACAGATGCACGTGCTTGCAGGCGCACCATTGGTTGCAGTTACCTCAATGCGCCAATCAGGCTATAGGCGAACGCGCACTTGACAATCCCTTATGAGCCACTGTCCCTAACAGACAGTGAGAGTTGCATGACATACTGGATAGCGAGGACACGCTAGTCCGCTCCCAATTCTGGGGCTTGCCCCGAGGCGGGACAAAGAGCGCGCTGGAGATCAATCAGCGAGAACAGCCACGCGAGACAGCAGCTCTAAGTTTTGTACACAATAAACCTTCCTCCGGGCAGATTCCAGAACTATGCCTTTTTTATTGTGTTCTTCCTTGAGGATCTCAACAGGGCATATTTCGACGGTGACACACGTCAGATGTCACCGTTATAACACGAGCGATGCCAATGCCGTCGTTATAACGAAAGGCGTATGTTGTTCACCCTAGGGCACGTACAGTGGAGCCTTGCATGACGAGCAGCGCCATCTACAAACATTTCAGGTAACAAGCGAACCACTAGCGGAAAATTCGTTTCGATTTACGAGCTCAGTTAACGAGTTGTCAGTTTAAGTGTGTACCCGTGTCCACCGCTGAGTCTTGCTCTCAGGGCGTGGGTCCTCGGTCGCCCGAAGCCAATCAGTGATAGGACTTTGTTATATTGGCACGTTTAGCGAAACGTGCGTTTCATATGTCGAGCTCGGTGTTGGAACCGAGAAAACTTGTTAACTTTGAATTTAACTTAACTTAGAATTTAAAATTAGAATTGAACTTAGAATTAGAACCCAGTGTGTGATAGAATTATCACAGGGGTTGAGTAAGTTACAGCCTAGCAAATTTGATCATCAGGCCCGGTTCCTTGTGGGAAGGAGGAGAAGTGGTAGATCAGAGTGAGTGGGAAAAGTTTATTCCATACAGCAGGGGTAGAGAAAAGGGAAGAGAAAATCGACTCCTGGACGAATGCAGTCCGTTCCCTAGCGGGTGGCATCCAGAGGGATTTTAGCTCCGCAGCCATCACATGAGGTCCCGCGTGTCTCAGCCTTGAAAGGTGATTGGCCATACAGGGTAGGTGAAATAATGGGCCACACTAGGCAAGCATTTACGCAGTGCATGCGGCTGTCCAAAAGGTAGGCCGAGTCTTGCGGTCACATGACCCCATGCATGGCATGCATAGGAAGTGACTGCAGAATTACAGCGCTTATATCACGCTAACTACAACGAACAGGAGTATCAAGGGAAAAATGAAGGACATGGCAGCATATCTAAGCTCAAACAAATCCAGATTTTTACGAAGATTTGGAATCCAGCGTTTCCAAACTGGTGTCCAGACTGAAAATGCACTACTGAAAAATCGTTTACATTTTTTCACTTAAGTTTTTGACATAATGCAAATTTGCAAAACTAATATATATATATATATATATATATATATATCAGTAAGGGGGGTA
>JAYGXS010000006.1:22601446-22730818 GCA_036362985.1 Ligula intestinalis | reverse complement strand
GTAATATATATATATATATATATATATATATATATATATATATATATATATATATATATCAAGTCGATGTTTGAATGTTTCGACAAACTAGAACATGATAATCGCCTCAGGTAGGTTATTCCATGGGTCCAAGATCCGGTTAGAGAAAAGGAATACTTCATCCCATATAATCGTCTTGGGGTACGTACAGTTTGAATGGATGTGCCCAGAAATTCGTAGTTGTGGTCAATTTGAAAAAGTTTTCTAACATGAGAGTGCAGTCCAAGCCACGAAAGATGCAGAAGGTTTGTATCAAGTTTTCACGTAGCTTTCTGTAACTCGGACGATAGAGGTTACAGTTATTTAAGCGGATCTCATATAGTAGTGCAGCTTGGCTTCTTACTAATTTTGTTGTCCGCAGAAGCACACTTTCAAATATGGTATAATCTGACCGCATCCACCGTCTTCAGGCTTGAATCGCGTATTTAAGCTGTAGCTATATGAAGTTATTAAGCATTAAAGCGAAGCAGCGTTCGTCAAAATCCATGAATGCCCGCTTAATTGCGTACAACACTGCAGTCGCAGCCTTAGCCGCCTTACATTACACTCGAGGAGCAAACATACTCGACCTAATTTTTTGTAGGGGATGCGAACCACTTTCAGTGTCATCCTTAGTTGCACTTGGGAGTTCAGACCATCTTACAGTTGTTAGTGAACTAGAACTGGAGGCGGATGAAACATTTTCCCAAAATTATAGTTTTTATCATGACTTGCGATCAGCAAACACGGCTGACCTACTGGCACATCTAAACGCTCTCGACTTGTCTGAATTTTTCCAATGTTTGGATGTAAATGTTTGTACCGATGCACTGTACAAAGTGTTGGATCCACTCATCCTCCACTTTGTCCCCCGTAAGAAATTAATACATGTCAAGGATGAAGTGTACCTTCCTCTGTCTTTCCGTCGTAGGCTGCGTAAACTCTCTCGTCGTTTGCATCGGCAGAACGACACTTCCGTTCTGCCCTTGATCACACTGATCTTTGAGCAGGCTAAGAAGCTCTCCGAAGAAAAGCAGATAGCCGATGTGGCTCATTTCGCTGAAAACCTTTCCCTTAATGTTTCGAAACTCTTTTCGTGTACAGTAAAAGCGCAGAGGAAAACGCAACACCCCATACTTCAAGATGCTTTAGGAGACCCCATAGCTGACGCTAAGTTGACCGCCGATAGCTTCAATGTGTTCCTATCCAAAACTTTTAGTGAAAGCTCGTTCGCTGCACCTCCGGTTATCCGGGCTTGGACGGGTGCCATACTCGAAACCATAAGTTTTACCGTCTGGGATGTGACTGTAGCCATTCGACGTTATCGCCAATCCTATAGTCCAGGACCAGATGGCGTCCCAGTTAGCCTTCTAAAAGCTGAAGCGAATGATATCTTTCCGTCTATTCTTTGTAAGGTATTGAATCTTGCTCTTGAGAGCGAAACCTTTCCTTCGTTGTGGAAGGAATCGCACATAATGCCTATTCGCAAGCATGGCCGATCGACATCATTCGACAAATTTAGGCCAATAAATACACTTCCCGCAGCATCGAAGACCTTGGAGACCTTAATCAAAGAAAAGATGATGCGTCACTTGACAGAGAACAACCTGCTCAGTACAGCTCAACATGGTTTTCTCGAGAAACGATCTTGTGACACCTGCCAGCTCTCTTTCTCTGATTATGTGCTGCAATCTAAAGACAGCGGTTTTGCCACTTATAGCGTCTATTTTGATTTTACTAAGGCCTTTGATCGAGTCGATCATAACCTCCTCCTTCTGAAACTGGCCTCCTTCGGCATAGGTAGCAAGCCTCTGAACTTCATATCTTCCTATTTGGATGCTCGCACACAACGAGTAAAAATTTCCAATGTTATCTCCAACCCCACGCATGTGAGGAGTGGAGTTATACAGGGTAGTGTACTGGGTCCGCTCCTATTTTGCCTTTTATGTCAACGACGTTTCAGATTGTTTTCAGTATGGCAGACCCTTCATGTACGCTGATGATTTAAAAGTCGCTTATCGATATAAACCGGCAGATCGCAACATCGTGCTCGAGCTGATAAAAAAGGATCTTCAGGCCTTCGCCCAGTGGTGTTGCACATGGCGCCTCACCCTTTCATGGCACAAATGTTCCGTTATGGTTGTTGGCGACGATCATCAACCGGAATTAAGCATTGACGGCCACGAACTAAATGCCCCAGGAGTTATCAAGGATTTGGGCATATCCTACTCTAATAGTCTCAATTTGTCAGGGCACTGTGCCCTGATAGTCTCGAAAGCACGCCGAACCACCGGATTTATCCTTAGAAATTTTAAGACTATCAAGGTTAGAACTAGCCTTTATAATATGTACGTGAGACCTAGTCTTGAATACTGCTCACCCTTATTCAGTCTTCTGCGCACTAGTGAACGGAAGAAAATAGAATCGGTGCAGCACTTCTTCACTAGAAGCGTTTTCACTACAGAACACCGTAACTTTACCTACCAACAAAGGTGCGAACTTCTAAAGCTCGATCCCCTATGGCTTCGTCGATTGCAGAAGGGTCTATTTTTACTGTTTAAACTTTTGAATGGTCAAACCTTTAATCCTCTTAGTACAATAAGGCAGCCTGAGCACTCTCGACGCGCCAGTCATCGAGACGTATTTTTATTTCTTCCTATGGCACGTACAGTTAAGTACCGGCAATTCTTTTCAGTAAATGCCATATCAATCTGGAATAAGCTGCCCAAAAGTATATAAACCCAGCAAAACTACCCTATGTTTAAGAGAGCTATAACTAGTTTTCTTCAGCCGATAGCGCACAACTTTTGCCGACAACCATTGAAGGAAGACTGAGAACACTGTGTTCTTGTGCCAACCCTCTCCGTCTGGAACTAATGTTTTTAAACGATATGAAACAGTTTTCCTGCTGATGAGTCAACTCAGCTTACAACTGTACATTTATTCCGTTTGTATTATACCTTTGAAGGCAGGTTTTTTTCACTTGAAACAAACTCCCTATCTCGCCCAGTATTGACAAAACAAAAAACCAAAAACAAAACCAATACTGGCTGCAACATAGGGAGTTTGTTTTAGGTTTTTTCCGGTCTGCGAGGTGTTGGAAGGCGCCCAAGAGGTGCATTACCAACTCTTTACAATTGCCTGTAAACTGGCATAATAAACATATTATTATTATTTTGTAGACGATTTGTCGTTGCCTGACATCCATATGCAAATAAACTTCTGCATTTCTGTTTCTTGAAGTAGGATTTTGTGCAGCTATTAGGATCATGCATCAGGAACCGGATATCAACTTCCCAGACGCAGCAGTATGCATTCATTCGAATTGAAGTACAAGAGTCATCTGTGTGACCAATCATTCAATCGACAAAGAATTTCCTGGAAGGTATCTTCATCAGCAGCTCACTTGATGTCCTTCCATACTTTTACATCAGCGGCAAACATGACACACTCGCAGTCCAATTCCTGTACACAATCATTCACGAACAAGAGAAAGAGGGTCGGTCTGAGTACTGAACCTTGAGGGACTCCGCTTTTGATGACTGTTGGCCTTGATTGTTGTCGTCCTACACGCAGTTTGGGAACGACCAGCGAGGAAATTCTCAATCCACGTAAGAAGTCTGCCTCCGATAACCACCAGTCTCAACGTGTGCAGGGGAGTTTGGTGTGGAACACTGTCAAAGCCCTCCGGAAATCAATGTAGGTCGCATGTACGGTTTCTTTTGCATCAATTGTCCTTGACCAGCTTTGCATCATGTGAAGTAACTTTTTAACACGTGAACTCCCCGTACAAAAGCCTTCTTGTGCTTTCGACAAAGTATTGTGAGCTTTGCAGCATATGAAGTTCAGACTCACGGGGCTGTAGTTGTTCGCAGCTGCACGACGACCGCTTGTGTAAGACGATATGATGTGCGCTGTTTTTCAATCTGGAGGAAGGATTCCATTATTCAACAATTTTCGGAACGCCATGAAATATTATTTTGCCAACTCTCTAGCAATATCCTTCAGCAATTTCACAGGAATCTCCTCTGGACCACGAGATTTACATTCCTACAACTTTTTTAGTTCTTGGAAAATCGTCCCTTCTCAAATAACAATATTCTCAATATTTGGCGCTACCGCGATCTCGTCACTAGTTGTGACGACGACAGTTTAGTTTACTTTATTGAGGGAAGAAGGTTTTAGCCCTTGAATCCCTATTCATAATCAAAAACCGCAACCACAGTAACAATAGTACATAATACAAGTGTAGGCTGAGCATTAGTTGTAAGTGTGAGCCATTTGATAACTGCTGCTACTGACACTGTGTATATTATATCTCTCACACTTTCTCAGAAAATGAGAAGCAAGTTTGTGTTTAAAAATGTATACAGTATCTGAGAGGACCACCTCTTCAGGGAGTCCGTTCCACGTTCCAATGACCTTCTTAGAGAAAACGTTCCCTCGAACGTCGATATGGGCCGGTTTCCTCTGTAGTTTAAAGGGATGACCCTGCAGATGATTAGTCCGAGCCAATTGAAAGAAATCGTCAAATTCTAGAGCCCACACATGGCCTATAGAAAATTGGGTAGGTTTTTATGAGGTCACCGTGCAGTTGCCTTTAATTAAGAGGAAAAAGATCAAGTTCGGTCAGTCTGTATTCATAAGGCAGATGGCGAAGATTCTTGACCATCTTCGTAGCCCTCGCCTGCACTCGTTCCAGGTATAGGTAACCCTTCTTGAACCACAGACGCCAGGCCTGGATGGCATACAATTATTGTAACCCTTATTATTCCGAATAATGCAGAAGTGATTGCGTCGATCACCGACCACGGAAAGATTTATTCACATGTCAGTAGCTAAAAAAGGTAAATGCATTTCAATAGTTGAGGCTAATATTTTCATCGCGAACGGCCCTATCACTAATATCAGTTCACCATTTCCCCTATCAGTCTCGTTACGCACCCCCGCAGACCTCTAAATACCTTGTAGCCTTTTCCATTCCCTCCGTTGTAGCAGCCGACCCGGTAGGTCTGATCCGTTTGTTTAAATTGGACCCCTTGGCGGGCAATTAACGTTTGTGCTAGTGACTCGGTGCAAGTGGTTTCTCCTACTCTTTTTTCCGTTCTAGTGCAAGTCATTGACGGAGAGCACCCTTCACCTTGTAGATGCTTCCAACGTCACCTACCCTCCGAACTTGACCAATTGACCTCTTCCTCACTGGCCAGTGTTTATCCTGTTTCCAGATTACAACTTTTCTGTAATTCTTTAATACATCATACTCCTTCAGTTGTATTTGGATTCTCATTGATTGCCTAATTGAACGATGCCTCTTGAGGACCACAACAATATTGAAACGGGTCACTTTATAGACGATCCCCAGGGTACCTCCGAGAAGATAGACAAGAATTCTGACTCACCCTCTGCCTCGTGTACTACACTGACGGCAGCGCCAGAGAACGACCCATCGCCCTAGTCAAAAGGTTCTACTAGTCCCTCCCTCCTTCGCTCCCTTTGATGGCACTAAAGATTTCCAGTCCTGGCTTTGACACCTTCAATACTATATCGACATTGCACCGTCGGACGAACGCAGCCACTTGGTGCTTACGCATTTGGCAGACGACCCATTTGATCGGGCTCTCACGGCCGGGCTATCGCACGATAAAAAATTCAAGTGTCTCTGTGGGAAACTATAGCACCTTTTCCAGCCGCCGTTGTCCATCGAAGAGGCACTGGGAAGACCTACCAACGGGCGGCGGCAGGCCAACTAATTACTGCGGCAATTCGCAGACCGGCTTATTCGCCTCTGCTGAGACGCCTTCCCATCCCTCGCAGCCGCCGAGTGAGACCAAGTCGTCCTATTTTACTTCAAGAGAGGCCTGGGTTCCCAGGAGGTCTGCTACTCTCTTCGCATCCAGCCCCCAGGGGATCTCAACGACGCCATCTCGCGCGCTTCGCGGATGTTAGAGCCTGACCCCTTCACTATCTATGGCTCTACCCCTGGGACTGCGTTGCGACCCAACCCCGTCAACAAACAATCCGGGATTCACTCGTGGTCATACTCGCGGCCTTCCTCGTCTTACCGCCAAGACTGGGGTAACAGGAACGGTGGATATTGAACCCCTACACCACCCAGAAACCTATCCAACGGACCTCCCGCGATCGTCAACGCGACCCTACCTGCACCAACAACAAAGGTACTTATGTTGTTCCCCTTTGCCCTAGCATGGCTTTTTCCTATGAACATTCTTACACCACGATTTGGGTAGATAGCCAGTCTGTTGAGGCGCTGATCGACCCCGGCGCCCATATGTCCTTCGTAAGGGCCGATCAGCTCTGTGATACCCAGGCCGGTTACATATGTCCACCCACTCACCCCAACACACTCCGTACCGCCACCGGTACAGATATGGTTGTACTCGGCACCGTTACCCACCCACTCGCGTTCTCGTCCAGGACCCGCCAACACACGTTCGTAGTTACTCATACGCTGACGTGGGACATGTTCTTAAGGCTTGATGTCCTATCAGACCACTGATGCCTTCTGAACGTTTATGACCGCACGCTGAGGTTTGCACGGTGAGCTACCAGTCGGCAAGGCTAGTCCTTGTTCATTTGACGCAGATGCTATCTGTGCTGCTGCTTTTCCTCCCACAGACATCGAGTCCGTTATGCCCACTGACCGGGATGTAACAGAGCAGGACCGGCAGGTCCTCCGTGATCTGCTGATCGAGGCAGAACAGCAGTCATTCGACTAGCCATAGACACTGGCACCGCCAAACCCGTTTGGCAACCGCTACGGTGGATACGACTTCATTTACAACAAGAGGTGAACGACATGCTACAAAAAATTCTTAAAGCTAAAGTGATACGGCCGTCTAAGTCACCCTGGGCCTCCTCTGTCACGCTTGTGCCCAGGAAGGACGGGAGCCTTCAGTTTTGCATTGAGTACCGTCGACTCAATGCACTTACCACTCGATATGCATTCCCACTACCTCGGATCAACGTCCTTCTTGACGCCCTCGCCGGTGCTAAGTGTTTCCTCACGCTATACTTAAAGTCTGGCTATTGGCAAGTCGAGGTGGAACCGGACGACCATCACAAAACGGCGTTCATATTGCCGCAAGGGCTTTTCGAATTTGAGATGCTACCTTTCTGCCTTTGTAATGCATCAGCCACCTTCCAATGGCTGATGCAATGCATCTTGGGTTATCTGTATCCGACTGGCTGCTTGATCTTCCTCGGTCGCTCAATTTCAGAGCACACTGATAACCTCGCCACGGTACTTTTTGCTTTTCGTGGCGCGGGCCTCCGACTTAACCCTCATAATTGTCAATTCCTGTGGTGTCATGTCAGGTTCCTGGGACACGAGGTTACTCCCGAGGGCATCCATGTCTCACCTGCCAAAATCGACGCAGTTTACACGTGGCCCGTTCCCACGTCAGCCACCGAAGTCAGGGGCTTTCTCGGCCTCGCTACGTACTACCGCCGCTTTATTAAGCGCTTCGCGGAAATCAATTGCCCCTTGCATCTGCTGACTGAATGCAACCGTAAGTTTGCTTAGTCCGACAAATGCCAGCTTGCGTTCGTGGAACTGAAAAACCACCTTATCTCCACGCCCCTCTTTATGCTCCCCAACACCGCTCCGGATGCCCCACCTATCATTCTCGACAGCGACGCTAGCGCAGATGCTATTTGCGCAGTCCTGTCCCAAGCCAATGACAATGGTGCGAACGGCCTGTCTGTTTTGCCAGCCGCTCCCACTCCAGAACGGAACGCAACTATAGCACATACAGAAGGAAACTGCTAGCACTTATTACAGTCCTCAAACGGTTTAAACTCTTCCTACTGGGCCGACCCTTCGTCATTCGCACCGACCACAAAGCCTTGCGATGGCTACAAAACTCGAGGGTCGCCGAGGACAAATATGCCCGCTGACAGGGAATTTCACAACAATTCAACTATCAGTGTCAATTAAGACCCGGTTGCCAACATGGCAACGCCGATGCGATGTCCCGACGACCCTTCTCGGCGTCACAACCTGAGCCCGCCGCAGAACCCGCTACGGTTGCTGCTCTGGTGATCAGGGAACCCACCCGGTACCATTAAGCGGTTGCTCAAAGCACCAACCCTGACATGGCCATTTTTATGACCACCAGCTGCACGGCTGGCCCCGGCCGATGAAGACTGATTCACGCGGCTCCTTAGAAGCCGTCCGAATTCTGTGTAACCAGATGACGAATTTATTGCTCGAGAACGAAATCCTATTCATTACGGGTACTCCGACACAGCCCGCCCATTTCATCGTCCCTGGTCGTTTAACTGCCACTGTTCTTAAGGACCTCTACCAAGAACTCGGGCACGTAGGGTCCTTCAAAACGGAGGCCGCGGTGTGCCACAGATTCTGCTGGCCACATCTCTGCGAGGATAGGTCCAACTTCTGCAAGCCATGTGCCACTTGCGATTCCCTGAAAGGCCCCATCCCTAAATTTCAGGCGCCTATGCAACCCATGACTTCCGGGTTTCCGTTCGAACGAGTCGGCATGGACATCGTTGGACCGATCAAACCCCCCCCCCCCCCACTCAGACGAGGAACCGTTACTTGCATTAGTTGACTACTTCACTAAGTGGGTTGAGGCTATCCCCATCGCCAAACAGGATGCGGCGACGGTGATGGACGCTATTCTTAGCTAGTGGATATGCCGATTGGGCGCATCATTGTCATTAAAGTTCGATTGTGGTGCAAACTTCCAAAGCTGGTTGCTCCAGGACGTATACGACCTCCTCACCACGCACAAAACCCGTACAACTCCCGGAGATCCAGAAGGTAATTAACTGGTCGAACGTACAAACCAGATGCTCATTAACCTTCTCAAAGCCTTCGTCCTCCGCATACCGTCGACAGACTGGGACACCCGTCTGCCTTGCGCCTTGATGGCATATAGGGCCAACGTTCATTCGTCTACTGGGTACGCTTCGTTCTTCATGCTCACGGGCCGCCACTTTCGGTTACCATCCGACTCCACCCACCCTGCCCTCGCCCAACCATCTCACACGGCCGATAGATATGTCCTCGACCTATGTGAAACTGTTTGATTAACCCACAACTTGGCAGGCAAACACCTTCGTGCCTTTGCCGACTGATAAAAAGACTATTTTGATCGCCACCTACATGGTTCCCCTTACCAACGCGGCAACTACGTCCTGCCATCGGATCATCGGCAAAGTTCTTCTGTCTATGGGAAGGGCCATTCCTCGTCGTCGACGTATTCTCTCCCGTGACGTAAATCCTACGCGACGCCCGGATTCCCGATCCCCCGAGTTTACGGCGCATTTCGCAAAGCTCCGATACTACAACGGGTCTGCCCCCATTATAACGCCGACCAACCTGGCCATCCTACCTCCGCACTTGGTACCATCGCCGGGTGCGCAGGTAAAAGTGACCACGCACCCCACACCGCCCCTGGCAGCCCTGGGGACAGTGCTCTTCCTAAAGTGGGGGCCTTGTTGTGGCCGAACCCGATAGGTCTGATCCGTTTGTTTAAATTGTACTCCTTGGCGGGCAACTAACGTTTGTGCTAGTGACTCGGTGCAAGTGGTTGCTCCTGCTCTTTTTCCGTTCTAGTGCATGTCATTGACGGAGAGCACCCTTCCCCCTGTGGATGCTTCCAACGCCACTTACCCTCTGAACTCAACCAATTGACCTCTTCCTCACTGGCCAGTGTTTATCCTGTTTCCAGATCACAACTTTTCTGTAATTCTTTAATACATCATACTTCTTAAGTTGTATTTGGATTCTCATTGATTGCCTAATTGAACGATGCCTCTTGATGACCACAACGATAATGAAACGGGTCATTTCATAGGCGATCCCCAGGGTTCCTCCGAGAACATAGACAAGAAGTCTGACTCCTCCTCTGCTTCGTTTTCTTCACCCTCATGGCCAAGATGTTTATTTCGGTTTACCCTTTTATCCTTTTCCCATGCCCAATAATGGAATCCATATATATTTCAAACGTTAGCAGCGCCCATTTTTTGGCTATTCTCATTAACATTTCTCTATACCAATCAATACTTGTTCCCCAAATGATACCAGAATACAGAAGGCAGTAGGAGTGAGGACACAGACCTGCTCCACTCTATTATTCACTGCAAAATCTTCGGATGCCGTTATATTGTCATTGGCGCGTACAACAACGCCGTCGTGGAACTGATGCACCATGCGAATGTAACGCGCAGCTAAGCAGAATTAATGGATGACTTACCACAATACGTTATGATTCACAGTGTTGAAGGCTATCGTCAGATCAAAGGAGGCCACGTACAGGTAGGTTCAAAACACTTCTCACAGCCGATTCATTAGTTTGGGGTAGGGATCGGCACAGACCGCAGCAGATGCGGATTATGTTCAATTAAGGGTTGCTGCGTGACCACAGTGGTTTCTTATATATTTGTCGAAGACATCTGTGTCCATTTGGAGCAGTTGGTATATGACAACGTCGGGGCAGGTGATGGTTGTTTGAGAACACTATTCAAGTGTTCGGTCCACATTTTAAGAATTCGTATCTTCTCAGATTATAGGGTAGTAGGTATGGTAGCACTGAGTAGACGAGCGGTTATTTTGACTGGGGACGTCAGCAGCCTCGATTGCAGCGTAAAAGGTCTTCCATTCTTTTTGGTCCACAGTACTTAAGATCTTTCGGTCTTTCAATCCATCCATTTCCCGCAGCGGCTCTTGTAAAAGCCAGACATTTCGTTACAGGGCGTCTTTATTTGCATCGGTGCAACATAGGTGTCGTGCAGTCGGTTCTTCTACGCAACGCTAATGGCTGCGTCGTTTTTGTAAACCCACTCCTAATGTTGGCAATGTGTGCGGTGGAGAACATTCAGGGGTTACTTTGGCTGTATCCCTTCTTTGACACCATCAGTTTCCTACAGAGTGGTCCACGTTGGCTACTGAAAAATTGGCTAGACATTTATTTTGCACCGTGCTGAAATGGAGGTAACGAGTATCCAAATTTAAAGTGACGATCTTTAATTTCCCTGGGGGTCGCACATCTTAAGGTCTCCTCAGTGGCTACATAAACTTTCTATTATGGAGCTGGTGACGCGATGATCGCTCCATCAGACAGCACACGAGATAGCTTTTGTCGGCAGGACGTCCTGTTGGTCCACCATCGAACGAAGGCGTAGTGTGGTACATGCCCATGCCGAGAATGGCGAGGCACCATAGTAAACTCTACCGCACAGAAAAGCCAAAGAGCTGTCTGTCGGTATAAGTTGTTGTTTTTTTCAAATTTTGCAGAAGGAGCAGATCATTTTTATTAAAGCTGTCGAGGGGGCCCGAAGTGGACCCAGCAATCCTCTTCAAAAATATGGTCGATGTTGACGCGGGCGTTGATATCATTGATCACAGTTAACATTTCTGCCTTTGGCGCCAGATCCAGCAGATTCTCGTAGAAGCCGTTCTTCATTCAGTCATTGGAGGAGTGAAGACGCTGATGATGGTGGCACATTTGACTCCGCCCTTAAGTAACCATCGGATATTATGCGGCAGGCAGTCAAGTTTGGTTTGGTCGAGCCATACGCAACTATGAAAAACAAACGTACGGCTTTGTGGGATTTAACTGTCCGGACTGAGGGAACCTTTGGGGCACTGTCAAAAAGGCAGCCACTTCAGATTGGCTTCCTATACCAAGAACATAATCACGTATGCACCCTACAAGAGCACAGTCGATATTTCCCCACGCTCCTCCTAGGACATTTCTACATCGATATCAGCCATCAATTACGATCTAGGATATTGTGGCTGCAACTATACGTATAGAATTTTTTCCTGCGTCGTTGGAATTATTTTTCTTGCGTCAACGATCTTTTGAATTCAGAATTTACGAAGATTTTGTTTTCCAACCTCTTTAAACCGAACGCAACCTCTTCAAACCAACAAACCAGTTAGCCCGTCCCTCTTGATGTCGGGACCGTCAAACCCCGTCGCTCCATCCTCTTCTACGATTAAAACTAGTATAAATACATTCTCTGTACAAGGATCGATAAATTTCGTTGCCTCTAACTCGGCAACAAGCTCAACAAGAATGTCGCCAACACCGTCGAAAGCGTTTAGGCCGAGCGCTTCCCCACCACAACCTAGCTCTTCCCTTGACCGTGGGAGTCATATTATTCCCCCATAATGCGTTATTGAACACACCGGGCCCGAACCACGAAAAATTTAATTTGCACGGCAGTAATCCAAACTGGTATAGTTTTCAATCTAATCGGAGTTGCCGTACAGTACATTCACTGATGGAGACCACTAGTCCTCACGCGAGCGGCACCAACACTAAGTTTATCTCACCGTTCCCCCTATCAGTTCCTTTACCCATCCTCTACCACCCAAACCTGCAAATTTCTATATGCCTTCTCGCCTCCCCCCATTCCTCTTGAACACCCCAGAAGCTTATTTTGGTTTATCCTTTCCTCATTTTTTCCCTGCCAGAAAGCGAGGCCCCTAGATATCTCAGACCTTATCAGCCATCCATTATTGGCTACCCATATGTTAACAGCTCCATACCCGTCACAACTTATTCCACAAATAATAACGGCCCACAGTTTGCCTACCCGCCTTCACATTCTTTTTTATGAATAACGATAGCCATAGTCCTGTCACTCAAAACACACTAGATGTCATATTGCTTAATACCGGTTCTGTTATAAATAAAATGGCTCGACTGCGAGCTAGTGCTTTTGAGACGACGCCCGATGTTATATGCATAACAGAATCTTGACTCCTCCCTCATCCTAGACGAGTATGATCTCTATCGTCACGATCGCATTAATAAGCATGGTGGTGGTTGTCTTCTCTATATTAGAACGTCATTTAGGCACTTTCCGTTTTATCTAAAAAGCACGTCCTTCTCTGGAAATTAATGTTTAGCTTCTACTATCCTGTCGCCCCGGCTAAAGGCAATTATCAAATGTGTATATAAAACTCCCAACTCTTCATCTGAAGGAGATGAAAAATTTGTGTGAAATGTTTCAGTTTATTTCAGAATCCTCTTTTGAAGTTAAAAGTATTGTTGGAGATTTTAATTTTTTCTGAAATCGACTGGCTTTTAAACTATTGTCCACCTAGATTTCAGCCTTTCCTAGATACCATTAATTTTTCTAACTGGTCTCAACTGGTTAGTTCCCCAACAGCACAGAATTATATCCTAGATCTGATTTGCACAAATGGTATTGCCGCTCTCTTCGTTGATTTTAAGCAGGACATCTTCCAAAGTGATCACGCATTTATTCAGTGTTGCCTTCCGCTTCCTTCTACGGAAAAGGCTAGTGCTAGTCCTACCTATCATGCGTCTGACCTCGCAGATATTAGCTCAATCAACAATTTCCTTGACTCATTTGATTGGCAGAGCCCCTGCTCCATAAACGACGCTGCATATCTTTCTCAACTCATGTCGGTCGTTTCTAATAAAATGCTGGAATTTGCGCCTACTAAAATTGCAAAACCCTACACACCAGAATTGACCGTCGCTCATTTTCTTTTACCCAGACTAAAGAAATTGACAAGGCAGCTGAAAGATCGATCCACTAGTTCGCTGTCTGTGCATCTAAGGATCACAGAGATCTTCGAAGCAGCGCCAAAGATTTGTCTTGCGGGTGTCCAACGCAGGGAATCTTGCGCCCTGAGTGAGTTCAACTCTGCAAAATCGGTTGCACAACTGTTTCGTCGTAGGCCTTTCGCAAAACGAGGAATTAAAATGCCCCCATTGCTTAATGAAAATAAAACATTGGTATTAGATGAGTCTGATTAGGCTGAATTATTCAATGCTTTCTTTGCGAAGCATTTTACGACAGAATCCAAACCGGTCCCGTTGTTTTAACCATACTCAGACAATACTGTCGGGAACATTGATTTCTCCATAGAATTAATTCGTAAGCATATAATTTTTCGAAAATACTCCAGTTCTACGGGAAATGATGGTATCCCCAATTCAGTTAGCAAAAGAGTGTCGACCTTTCCCAAATTACTTAGCCATATATTTTCAGTCTATCTCTTAAATGGTTTCTTTTCTGACACTTGGAAGACATCAATTATTCTTCCAGTCTTTAAATCAGGATCTTGTTCGGACATAAATAACTACCCCGGTGTTCATGAAACCCTGGCCCTAGCTAAACTTCTGGAGATAATTTTTAATCAAATTTACGATTTTGCCTAAAAAATAAGCTTTTAAGCGACTCGCAGCATGGGTTTATACCCGTAAGATCATGTGAGACGTATCACTTAGCTTTTCTTAACGACGTCACTTCCCTCCGTAACGAGCGGCAATCCGTGGTTGTTATCTACTTTGACCTGAGCAAAGCCTTCGACAAGCTACCGCACAGACGGCTTCTGGTAAAATTGGAAGCCATTGGCATCCATGCCCCTCTCCTCGACGTCATCGGTTCCTACTTGTCTAACCGCAGCCAGAAGGTCCAAGTAGGTAATTGTCACTCCACTGCTCAGCTGATCACGAGTGGCGTTTTTCAAGGCACTGTCTTGGGTCCTTTACTCTTCATTCTATGCATAAACGAAATTTTGGCTGTTCTAAAAAATTCAAAAAATCTCACTGATGCAGACGACCTCAAATTCATACACTCATTTTCTTAGGATACGGCAGGTATGTGCGTTGATAAAATAAATGCGGACCTTCTAACACTCTCACGTTGGAGTGCTACCTGGCAGATGGAATTCTCTCAATCCAAGTGTAGGTTCATGTGTTTCGGTCCCGCTAAGCTTCCTCGTCTCCTTGTCTTTCACAGTACTCTACTTTTAGAACGATCCACTATAAAAGATTTAGGTGTAAGCTTAACAAATAAACTAGCATTGTTGCCTTATGCGGATCGAATATCTGTGAAGGCTGGACAGATATGTGGTTTTATATCACATAATTTCTCCCTGCTGGAAATAAAGTTAAAACTTTATCGCATATATGTTCTACTTATCCTAGAATATTGCTGTCCCCTCTTTGGTTTAATGAATGCTTCTGACCGCGGTAATATTGAAAATGTACATGGGTATTTACTCACAAAATATTCGCTCTTTCTCGATCCACTAATTTTTATACGGAGAGATGTCAGTTAGCAAACATGACATTTCTTTGGGTCAGAAGACTCAAAGCGGGCCTCTGTTTCCTCTTTCGCGTTAACTCTACCCCTAACATTCCACGAATCAATGCTCTCATTCCCGGAGATCGACCTTATGCCACTCGTAATTACTCCAGGATAATTGCACCCCCCTTTAGCTCCACTTCGAACCATTCTCACTACTTTGCCTCCAAATATATATTCCTCTGGAATAATTTTCCCCTCGAAATAAGGCTGTCGTCTAACTTAGCAGTTTTTAAAGTCAAATTACGTAAACACTTAACTTCGGAAGATAAAAAGTCCTTGTTATCTGTCTCCTCCCCAAACACACAACTTTTGGACTTTAAAAAAGGTCCCCTGATATCTGAGGTGGTTATTTTTATGTAACATTTTCCCATATAAGTCAATTTCTTCCTCTTTTGAGTGATATTTGCAACAATATTTTGTTCACTTCTCTGTCCAGTCATCATTGCCGTTTTCTCTCTTCTCCGTTTTACAACCCTGACGATAGGCTTCATGGTCTTTATTCATGCTCATGGCAGTGCGGCTATTTTCGCCATGTCATCGCTGGACTCCGCAGTCAACAAGGTCGCTCTCCGGCGTTTCGTTGATGATCAGGTGACCTCTGCCATTCACTCTCTTGCCAACCCTTCTGTCCGCGATGGCCTCCCCCGGTCTCACCTCCCTGATGGTTGATCATGAAGCCAGTCGGGCGGTGTTACAGTGGTTAACATCAGCCTCTGCTGCTCTATGATTTCTCCGATAACAAGAAGCGTTTTCAACCCTCATACGTTCTCATCAACATTCCTGTCTCATTTGCACTACAATTAATCCTCTCAACCAACCCCATTAATTTTTTTGAAGCAGTTCTATTCTCCTACGTTTTGTTTTTTTAAGCGGGGGTTCGCTGAACTCCGCCTCAGCTCTAGTGGCAGGATTTTTTTCACTGCTTCCTCCTTAGTTCAATATGCGTTTCAGAGCGTGTTACCTACTATTTTAAAAGGACGATCAGTTGGTGAAAATGAATTAATCCACGAACACTACTTAATGCTTACGCTGCCTATGTGGTTGCTTCACGGAGAGCGGCCTTTATCAACTTTGTATTCATTTTGCCACAGCACAAATGTTGCAATGATGAGGCCCTCCGGGCTTTAAATATAAAAATTCATTTGTTTTATTTATTTATTTATTCTTCACCTTCTAAGTCACGACTTTAAGTGTACTGTCATAGGTCACAGTCCAGTGGATTGCGTGTAGTAAGCATGTTGTACACCTATCAGGAATAACATACCTGGCCTTCCGAACAGCGTGACCAGCACCGGTAGCCACAGCCGCATCACCAACCTTGACTTAACAACACCTGAGCTATTGTATCCTCACTGGCATCGCAGGTGTACATCATGCCAAAACCTGGTCGGTCACTTGCGAATCCTGAACAGAGTGACTGGTGGATCAGTGCATGAAACCCCGACCTTCAGTTGCCGCATCCGTCTCAACTTTCCGCATGATCCATGCAACCTCACTGAGTGTGTGGTCGTATAAAGCTACATGCGTGTCCAGGGAAATTTGAGAGTCAGCTTCACGCGCGTTTTCGTCTACTGTGACCGATGAGTGGTCTTAAGCCTTACGCCTGTTGATATTGAGGTCAGATGCAACAGATTCACCCCCCCCCCCCCCAAAAAAAAAGACCAGCAAATGAAAGAGACACCAATGGCCTCGCCTCTTTCAGAATACATAACCAAAGCAAGTTCAGAGAGGCTTGAAAAGCTTGTTTTTAACCCAAACACCCCGAAGGTCTTGGCCAGATAGGTTTACGATACCTTCGATATAATTAAAAGGACCCAGTAGCAAACCTCTAAGCTATTATTAACTACAAACCTTTCCGAAGTCCAGTTAACAATGGAAGAAAGCGTCAACAATCCGTTGACCCTCCTTGATTTCTAAGTAAAAATGCAGGCAGACAAAAGACAAGGACAGTTTTACAAGGTGCATTTTCTGCTTCCAAAACAACCCACAGAACGATCTTCGCTATTTATCGCGTGCTTCAGTGTCTTAGAGACAGCTGCAGTAACTCGCGTGTGAATTATTTTAAGTAATATCAGAATTAGGAAGCATGCGTCACATTCTCTTTTCCCTACCAAACCTTTGTCCGATGCTATGAAAAAGTAAGGAATACCGGAAGCGAAGTAAGAGTCAGATGGTTGGCGTGAAGGATGCTGCTCTTATGCGTGCAACCACGCCGCTCCACGGTTAGCACTTACAATGAGAGCGCAACCTCAATAACGTCTGCCGTATCCCGAATAGCACCACATATTGCCGCAGCGTATCTACCACCCAAGGAATGTTTTTGAACAGAATGAAGTAAGGCCAGTCAGGACCGTAAAACTTATTTTGACTTTCCATGTTAGTTTGTGTTCGACACAATCTAATTAAATAGTGGCAACGTTGCAAATACGTTCGCAGTCGTTATTTGTTGAGATACAAATGACAGGAATTAAGAATTTACTTGTTTCTAATTAACTAATTCGCCCTTATAACAGGTGCAGGTTTTGAGGCCAAACATGATGCAAAGAGGTAAAGAATCTTTACCTTAACAGAAACTATGCTCAGGACACCGGAATTCTGTTATCCGTCTCGCATAAACCCAGTCTCTGTGTGATCCATCACACTAAAAAACTACGTAAACACGGTGTAAACACATCGTTGTCGCAAGCGGTGCCCGTGGCATTGACTCGGCAATCTGAAAAAGAAAGTATGTCTATTTTTGACCACGTTTGTGAACTCATTAAATATATTGAAATTACTGAGCAATACATCTTTCCTAAAATATGAGGCACTTACATGATGCGGAAAGTCTTGTATCCCGACCTAGTAATTAGATACCACAGAAGAGGCATTTTTGCTCGATGCTTGGCACAAATGAAAGTTGCAATACGCCAGATAAGGTACCTTTGTGGCATCTTTGTTTGCGTAGTGACCGCTGGTCTCCAAATGGTAAGTGAAAAGCAAGAAAGCTGTTTCGTTCTTCAAAGGAATTATCACAAACTGCGAACACACGAAGGTTATTTCCTATGCAATCTCGTCGAAGCAATTGTATTCCGGCGACATTTTAAAATATATCGGCCCATCGCACGCTGAATCATGACGGACGATCTTAAACTTTCCAGTCCGCACCGTGGCATCAATTAACACACCGCCTCAAGCGCTGCTGGAAATAATCCACTAATGGATTTGCATTACGGGTAATGAATACTGCCGTGAACTATAATTGGCTATCTGACTTAAAGCGATTAAGTGCACTTCCTTGATAGAGTTGTAGGCTCTCTTTCTCTGTGCGAGCTGTGAGATCAAGTTCGGAGTCCCGCCAGCTGCTATAATGGACGTGTGCATACACGGCTTTCCACTGTAGTGGAATATAGGCCAAGACATGCGGTTACGCAAAGTAATCCTTTGACAGTGCTTTGCAGTAACCTCACACCTCATTGCTAAAATTGGATGCTTATCAGACCAACTCGGGATATAGGAAATCTATTTTACGATTTTTATTGAGGTGAAATTCATGCTAGCATGAAAAAACGTCTCTTTGAAAAGGCTGACCTTCAGTGCAGCACCTGTGATTGGAAGGAGAACACCGCATTCCATGGAGAAGGGCTATTTGTCTACTATGCAAGTAAACTTACCCTGTTGTTGGAAAGTAAGCCCAGATAATCGAGAAAAATAATATGTTTTGCATTACTGCGGAAAGTTTTAAACAGAAATAAGAAGATTTTCCTATTATTTGATGCATATAAATGCGTTAGGGAAACATGAGAACATGACAGAGCAATGTATACAACCTGGAAATCAATACCAAATCAAAAAAGTAAAACTTAAGCTTAACCATAACACCAACCCTGGCCCTAAAACTAAACGTAAAACTAACCCTTTAACTAACCCCAACCCTAAAATTATGGCTTACACTTACCTTAAAACTAACCATTACCCTCAAATGCGTTCTCATTGAAAGTATGAATAATAAATAATGAAATATAATATTATAAATATTATCATGTTTTTCTAGACTTGTACCTTAGAAGTCAGGTTTTTTTTATTTGAAACAAACTCCTCATTTCACACAGTATTGACCTAGCAAAAGACCAAAACAAATACAATATTCACTGCGAACGAAGGGGTTTGGGTTAGGTTTCTTCCCTGCGCTCCGGAGTTTTTGACGGCGCCAAAGATGTGCTTTACAAATAAACCTTATTAAACCTCATTATTCAATCATCCACATTAAGTAATTGGTTTTTAGGTTGCATTTGGTGCGCACCAATATTTAAGTTTCACTTAATTGTATAAGCTTTAATGTACGAAAATAATCTATGCAAGATATTAATCATCAGAGTTATAGATGCAAGAAATAAAGGAATAACAATCATTATACGACGGTTAAATACGCTAAAAGGGCTCACAGGAAGTATCCAATCAGCGCAGAGTGATCTTGAGCAATTTTGCTTTTCTGATCGGGCATAGTGTAACAAACCACCCTGACCCTCGTTTGTTTTTAATGGTTTCCTTGGCTGTCTAGTTTAATTTTTTGGTATTGCATGAGAAGTCGCGGCTCGCGGTCGTCGTTCCATCGTTGGTTTTTTCTACGCCATCGCCCTTTCTCCTCTCACACGTTAAGTCTAACGCTTTTTGCTACGACCGTTTTCATCTATATTTTTTCTATCCGATCATTCGTTCAATAAACTTTAACCAATTTTCAACAATCTGATATTCCCTCATGGACTCTTTTTGAGATAATCCTAATTTTCATTTTAATGAGATGGATAATCGTTTAGGGTGCATGTTCTGCGAAACACCCAAAACCATGCAAGCTGCCCTGATTCCGATTCCGGCTGTCAGCAATTCATTTGGCTTTAACCAGCTCGGACGTTACAATGGTGGCAGCCGGTTCCGGCTCCTTTTACCCACCGGTTATCCTTCCCCAACCCTCTCTTCCACGTCCCCAACCCCTGACAGCTGCCCCACACGCTCCGAATACACTTTTAGTGCCCCCAACCTTCCAGCCCTGCCAAAACTTCAGGCAATGGCTCGCCCGTTTGTATATTTTCCTGGCTGACATATCCTCCGACAAACATACTCCATATACCCTCATCTTTCTAAATTCCGACGCCTGCGAATTGGCTTTTTCTTCTGGAATTACCTTGTCTACACCCTTTGCTGACGCCTAGGCTACCCTGTTGTCCCTTTTCGATAACCAAATATCAGCTGACGCCGCAGCCGTCTACTTCAACAGCCTGAAACAGCAGCTTTAACAATCACTAGCTGAATTCACACTTGAACTTACCCGTTATGCCCGGATGGCATTTCCCGATATTCCCAAACCAGCACAAAACCACCTTAACCTTTACCGTTTCACAACTGGTCTCTGTGACCATACCGTTATCTACAAATTTCTGATCGAATCTCCTACCGACGTCCCCATTGCCACCTGTCGCTGTCGCCAGTATACAGACCATTAAAACTCCCTTGCCTTCCGACCATCCTCTGACCGCCCTTCAGCCACCAACCCTACACTGACCCTTCCTCAACCTACCTGTCCGCCACCACCACCCCGCATGGTTTCCTCGAAACCAGGCCTTCCCGTACGATTTCCACAACAGAACCCTGGGTGCCGTAACTGCGCGGCGTTCGGCCCCGATGCTCGTCGATGCGTCACAATCAACCCTGTTAGTCTCCTATTATTCTGACCTTCGATGAACCTTCTCCTACTCCTGCCTTTATTGTCGCCATCCTTATTGACAATCAAAATTTCAAGGCATTAGTTGATACCGGCGCTAGCGTTTCCCTCATAACTCCCTCTAACATTCCCCAGACTTTAAGATGCCGCATACAACCCTTGTCCCATCCTCGTCCTATACAAGCCGCTAACGGGTCCCAGATTCCAATTTCAGGCTCTATTTCCCTACCCTTTTCTTTGTGCGATTCTGAAGTTATTCACATGGCCGGTTGTTCTCGGTCTAGATTTTCTCACTGATCATAACTGCGTACTCTATGCCCATGACCGACGTCTCGTTCTTGCACAAACCAGTACACCCTCACCTCCTTATCCTACTCCTCCCACGGATTCTGATTCTGATTTTGACCTCGTTTAAAATACTGTCATGGCCGCAGTCGCTCTCGTTCCTACCTCCCTGGACGATATCCTTCCACCTACAGACTCAGTTGACCCTGATGTTTAACACCAGCTTCGCGATCCCCTCTCCCAATTCCTTGACCTCTTCTCTTGGTCCAACGACTCCCCCGGCCGTTCACACCTCGTGCAACATCATATCGACACCGGTGACGCCAAACCGGTATGGCAACCCCCCCCCCCTCCGCCGTATTCCTGTCCACTACCACGCCGAGGTCGATAAGCTATTAGACGACATGCTTAAGCATAAGATCCTTCAACCTTCGTCCTCACTCTGGGCCTCCCCCATTGCCATTGTCCCCAAGAAGGATGGTTCATTGCGGCTGTGTATCGACTATCGTCGGCTAATCGCCGTCACGACGCGCGACTCTTTCTCACTTCCCTGACTTGATAATACGCTGGAGTCCCTTGGTAACGCCCGGTGGTTCTCTACCCTTGACCTCAAGTCCGGCTACTGGCAAGTAGAAGTGCACCCTAACGACCGCCAGAAGACGGCCTTTACCGTCCCACAAGGCCTCTTCGAATTCCAGACTATGCCTTTCGGCCTGTGCAACGCCGTGGCAACTTTCCAGCGGCTAATGTTTCGGGTCTTTAGACATCTGGTCCCCCGCACCTGCCTTGTTTACTTCGACGATATCATCATTTTGCGGGGACTCGGTCGTACAACATAATTCTAATCTCCGCCTCGTCCTAGAAGCTTTACGCGATGCTGGTCTTACCCTCAGTAAAAAATGCATTTTTGTCCGCCCGAAGTTGAATTCCCTGGTCAACACATATCTCCCGGCCACTTCGCACCTCTTCACGACCGCGTACAACAGATCCGTACATGGCCAGTGCCCTGCAACCAGACAGAACTGAGACGTTTCCTCAGTCTCATGTCTTACTACTGCCGCTTCATCCGTTACTTCGCAAGCATCGCTTCCTCCCTTCATAAATTAACCCAGAAGAATTGTCCTTTCGTTTGGTCTGCCAACTGCACGACTGCTTTTAACGACCTGCGCGATGCCCTCTGCTCCGCACTGATACCAGCGTTCCCTAATGTCGCTGCGGATGCACCGGAGTTCATTCTGGACACCGACACTAGCGGGTCTAATATAGGCGCCATGCTATCCCAACCTGAAAAGAACGGTCTCGAACATCCCATCTGCTTCGCAAGCAATGCCTAATCAAGAACCCAGTGTAACTACAGCGTTACCCGCAGAGAACTCTTGGCTGTCGTGAGTTTCGTCCGACAGTTCAGACATCTATCACTGGGTAAACACTTCGTCATCCGTACGGATCACCACGCGCTACAATGGTTCCAGTGCCTTAAGGACCCTATGCACCAATTTGCACGTTGGCAGGAGTTCCTACAGGACTTTGATTACGAGTGCACTTACCGCTTGGGGCCCCACCACAACAATGCTGACACCCTATCCCGTCTACCCAGCAACACCAGACTCCGTCGAGTCCGCCAATGCACTGGTTATTTCGGAACCCACCCGTTTCGAATGGTCCTCCGCGCAAGGCTCCGACCCTGACACCCCCACCATCTATCGATACCTTTCGTCCGGTCTCACCAAACCCACTGAACGCGAGATGCGCGGTTTTAGTGCTAGGGCCCGTCTCTCTCTCCCAAATGGCCCCACTTTCTCATAGGGAACGACGTTCTTTTCCTGTGCGACCCCGACTCCCGTCGTTTACGACCCGTCGTACCCGGCTCCCTCATCGACCGCATTTTCACTGATCTCCATAAGGAGCTTGGTCACTGTGGGCAACGCCAAACCGACCTGGCCGCCCGTTCCCGTTTTTGGTGGCCCCAGATGCGTTCTTCCGAGATCCACTTCTGTCAGAGCTGTCCCACCTGTGCCTCTAACAAACACCCCTCTCCGACACCTGAGCTCTTCTCCAACCCATGACCACCGGTTTTTCGGGTGAACGTGTCGGTCTGGACATCATCGGCCCCCTATCTATCTCCTTCCGCAGTTACACCCATGTTTTGGTCATGGTCGATTATTTTACCAAATAGGTTGAAGCCAGCCCATTGTACGACAAGAAGACCTCCATGGTAGATAACGCGGTGAGCCGTACCTGGATTAGTCACTGGGGATCACCAGCAGCCTTCCATACTGATCGTGGAAGTAACTTCGACTCCCAGATATTCCAAGATGTTTGCGCCATTCTCGGAGTCAACAAAACTCGTACCTACCCCTACCATCCCGTAGGCAACGGGCTCGTAGAATGCACTAATCGCACCCTACACAGCCTCCTTCTCGCCTTTTCCAAGGATGATCACGAGAGAGATTGGGACGTTTAACTTCCTCTCTGTTTGTTAGTTTACCGGGGCTATGTGCACTCCTCCACCGGTTTTACGTCACACTACCTCTGGACCGGCCGAGACCTCCGCCTACCCTCCGACCTTTGTTGCCCGCTCTCCACCCCCGACCCTACCTTCATCCATTCCTACGCCGTCCAATTACGAGAGACCATACGTTGCGCTCACAATGCCACCCGGCGAACACTAGGAACTTCCGCTGAACATCAGAAAGATTACTTTGATCACCGTTTCGCAGGAAACTCTTTCCAGTTGTACGACCTCGTTATGTACAAGACTACCTTTCATCGCCGCGGCGCTTCCTCCAAGTTTCAGTAACCCTTCCGCGTCGTTGACATTATGTCCCCAACAACTCTCCTCTTATTTGATCCCTCGAATCCTTCTCGCCCCCCGTTCACGGCTCATTTTGATAAGCTTAAACCCTACCGCGGTCGACTCCCTATCTGCACCCCCGACTCCCTACCCACCCTCCTCATCGACGACGACGATGACGACGTTTTCCTCTGCATACTTCCCCCGGACCTAGTCCCTCCTGTAGCATTCGAGGTCACCGTTCCCTCCCCGCTAGCTGACACCAGAACTGAGGACAGTGCTACAACTCAGGAAGGGGGCTATGTAACGAACCACCCTGACCCTCGTTTGTTTTAATTGGTTTCCTTGGCTGTCTAGTTTAATTTTTTGGTATTGCAGGAGAAGTCGCGGCTCGCGGTCGTCATTCCATCGTTGGTTTTTTCCACGCCATCGATCTTTCTCCTCTCACACGTTAAGTCTAACGCTTTTTTACTACGACCCTTTCCTTCTATATTTTTTCTATCCGATCGATCGTTCAATAAACTTTAATCAATTCTCGACAATCTGATATTCCCTCATGGACTCTTTCGGAGCTTATCATAATTCTAATTTTGATGAGATGGATAATCTTTTGGGGAGCATTTTCTACGAAACACCCAAAACCATGCAAGCTCCCCTGATTCCGATTACGGCTGCCAGCAATTCGTTTGGCTTTCCCCGTTCGGACGTTACAATTGTTCATCCCTACTCCATAAGTCAATTTATACGTTTTTGAACAACACTTACTGGCGCCAAATCTCCCGGGATCACACTCTTCGTCAGGTTCAACGCGGGAAGTTCCGCATAGGTCGCATCGTATACAATAATTGTCCACGAAACATCGCCCGATCTGAGTTCAAGCACCGCACCAATAGACCACCGACTTCCTTTAGAAAATTTCTGCGAATGTATGTGAAAATGTAGAAGGGAAACATATTAAGAGTTTTGTCAAACCGACGATATAGCAAACGTATCAGAGAAAAATATTCTGCAAGTAAAGAGGAAGTTAAAGTGCAGATAAGGATACGTTATAATCTGCGCTTGCTGAAAAGTTCTGCGTTCAGACTCAGCTAGCATGTAAGCACCGCACCGCATGGCACCTGCAACCCTTTACGCGAAGCTAGTTGGATCTCATCGAAAGGTAACTGAGAAGTTTTCTTCGTTTCATGTGCTTGGGGCTTGCAAGGATGATGCAACTGATTTATAGAGCACAACGCTCTACTTAACCAAAGCTTTTTTTCAGAAGCGTCATTACCCAATGGCTCGAGTTTGCCGAACGCAAAGACTCTTGTAGGAGTCCGAAAGATCAAATAACAAAAAAACGTTCCGGTTTTCGATCCCCTTTCTTTTTTACCGATGCGAACACCTGGAACGTAAACCCTCCCTTATTATGCATAAGAAGAAGGACACATTAGAATCCTTAATGGGATAGATGAAGTGATGCGTGGAATTTCAATTTGCTTATAGTTTATGACCTAGACAGACTGAAAGATGAAGCCTCATCCAACAATTTGCATGGACCCTCAAGGTCGACTCAACCTGTCGCAGATAAACAATCTCAGGTTCATGCAGTATTCTTTCATTGATCAAATCTTCTTTCCCTTGTACTGTTCAGGTATATGAGTGTGAATTGACCAATTAAGTAAAGACGGTTGGAATCACAAACATGGAATCGCAAGCAAATCTGCCTTTGGTGGATCTCAATTAACAATTTGTATGACCTGCAGTATGAGTGAATTTTGAATTTACATAGGGTCACTAACAATATCAGAACGTTTGGATATCGTATTTGAGGAGCCGGAATGTAAACAAAACTTTAGCACGTTCTTTGCTGATTGACAACTGAAGCTAGGTTAGGGTAGGTTCATAAAGCTTCACAGATTTATTGTACACACCTGAATACTATATGCATTTTAGCAGGCGCAATTTGGTATTTTATTCCATAGGAATATAAAGTCACAGGTTAATTAACTACTGTATTTATAGGTAGACTACTGCAGCTACAATATGACAATTAAAGAATGCTGCAACAGAACGGAAAAAATATTGCTTGAGTTTATAATAAAGTTGGACTAGAATTTCACAGGACGTCAGAGTAGTGTTCGTCTGGACTTTTAATTGGCGCCTCCGCTGCCATAGAATTGGCTTACAGACGCGGACAACCAACTGATCTGGTAAAAGTGAAAATGAAGTTCCCAGGAAGTTATTATAAGCAAGTAGGCGCGATCAAAGGGGCAAGCATTTTGTTTGCCTAGCTTTTCGGATTTCTTCTGGAAACCCTCTTCAGAAACGGTATCAGACTCGTTTTTGCGAGCGTCTCAGCGGATCGCGTTGGAACGCGGGACGTCAGGTCAATAAAGTTATTGGTCAAACGTACGCGTTTGCGTCCTCCCAAACAACTCCTTTTTTGAAGCTAGAAGCGAGTGTGCATTCAATCCTGAGCGATCCATCAAAACCGCATGTCATTGTTTTTTTCGTCTATAATAAACCCGCTGCGATTGAATCTATACGGACAGACTAGGAATTATGGTTTGTAGTTTCACAATTTGCAGGCAGAAGTCTGTCCTAATTTGAGTATTTTATAGGAAAAAGAGTGCAGAGAATCAGCTTCAAATGCCTCCCTTTAGACGCTCTCCGTCGCATTGACGAGGCAATGCCGAGGCCCTTCGTGCCTAAAATATAACATTTATTTATCATTATTATTTATTTATTAGTTATCAGTTGCTCTCAATAAAGTTGAGCGTACGCAGTCGCACGCGTAGTCGAATTGTTTATTTATGTCACAATATGTTCTCGAATGCATGTTCGATTTTCTTTACATCGTATTTCGTGATTGCAGAACTTGCCATTTACTCTCGTTTGACGCGGGTTGTAGGTGCCACTTAACATACTGTTTCTGCGCTTCATTTTGTTGGACGGTCGATTAAGGCCGTCGTTCGCGATTGTCAATATGTCGTGCTTCATATACGGTGGAAGCCTTTTTTAATTGCAGAACCTGCCATTTACTCTCCTTTGACATGTATGCAGTTTTCTGTCAACACCGGCAATATACAACTTGAACTTTGACCTTGGTGCGCAACTCGATTTTCCGCAGCTAAGAGAAATTAGAAATTTTAATAGAATTTTATCGTATCCTGTCGAATTTATTGGCATTATTATTGTTCATAATATGAATTTCTAAACACTAAGCCACTCCATAAATCAGTGGTCGTTTTTTTAACTTTAGGTGAAAATATACAGTTTTCTACTGTTTCACCCTACATAGCCTCATCTGAATTCTTAGAAGTTCACGTAAAAAATACGAAATTAAACACGTGAATATTTATTTTAGATTGCAAATTTTAAAAAGATTACGCATTTTCGAACAAGATATAGGTTACACTTGACGAAATATCAATCGACTTAGTTTTCATCGAGCTATAGCCTCGAGGCTATAGCCTCCCCATCAATACGATTTTCTGTCTAATTGAAGCTTTCTTGCATTTTTTTGATTAAAAATATATCTAACTGCATATCCTTCTGATATTTTGAACGTCAATATGAAATCATAGTCAGTTTTTAGACGACAATCCCCTTTAACGGCCATCTTAGTGTTCCCTGCCAGCACAATCCCCGGGTAGGACGGGGGTAGGCGGGGCAACGAATTGATTGTTAAATGCGTCGACCATATTGCGGCGGAGCACAGTGTGCTGCTCGTCAAAGTTGAGAAACTTGGGGCTGCTGTCCTTGACAGCCACCGTTCAATCTCCGCATGCCCGGTAGCTGCTGAGGGGAGTTTGCTACTGTGCTCAGAAGACAGCCTGGCTCATTTTCTGCAACGCTTCAAGTCCAAAAAAATTTCTGCGAGAAATGGTACGCTTGTGTTCAAATTCATTTCTTACTGCTTACTAACAGGTCGATGGCTTAATCAAGATTGGCGGACGGAATGAGGAGGACATCATCAGACGCAGGTCAGTGGTAATCCCCTGTACGCTGTCTTTTGTGGTAGGTTTGCATTTATGTCACGATGCTCAGACGCTGTCGGACAACATCCGGACTTGCGCACAGTTGATGAAAAAGTTATCCGCAACACCATCATAGAATGGTTCCACGGGTCTCGTGACCGCCATGGTGGGGTGCGAGGGAAGCGGAGGGATGTTGTCCACGGAGGGTTCCTGGAATTACTAAACTCTGAGGACATGGTAAGTATCATCGATCTTGCATACCTTCTCTGCTCAGTTAATTTGATTTTGAATTAATTGTTATCAATTATGCCTGTACGTATTTAAAATTGCGTTTTCTTTTATGGTAGGAACCGGCAAATTTTAATGACTTCGGAGCAAGTAATTCAGGATATCAACAGCCCTCCATAATTGAAGAAAGTTATCCAAAGAATGACGACCATTCCATCAATGAACAATAAAACTTGTTTGAACGTTGAAAAACATTCACGTTCATATCATTTTCTACGAATTTCTTTTTCCTTTCAATACATTTTCCATATCATAAACTGCGTGCCTTTTGCTTTCACGATTTGGAGTCTGGGAGGTTGAAGGAAATGGGGCTAAAAAGGATTTAGATAAGGCGTCATGCTGCCTGAATTTTTTCCTAGACGGGGCTAAATGGGTTGAAATCCCCATCTGCAGCCCCGTCCTAGGTTGGCGTATATCCCCGTTTAATCCCCGCCCTAGGCGGGGCTAATTGGGGATTGTGCTAGCAGGGATAATTTTTTCCAAGATCAACCCGTCTTAAGTATGAAAAAACTTAATCTTTATGCTTTGGACACTTTCAATAATTTCATGTCGCAATATGGATATCTGCTTGCGGTTCTCAGTACCATCTTTGATGGAAATGTCTCTTCACTCACTTCAGCGACATTTCAAATTTGTCAAGAATTTCGTGGACCGTATTCTTAGTGATGACGCTCACCCTCTCCACTCCGAACTAATGGCTGCGAAGTCTTTTTGTACGACGCGCCGAAACTTCCAACATATGACATGTCATACATCAGCCTACCAGAACTCGATACTCCCATTCTTAGCACGCTTCCTCGCGTGTGAAGAATCGGAAATTGAGAGCTGAAGGCTGATCTGACTTCATAACTGATTTGGTATTCGCGTCGACTTCTTACTTTGAGTTTTCTGTGATCTTTGACCGTTTACTCCTGAGTTTTTGGACCCTTTAAATAACTTTAGTTCTTACTCTCCATTAATGAAGCCATTTTTTGTTGAAAGTTTGATATTATCATCAAAATAAAGTTATAATAATCATCATTATCTAATGTGAGAAATAAGAGCCCTTTATCAATTAGGTGTCTACTGAGACCTGTGATCGGCAAAAAAGAAGTTATAATTTTCTCTTAAAGAATGTCTCAATAAGTAAATTTCCGCAAGACGTTGCCTGTAAATTTCTTTACTCGTGTGGCTTTGACTTTAATGTCGCATGAGCGTTCAGCTCAATACCTGAAAAAACATAAGCTTTTTATACGTAGGGATAAAACTCCCATGGAATGTAGGATTTTGCCTGCATCTGCAAAAACTAAGCCCAATTCTACCTAATGATGGGACCATATTAACGTGTCAGCATCCACACCAAATGCTAACACTCACGTTTTTACATTTCCAATCCCAAAAATGGCCCACAATCCACAATTAATTCACTCTAATAATTCTGTGAATAGCTTCTCGCATATTTCTAAGCCATTTTCAAATACCTGTCTTCCGACAAATTATGCTGACACTTCAGCATTTACAACAGATATAAATACTCACTTAAGTAATTTTCCAAACCCGCAAATTGCCCAAAATCCACATATAATTAAATCTACTAATTTTGATCACAGTTTTCCAAACTTATTTTGGTCCTTTTCAAACGTGCGTTTTCCGAAGAATTATGCTGACTCTTATCATAATCCTTTTTTATGACCGCCTCCTACCTTTCTTACTCCACAAAACGGGCACCTTTTCCTCAATTTTCAAGCAAATCTGCCGCCATACAATAATCCTAATATATTTAACAATAATATTTCGGCTAATTGTACAACACAGTAATCTTGTTTTCCATTTTTTTCATCCCCTGCAGTGCTCTTTTCCGCAGCCTAAGCTTCCCTTTTTTTATCAATACTGATGAGCGTAACCCGCATCTCGGGGATACGCTCAGTATAGTTTCTCTGAATGCGAGATCGGCTGTAAATAAGATGACAGAGCTCAGAACAGTAGCTTTTGAGCTTAATCTAGATGTCATTTGTATCACTGAATCATGGGCTCATTCTCTTATCTCTGACTTAACGCTCGCTAAAGATAATTTAAGTTTGCACCGACAAGACCACGTTGAAAAACGTGGCGGTGGTTGCCTTCTTTATATCAAAACATCTTTTGTACATTTCCTGTTTCATCTGAGCATTTCTTCGTTTTCGGGAAATGTTTGATTAATTTCAGTCATCCTCCCGCACAATAAAAAGCGGTAATTTGTTGTGTCTATAATCCCCCATTTTATTCTGGTAATGAAAGTGCGCTCTGCGAACTTCTTGCGAAATTTGCAGAAGCTGAAGTTGATGTCAAAATAATCATAGGTGATTTTAATCTGCCAGACATTGACTGGGAGGCAAATGCTTGTCCGCCAAAATTTCAAAAATTGGTGGAAACTACTAACTTTGCAAACATGTCACAACTGTGACTAGAAATATGAGCATATTAGATTTAATTTTTACAAATGACGTCCACCCTCTCTTTATGAATGTTCATCGATATCTCTTCACAAGTGGCCACGCATTAATTCAATGTTGTTTTCCAGTCTCCCTTTCTGCAAAGCCTGAGGAATAATGCAATAACCTCGATTTCGTTAACGCAAACCATGAACACATTAATGACTTCGTAAGTGCTCTAGATTGGCATACTATTTTTTCAACTAATGAACCAATCTTTTTCAATGAAGTTCTACAAAACCTTACAAAAAATTCAGACTTTTATCCCAATTAAGCCTTTTAAATCAAATTCAGTTTCCTCTACCGTTCCACATTTTCTCCAAAATAGACTCATAAAATGACGGAAGCAACTTAGCTTTTTGTCGGTGCACTTAAGGATAGCGCAAATGTCTGAATTAGTGCTAAAAATAAGGCATGCACGAGATAGGCGTACCGAGTCCCTGGCACTAAATGATGCTAACTCTTCCAAAGCCGATGCTGAATTCTTCCGTTTTCGGTCATCCGCTAAGTTTCAGAAAGTAATTCCGCCTTTACTCAATAGTAGTAATCATTTTGTTACAGAGGATTTGGCCAGAGCCTAAATGTTAAATTTCTTCTGTGCCAAGTTCTTAACAATTGAGTCTAGTCCAACACCCACAATACCTCTAATGTGCAATGCAAATCTCACTACAATTGTTTTCTCACCTATTCAACAAGAAATAGCTCGTCTCAACAATTCACATTCAGTCGGGACGGATAACATTCCAAACTCACTTATTAAACAATTAAGAGATTTTACTTCTTTACTGAGCAAATTATTTGCAATATTTCTCGACAATGTTTTTTTCTGATTCTTGGAAAACTTCTACTGTATTTCCAGTTTTGAAATCTGGTTCCAGATCTGACATTAAAAAGAATTGCGGCGTTCATAAAATAATTTCTCTAGCCAAACTGTTGGAAAAATTAATCGCTAGTACAATGACAGATTTTTGCATAAGCAATCACATATAAGATATACCTCAGCATGTTTTTTTTACCGGACCGATCTTGTGAAACATGTCATATATCTTTTCTTAATCTACTCACTTCTCTTCGTTACGATCATTTATCGGTGGTGGTCATCTATTTTGACCTTGGTAAAGCATTTGATAAAGTTCTTCACATGAGGCTCCTAGCCAAACTAGAGGCTATAGGATTTTGTAGTCCTCTTACTGACTTCATCAGATCTTATCTTTCAAATCGACAACAAAAGGTCTTAGTGGGATCCTCATACTCTACTCCTACCACAATTTTGAGTGGTGTCCTTCAAGGTACCGTTCTGGGCGCCCTGTTGGTCTTACTTTATATAAATGATATTTCAACAATAGTTAAACACTCTCAATCGTATAGATACGCAGACTACTTGAAATGTGTATACTCCTTCTCTAATTCACGGCTGAGCGACGCTTAGAACGCATTCTTTCGGATCTGGACGATCTATCTGCGTGGAGCTCCACGTGGCTGATGGAATTCTCGCCTTCTAAGTGCCAGTTCATGTGTTTTGGGCCTGAAAGGCTGCCACAGCCTATCACTTTTCACGGTTGCCCCATGTCTGAATGTTCTAACGTTAAGGACTTAGGTTATAGTTACACCAATAAATTAGATCTTTCACCTCACGCTGATAGAATTGCAGCAAAAGCAGCTCAGATATGTGGCTTTATAGCTCATACTTTCTACCTTCACGAAATGAAGCTAAGACTTTATCGTATGCATGTGTTTCCTATTCTCGAATACTGTTGTCCATTCTTCGGTCTGATGAATGAATCTAACCGTTCAAAAATTGAAAGTATTCGAAGGCGATTCACTAAAAAGTCCTCTACCCGGCATTTTCAGATACTTCCTACTCAAACAGATGCCAGATAATTAAACTGAAATTTCTTTGGGTCAGGAGACTGGAAGCAGGGTTTTTGTCCCCTGTTTCGCCTTAAGAATAGTTCAAATCTCTCCAAGATTTCTGCCCTTACTCCCGTTACACGCCCTCACAACCTAAGAAATTCAACGATGATTAGACCTCCTCCTGCCTCTTCCACTTATAAATGATCTATATTTTTGTGCTTCAAGGTATGGCTTTTCCGAAGAAGAAGATGCGATCATTGGAACAAGGACTATATTTGCCTGACGTTTTGGATTCCGTCAGGAATCCTTAGTCATAGGTAATCGTGAAGAGGTCTGAGACATGCGGTATTTATACCGTACAATCTGTGCATGTAATACCCTTTATCTGCGCATGTGTCAGACCTGTTCACGGTAACCTATGACGCAGGATTTCCCACGGAATCCGAAAAGTCAGGAGAATAAAGTCCTTGTTCCAGTGATTGCATCTTCTTGCTTGGAACTACTGTCTGGAACTCATATCTTCTCCTCTATTGGCATAGCTATTTTTGGAATAATTTCCCATTTGTTATTCGGTCGTTAACTAGTGTATGTGCATTCAAGCGAATACTGTAAATTTATCTGAACACTGAATCTATTAACCTTTCGTTTTTCTCATCTTTTCTGGGCAACTTTCTCCACGATCCAGAGAAAAGACCATCAGGAATTTAGGATTCCTTTTTGAAACTACCTTTCTCGGACTCGTTTCCCCTGGAATCAGGACGTTTTCCTATACCATCTGTCATTCAAATGATGGAATTCATATAGACGTACGCAGCCTTGACGGCTCTCGTTTCGTTGACCATCAACCATCATCAGGGCCTTATATTTGGTCGCATCTCAGGCATCCCCAGCGATGGTCCTGTAGATTCGACGGTCTTTTGGATCTACTATGGCGGTGCCCATCACGTTCATAAACTGGTGGGTTCCCTATGTTCTATTGTGTCGCACCGGTTTGGGATCCCGAGTTCAGTGCCGGGAACCCTTCTATACCAGCAATGTTTCGTTAAAACCAATTTTTCTGCCCCATGCTCAGCCTCGGCTGAGTTTGCTTCCAAGCCCTGCCCCTACTAACAGAGGCAGTGGGTATTAGGATACATAGTCCAAATATGGATAAAGATGTGACCCATCAGTGTGTGCCCTTGAATTTCACTTTCCGCATGACATTGCTGTATTCATTTTTTTCGAATCTGCCAAATTCGTTCCTAAACAGTTACACTTATGTCATAGCAAAGGACAACCAATACTGTTTGTTTAACCAATTATTCCTAGAATTTCCTGTTATGTAATTTTTGGTTTATTGATGGACCCAATGGGCCTGAAATAAACAACTTATTATGATTATTACAAGGATACACGAGGCACCGGAAGCTAAAATCTAAACTACCGATTTTGAACTCTGAACTTCAATTCAGTTTTTTTTACAGCAAAATCAATTCGAAATATGCGTTTTTAACATGCATGCAGGGGAATTGTGATCTAGGCTGAAGAAAAATGTTCATAGCAGTAAATGTTAACGATAAAATATTGGAAAGGTTAATTTTTTGAAGGTAGACTGCAGACACGGTGATAATCGCCGTCAGCGACGATCCAATTCACTCATGCGTCAGCAGTAGGTGAAGATGCGATCGTGGAAACATGAAGTTTATTGGCATGAGTTTTCTCGATCGGAGCCATCGCACGGAAGGGTGATGATGGCGTCAGTAGTGCAGTATTTCAAAGACAGAGTTGCCATATCGCCAAGTGTGTGATTAATAAGCGGAATTTGATCCGAGGATTGCTGGCCGGGCCGAGACTAAGTCAACAATTTTTTAAACTTGCATCCCCGTCCTGGATTTTTAGCTTGATGATAAGTGGGAAATTAGGCTCGCTGGCTCTGGAACGTTTTTCCACCCGAGTCCTCTTCGTGTGTCTTGCTACGTGAGCTAGGCAAAGTATCAGCATAAACTATGGAGCCATGAACTGAATGCGTTTGTGCAACAACCATGGGACGAAAAACAAGGTCGTCCACAGGTAACGACTCACTGCTTTCAGTCCTTGCGGGAAGTTCTACATTCAATTACAGATTGTCTATATATGACCAAATTCATGAATAACAGTGACAGGAAGAGAGGCTCATTTAAGACAGGCAGACCAAAAACAACCTACTAAAATCTTAATGGCCACAACCGCTACTGGTTGCTGCGACACTGCCTGAGCACAAGCTTTTACCCGAATTAAAAAATTAACTTGAGCATTAAATCAAAATAAGTACGATCCCATAAGAGTGAACCCACCAAAGAAGCTTTCATGGAAGGCAAAAAGTTAAAAAAAATGATGTGGGGCAACACGCCATTAATTAAGAAGCAAAAAAATAAAATGCTTCAAACAGTTTAAAAATGACTACAACAAGTCTAATCATCTAACGGTTAGCATTTTGAGAGTAAGATATATGTTTAAGACATTATTTTAGCTAGCGATAATAACTTGCATTTTTGTAATGTTTCCTATAGAGTGAGATATGCTCTCTTGGACGAAGTTACCTTTCTGGCGCAAGATAAAAACAGTATGTCATACAACCGTTCGATTATGTAAAGGTTTTAATAGATTAAGTAAGAACCCATTGCTGGAACATCTTTAAATGGCTGTGGTATTGCAAAACCTACAAGAAAAAGAGTATATTGAAGACGGCAGATTTATTCGTCAAATTGGTAACTTTCAGTGACATTCACCCTTCGAGCTTAAAAGAGTATTATGCGTCAACAACAGCAAAAATCACAGAACAAGTAAATACTGTAGTGGATAGGGGAACCTACGTTGTTATTCGGGCTGTCACCTGATGCGGCGTGCGGAAACATCAAATACTGACCATATGCAACGGAGTCATGAAACTTATTAAAAAAACCTTACTTTCAAGTGCCGTAGGTCAGTTTCCTAAAAGCTCTCTTTGATTATAAGCAAATTTTTGGCTCCTATCATGCATAAAATTCCTAGGATTCAACTGTACCTTTCCCGGACCCCGTTCCAATATACCATCAATGGTTGCGTTAGTCTCAATGCCAGCGAGGTTTAAGATGGGCGCGAGGTGGAACCTTGTTCATTTCCTGATTACGGCTTCGGGAAACGTTACTTGCTCCAGGTCTGTTATCCACCGAAAAAGTAATTGTCGTACTATGTATAAAGTCTCTGAATATTTGTTCGAAAAATTTTGCATGCTAAGCTCGCTAAGGAAATTTTTCGGGATTTATGTAATCTAGGTAGTGTTATTGTAGAAAACACACGCATGCACTCTGGCTGCTTAACGGTGGCTGAATGGTGTCACCAGTAATTTTTTGGCGACAGAAAAAAATTGACGAACACCACTTTTGATCTATTCTGCGCAGCGTTTTAGTCGTGTCCATTCAATAGTCTGAGAGAACGTTAATACGCATTCCCCATGGGGAACACAAACCTGAAAACTAACAAGACGGCGATCTCGCGGAACAGCATAAATTATAACAAATATTGCGAACATGATCCGGTGCTACTTACGGATTTGGTGTTTAATTAGGCCGTAGACGAACCCACGCAGCTTTTCGCTATCGTTGTAGACAGAACGGTTAACCGCCGTGCATTTATCTAGGACGTTTGGTCTCGCATTTGTGTGGGCTTACGATGACTGTGGTGGCTATGTTTAAGAGAAAATGTGTCTGAACCGAGTCCATTAGAGTAAATAATAAAGCAAACTGTGCAGAGATGCACCCAGTGACAAGGGTGGACCCAACGGAAATAACATTGATCGGTGTAGCCTACGTGACATCAACTTTTATCTACGATGCTCCATTTAACGCATAGTCATCAGGCAGTTACCTAAGATATTTGGTCTCAGACGTGCGTGGGCTAACAATAACGACAGCGCCGTTGGGCTAAATATTTGAGCCCATTGTGCGGAGACCCACCCAGTGAAATGAGCGGGCTTTGCAGCGTCCACCTGCCCAGATTTTAGCACATCGCACCACTTCTTTGACAAAAAAGACGATGTCCGGACGAAGTTAGATGGTGTGCGTTGATAAGTTGTGATACGTTAACGTGGTGTGTGCCTTTTAGACGCGCTCTGCTCAAAACAACCTTCAACAATAGAGAGCTTTTATTAAAAAATATTATTATCCAGATCACCCTGAAAAGGACACATTGCAGGAGAGTAGGGTTATGCCGAAGCTTCGCGTCTATCCAAGTGAGTGTAATTATACGTGGATCAGTCCGAACTTACCGTAGCAAATGCTCGACAGAGACAGGGTGTAAATTACGATTTTCTGAATGTCAATGTTACCAAGCGGAGTAAACTGGGAAATCCATTTTACCTGCGCAAAATAAACATGAAACAATTGTTGGGAATGTGCCCATTTCCACGATTTCTCATCTCATATAATGGCCGCGAGTCCAACTTACGCAGCTGTCATGAGGGCGTTACTATCGAGATTTACTCTTATCTGATTTGCTTTTCAGTCAGCTATGTCTCTCGCTTTTGTGTGGCGATTACTTGCGCTGGCTTACTGTAACGTGTTCGTCTGCGAAAACGCACTCCCTCTGGTCGACTCGTCTGTTCGCCGTCTCTCATACGGGTTTTTGGGAACCGGTTCGTGCTGATAAGAAGTACCAGGCTTTGGTCGTAACAGAGATATGGAGGCGTCCACAACGCTATTTTGGGCATGATTCCTTGTAAAAAATACTATAGTAACAGGGGAGCATTATGTTCTGCAATATGGGTTTTATGTGTTGGGAATAATGAGGCGAGGCGAAGGTGCATGCTTAATAAATGGTAAACGTTAGTCAACTTTAGTCGATAATCATTGCTGCAGCCACGTACGGTACCCATCCATGTGCATCGGCACTCGAAATTCAAAGTGAATTTGTCGGTTATACTCACCCAGTCATATTGTAGCCCCATGCTAGCTTTTGCGCAGGTCGAAAGCCATTGACTGAAAGACCAGGTCTGAACTAGGATTATAGCAGCTCACTGCTCATGCCACTTTCATCGCCTGTAGTCAAGCCGATACCTAGCAGTTGTCATTCCCGCTGTTGTTTAATGCTCGACCTTAGCGTTCAGGATAAAAACTAGGTTTTCCCATGTACTTGCTTTATCTGCAACTGCACCAGATCCGTTTGAGTATTCCAGCCGTTTCCGGTCACTACAATGCGTCATTTCACCTGAAACCTACGGAGTGGCCATGCGCATAAGACATCGCTCAGCCTGTTATGTAGTATGTAAAAGGTAGTTGAGTAAATTTCCACTCATCAACAACGTTGGCAGATCAGAAACAAATATTATGGAAGCTGGTAAAAAGAACAATGGGTTTCTTGTTCTCTGCCTGGGGACGTTTTAATAGACACTATGGGCTTAAAAAGCCAATATTTGCACAATCAGAAGAAATGTTTACAACAAACACACAAGAAAGTCTTGATAATTTTAAAGGTAGCATTAGCATGTGGATTATTCTGAACCAAAATGAAAAATATTTGCTGCTGGTCAGGACGGTTGCACGTCAAGAAGCTTCCTGCCTGCTGCCTAGGGAAACTTCCCACTTAGTAAATGTTGTACTTATGTCTCAGCGCATACTCTGAGGCCTATGTTATCAACCAAATATAAATTGCTTGTAACTAAAATCAGTATTCCATTTACCCATAATTATACCACTTTGTAAGCGTATCCCAACTCACAATAAACACGAGCAATGAAGGTACAGCAATATCTATAACTGAACGACTCGACAATACAATGCTTTTATTCGCCTGCCTTTTCGAGATCCGTTGCGGATTTTTCGTCCGAGACCTAGTCAGAGAGTTGTAGCAGACACGGCTAGATTATGCACAGGAAATTGCAGCATTTATAGGATACATCTTTTGCTGGTAAAATACAACGACTAATAACATTGATTGCCCTCTTATTTCTTTATAGGTTTTTTCTGCGAAAATTCCCATCGAAAAATTCAGAAGATGAATTGGCGAACATACGTTTGTTTTCGATAATTCTCATCAGGCCTTTACATTCATAGGGTAATTAAGTAAATTGACTATGCGGGTTAGTAGAAAAAAGGAAGGATGGTTGTCAGGGGAGGGGGAATGGGGGGGTCAAAACGGGGTCAAAATTTTGCTCCGCGTTAGGGGGATCTGGTAGTCGGTTGAGGTGTTAAGCCGCTGGCTGTTGGATTAGCAGCTTTTGACCATGGTAACTGTGGTGCCGCAACGAAATTCTTTTGGGCGCAAAGGATGGGTCGGCGTAGCCTGATTGCGGCCGCTTCTGCCGTAGCCAAGAGACGCTGTCCAAGAAATTTTGAGTAGCTTGAGGGTACCTTGTAAATAACTCGGAAGGCCTCTTTGGCATCCACGCGATGGTCAGATTTGTTAAATGGTATGCGTAGTCCGACCTCTTTAACTTTCATCACACGTAGTACACTTGGGTGTGATCAGTGCTCAGCCATCTGGGCCGTCGATGGCGTTGCAGCCTGCACGTTTTTGCGAGTGGCCACTTGCGTTGGCAAAATTGAGTCTCAGAACTGAATCTAGATTTGGCAACTCACTGCACTTATTTACGGATTGGGGTCAGTGATCCATGAATCATGTAATTCTCGGCTTACCTGACTGTCACCTTTTGCGAGAATTTTGGCTTCGTCAAATTTGAATGTATGGCCCACTCTCGTCCAATGAGCCTCCATTTGAGAAATGGCATCATTTCGCCGCAATGTTGCCGCGCGTTCAGTAATTCGCGTCATGTATTCTGCTAGTTTCTCCGAGTATTTATTTTGCCCACAGCTGCACCAGATCCTGTAAACGACTCCAGATGCTTCTTTCCGTGGCAATTGGCTATTCAGTTTCATTATCTGACGCAATATGGTTACCTTCGGCCTGTGTGCGACTACAACTCCAAGCCGTGTGAGAGACCGGCCAACAGCCCCCAACTCGTTCTTGATGTACGGGATCGCTCGCCGAATTCCGTGGTCGGTGCGGCTTTGTTGGCCAGCTTGTGTGCGCAAGCACCAGTTGACGAACTTGCGCGGATCGCAATTTCCTCTGAGCAGCCGTTGAAGTTACTGTACCTCAGCAACATTATTTTCCTGTTTGCTGCGGGGCGTCTCAACACACCGATGAAGTGTCCTTACGAAACTGTGCTTGTGGCTGATTGGGTGGTAGCTGTTGTGATTTGGTACTTGCATCGTGTTTGTAGATTTCTTGAAAAGGCCATATTCTTTAAGCCACCACAATCTTTACTGCAGACAAGGAGAGCAAGGAAGGCCACATTTTTGCTCTATTTCTCCTTCATCGTCTATAAATGCTGCATCCTCCATCTATCCATTGGACCACAAAGAAAACATTCAAGGTAATATCTTGCGATGTGAATCAGAAATGTTTGGCCATTATCATCCCTCACGTCTTCTGATGTGGAAGAAACAGTAACTTATCACCTGAAACAGCTGCGCTAAATACGTAAATTTGTATGCATAGCGATGTGTTATATTTTCGATTTTCCAGATCAAAAACTTCACATCAATTATTTTTCAAATTAAAGCTGAAGTATTTTATGTGGGCAAGCCTATCGTCGTTCAAGATGTACGAATGCAATACCGACAAGGAAGAGGAAAACTAAACTGCCAATCCCTGACTTATTATGTGTCGATGCCTGGACATACCCGACCCCAGACGTAACTGTCGCCGAGTTTCGATGCGGTAACCTTGCCATCTAAAGTGTCAATGCTCTCACCTCTGCACCTCGGTTTGCTTAAGTTGTAGTTTTCTATCAGGATTCCATAAAATGGCCGATCGGTTGTTTAAGAACCATGTCCTGTTATGCCTCGTAAGATTCCCGCCAGCAGTCACTCCATGGTTAGCAAAAATATTTTAAACGGAAGCCAGCGCATGCAGCGGGATAAGTGAATGTCGTTAACGCTAAGGGAGCCCATAACTGCCGCACCAATTAGTTTCGTTCTTATTGAACTCCAGTTGAATCCTCAAGGAATCTATACAACTGGAGGTTCATACTTTATGCATGTGTACAAAGACCTAAAGTTACATATGTGACACTGAAAATTAAATATTTAAAGAGGTGGGATATCAGTCTATGGGGGCTCAATTGCACACAGTTAGTAATTAACAACTTTAATGACACATGCATTTAGGTGCAGCAACACGCTCAATTTCGAATGGTCATGTAGTGGCCCCTAACTCCCACTTGGAGCTCACCATTAGCCGCTGACGCATGACGCCTTTGGTCTGCACGCCCACTGCCGTCTGAGATCAGACCTCACCGTGCCTGCGCGTCCTCACCAGTCTTTGATCATCTCAAGGTCGCACCATGATCGCTAGTCTAGACATAAGCCGCGTGATTGGCTGTCGTAAGAAAGCATGTGCTCATATTTCATTGATTTCTGACGCAGGCTGCCTCCTGGATGATCATGCGCTCCCAAGTTAAACTTCTTCCTGATTGTTTCTCCTTACCCTCTGTACACAATAATTTACTTCTACTATACCGGCCTCCACCGGTTTCTTCTCTCCTAATGAACCTACCATCAGCTACTAACGCGTGGCGCCTTTGTTCTGCGCACCCATGTCATGATTAGCTCGCGTCGAAGCGAACCTTGCCAAAATCTAACGAGCGTTGTTCTCGATTTTGGGGAATAGCCAATCACACATGCAGCAAAGTTGGTCCCTGGCCAGGCAGCGAATCACACACCTCTACGCGTACGCAGACCATTTTAATGACCGCTGCCCGCTATTATGCGTGCTGTTAAGACATCACTTCGAACCAGGCCGCTCCAGCGGAATGGCGTGCGCTGTGAAGTAAAGCTTCTTCCTGCTTATTCACAGTCCTTTGTATACAGAATAAACTATTCCGCACACTCTGCCCTTCCCAAGACTTATTTCCTAATAAACAATGGTCTGGAAGATTGTAGGTACTCAGGTTTAACTAACTTAGTCCCCTGCGATAGTCACAGCGGTATCTGAAAGCAGACTGATACCGTTGTGTAGTTGAGTGGACATATTTTTCAGGGCACATGTCGAAGTAGAGGTTTCACAATTTATCCTTCTTGAACCTTTTAACCGATTGGCCTTTCGTGGACACGGTTTATTGTCTTTCTCGTGGCATAAACCAAATGAGGCGTAACGGATCATTTATTCAAATCATCTAAGCATTCATCAAGCTACCGAATTGCACCGAACTCCTACGTGGACATTGGCGTAGATTACGAGTTATTTTATGTAAAAGGTGATAACAAAATCAGAGAAAGCATTGCAAGACGAATTGCATGTACGATGTCGTCAAATAATTAGAGGAGACAGTCTGTGAAGCATGCGAACACGTAAAGGCTTCAGACAGCACGGAGGAAGTCATGCTGGTGCTAAAATGCCGTCATCCGCAAAGTCTGAAGAGGAACATTCACCGAGCTGATACCCTCCAAATGGTCCTCCGATTGTGCATACCCCATTCCAAAATGCGTCTATCTGCACTGTCTTCCAAGACATATGGACGTACTTACGTGGGATGGGCATCTGAACCAACGATGCTAGAAAATACGAGGTAGGTGGAAAACAGAGATGCTGCGGATAGCATGGCAGTACTGTCTTTGTAAGTGAGACTGTTTTTCGCGCTGTCGTCGCTGCCTTATATAGAGGCAGGAGATGCATGGTTACTGCATTCACGATGAAGTTCTTCGCGCATGTCCGACCCACGCATTTTTATCACCGCATTGACACAATGCGCACGAGAGCACACACTTCTTAATACTACGCAGTATGGTTTTTTTTAAATTACTGGCGATGTCTGGGAAGAGCTGTTTTGTCTACTTTTTTTAATATCAGAGTCAAAAAAGAAGAAGAATGGCTTTCTCCGAAAAGTTTGCAGAAGTTAATATGCAAGCTTTAGAAACTTGAAGCAATATGCGATTGGACAGGACGACAATAAAACATAATTAATTTTTTTCTATGGATGCGCTCCATTCCTTATATTCATCATGCATTGAACACCCGTCCGTTCATGTCCCTGATTGGGGCTGTATTTCAGTCTGCAAATAATAATAACTAAAGCCCAGCATTCAAATGTCTTTTGGAATACGGGACGATCCTTACATTCCTTGGAACATCCATCGCAATTGACCTAGCGCTTTTCGTGCCACATATAACAGACTCTCACCGACCCTGGTCGTTTTACGCTCCAGAGTGCTTGATGACCTGCGATACAATATTCTGCGTCCAGCCCCCACTCCCTTACTTTCAGAAAATTTTGGATTGGTGTTAATTTTGTTCTTAGATTTTAGGATATTGTTTTTATGACCATTAGCGCTCTGAGGAAAATTGAGGTTCAGCTGTCAAGAAGTGATTAACAGTTCCTCCGCTGAGTTGTCTTAACAGACGATTTTTGGAGTCCTTATTTTTACCTCCGCAGTACTTACGATGTGTCAACGGAGCATTTACTAGCTGTGTCGTTTTAGGGTCAACTTAAGTGCGACGAAATCCGTTTTTCGGTATTTTCTGGCATTTTCTAGGTCCACACAATCACTTTTTTAATAAGCTTTTTGGGGCCAGATAACTTGGTTTGTTCTTCTCCCTTCTCTTAGCGGTACATATGAAGCCTCGACAGTTCATTTACTGGTTGTGTTGTCATCGGATCATCTTTAGGCAAACGTGAGCCATTAAGCGGCATTTTCTGGCAATATTATGTTCTTTTATGTAAACCATAGTTAATGCAGCATATACCTTCGGCTTTTATTGCGTACGTATTTAACATTTAACGCATATTTAATTACTTTCCCCTTGGAAATATAAAAGTGCTGCGGTAGCCTTCGATTGTAATTCCCTCATTGAAATCTGTAGCTTAATGCGTTTGGCTTTACTACTGCTAGTTCAACTACTTTCCGTTACATGCCACCAGTGTTTCAGGTAAATCTCCTGCTATATGGCCAATGAGCCAAAAATAGTCAGCCCCTTTCTCGCCGTGGTCGTCAGCAGATGAAAAATGGATATTCAGTCAATCGTATCATGCACACTGTTTCTGCATGTTATTATTCAAGAGGACTTCAGGCTAACCTACGTATACCTACACATACTATGATATACCGTAATATTTAGCATTAGCCCCTCCTCTGTGATGTCTCCTTCTTAATGTCATTTGTACGACGACAGTAAGCTCTCCTTTTTTGCAGCTTTTGGACCTAATAGGTGCAAACAACTTGAATATATCACAACGACCGCTTCACATACACAAACTAAATTAGTTCAGACGTCTTATTTTTGAAAAAAGGGCAGGCACGATGTGCGAAAATCCAGACTGGTTGATGCTGCAAGGTAGATCCACCCCGGCACCTTATTAGTTGTCAATATGATCAACATGTTTTGCGTTGAATGAGGTATCCTAGACAAAGTGTGATGCCGCGTAGGCTATACTTATCAGTGTTATTTCCGTTGAGTTCACCCTTGCAACTGAGTGGGTCTTCGCACAATCGGCTCCACTGTTTGGTCTAACGGACTCGTTTTAGACTTATTTTCAGTTTAAAACAACATCCCTTGTTATTGATAGTACACGTGATTCGAAGTCCAAATGTTCTAGGTAGCTGCGCGGCAATTAACCGTTCTGAACGTTTCATGAGTCCATTGGACATAGCCATATGATTATTTTTAATTGAATTTTTATTCGTGACGGCTAGAAGCAAGTACGGTAGACGCCGTTGATCATGCAATATTTCGACAATGCGAAAGACTAATTCTCTTTCGCTAATCAGAATTGACTACAGTTGTGATACTGATTATTGTGTATTCCAGTCTGAAGTCATTTCAGTCAGCATAGGAAGCCGGCTTTTTAACGAGCTTCGTTTCGACTCCTAGCAAAATATATCGATTGTAAAAACTGACTACTTAAGTAGTATGCTTTTTTATCATTGATTTTGACTGCCCTTATAAATTCAAATATATTTTATGGAAAAAATGCACGAGAAAATTATTTTTTGTACCTGGTTGATCGAAAATCACGCGTTCTTTAAATGTTACACTCAAAAAGGGTAGCTTTCGGTTTAAAATAAGTTGCTAGATATGAGCTTTGTAACGATTGGTAGGTCTTCATCCATACTTAAAGGTAGCCGTCAATATATTACTGCTGCCTATACTGCATAAAATATATTACAAATCTGTTTCAGTATTTTATGACTAATAGATGACGTCTTTTTTTAAATTTAAGGCGATACTGTACATTTTATTCAACCGGATGCACACAGTGCGCAGTTTTTAAACCTTGAATTCGAGTGAAGCATTCGCTCGTTTAGAAAATTATTCGGTAATTGGGCAAATTTTTTAAAACAAAAAGCTACCCTTTTGAGTATAAAATTTAAAGAACGCGTAATTTCCGATCAATCAGGTACAAAAAATAATTTTCTCGTGCATGTTTTCCATTAAAAAATATTTGAATCTATAAAGGCCGTCAAAATCAATGATTAAAAGCATACTACTTAAGCAGTCAGCTTTTACAATAGATGCGTTTTGCTAGGAGTCGGAACGAAGCTCGTTACAAAGCCAAGATCCTATCCTGACTAAAATGACTTCAGACTGGACTACACAATAATCAGTATCACAACTGTAGTCAATTCCGATTAGCGAAAGGGAATTAGTCTTTCAAATGCGTCGAAATATTGCATGATCAACGGCGTCTACCGTATGCCCCTGTGGGACTTTTGTGTCTGTCTGCGTTAGGTTAGACAAGCCGTCTATTCCCGAATGAAACCGGCCCAAGAGAATTAATATAAAAAAGCAACCAGTATTATTTGTGGTTAGCATCCTGGTCCTCCATCCCCGCAGGTGCGGATCCTTCCAGAACACTGAAAGTGACAGAAAGTGACATTTAAGGTGGTCCATGTGCATGTGCAAAAAGACATCTAGATATATGACACGGAAGTTGGAATTTATTTGCGGCGAAATTTTCGTCTACAGATCAAGACGAACAGTCCCGATGAGACACGCAGTCACAGTCCAGCGAAATGTTCACGACAGCTGATTGGAGCACGAGTGGTGTTCGTCAAAATTTTTTTCTTGCATACAAATTACTGATGACAAGATTGAGCCATTGTCAAGAAACAAAAGTAACTGCATTTGTTTACTTCGATTGCGTTCCCTAGATAACGTAGATTCCGAAATATCTCCCCAGCGAGCTTAACGCAATTTTCCCAAAATAAAAAGCAATACGAATTTCCTGAAGGATTACGAGGGACAGTAAGGAGCGACGCCTATATGTAATCCTTAACCACGCTTAACGAAACAAAAGACAGTTAAATTCGAGCGGTTCATAAAAGCAACCAACTTATTCGTGGCAATTGCAGTGGGCAATCGACTCAACAGCGTTTTTATCTTCGGTACAATTAAAAATGCTTTTTCGTTTACTTTCTCGAATTTCCTATCGTTGTGCACACAATAGCATGCTGTGTACGCAAGCTGTGAGGACTAATGTCTTGGAATTCACAACTGTAACATTTTATTAGAGTGCATTCCATTGTGAACTGTGCAGTATTTTTTGGGCTCGAGACTACAGACGACAAGGCAACTATGACCATTTTCTGTCAATTTGAGTGTAGTAAGTGATAGAAGCCTTTAAGAAGAGCGTGTTAGATTTCAGGCTTGAATTAAAGGTAGTTGGCGAAATGCATAAAACTAGTAATGGAACAGAGTACATGAACTACATGAAGGCTGAAGATCCTTGACTGAATGAGAACTGATCAAACTTGATTACAGCAGTTCACGGCTCGTGCTGCTATCACCGCCTGCGAGTATTTTGGCCGAGTACTGTTTGGTGACCTGCAAGCCGAGACCTGTGACCTTCCATCCTTGCTTTTCCTACATGCTTGGTTCTTCGCGTTTAGAGTTGCTCGTACGTATTCCCGACGAATTGGCATTATCAGAAACTGCATCAGATCCGCTGAATTTCCTCAGCTGTTTCGGGCCGTCATAGGGTTTCTGCCCACAACACGCACCTTAGCCATCGCTTATCCCAGAACTACCTCTGTTTTCAAATAAAGACAAAGCTCAATACGTCTGTATACCTCATAAAAGTCTTGCCTGCCTCTGTGTGGACCTCCATTATCATTGGTCTCAGGGGTCAGATTAAAATGCGTTTTGCGCGCTGGCATGCGCGCCTGTCCGTATGTAAGTCACACAGGACGCGCCACCCGCCTTTCGCGCGCCAGTCCGTACGTCGATCACACAGGGGACAGTGCCACTGTGTCTGTCTGCCATTGGTGGCAGGCAGCTGATTTAGACTCGCGATTGACATCCGACGTGACTGGCGGATGTGAATACGCCAGAGGTGGTGAATAGGGGTGGGGTGGAGGAGCAAAAGGGGTGAGGCCGCCAAGATCTCGAGGACTGGGAAACGCCGTCTACCTCGCTATATGCATGAGAAAACTCAAGATGCGTTGGTTTACGTTAGACATTTTGGACGCCCGGATCTATTCAATACTTCTACCTGCAACACATAATGGCCTGAAATTACTGACGAGCTGCTCCCTGGTCAAGTGCCAAAGGATCGCCATGATTTTTCCGCGTGGGTATTTCAGCCTAAGTTGAAAACCATGATGAAACTCATCACAAACTTCAAAATTTTCGGTGACGTTCAGAGTCATATGTACACTGTAGAGTGGCAAATCAGAGGAATGCCCCATGCTCACATTTTGGTCTGGCTAAAGGAAAAACTGCACTCTTCTGATGTCTACAAATTCATATGCGCATAGTTGCCTTACCGGTCCGTTGACCCTGTGCTGCTTGAAACGATCAAAACTCAAATGGTGCATGACCCATGTGGTCAGATAAATCCCAACAGTCCTTGCATGAAGGATGGTAAATGTACCAGGAGATATCCCAAGCGATTCCTAGGTGCATCTCAGACTGATGGCGATGGCTACCCTCTCTACAGAAGGCGACAACCTGAGATTGATGGATTCGAAGCAGTTATCAATGAAAGGCGAATCGATGGGGTGGTGATTGATAACCATTGGATTGTACCACATTGTCCTCTACTGTCAAAAGTATTCAACGCCCACAACAATGTTTAATTTTGCAACTGAGTGAAGTCCATCAAGTGCGTCTGCAAGAACATCAACAATGTTTCTGCCCCTCTTACCGCAGTTTCATTAATGGCAAAGCCATATGTTCTGCTTCACAGCTATGTACAAAGAGGGAGTTCAGAGGTATTTACCTATATTTCCCTAATAAAACTAAACTGAACATAGCTATTTTAAGAGGTTCTCATGTAAGAATTGCCTGCAAAAGGGACAGCAACATGTAAGGAAGCCCAAGGCGAAGCCGGTCTTCCGCGCTAGTTGTAAATAAAAGGTAGTTGAATAAACCATCTCACATATACATTGTGTCAGGTCCACAAGAAATGTGATAAGTTTTAATTTGGGAGAAATGAACCATACGTCTCATCTTGTCTATCTTTGAACCTTGGCTGTGACTGCCTGCCATACAAGATTCAACTGACTATCAGAAACTGTGGACTTCAAAAACTAGCTGTTGCATAATTCAAGAAAATACTTTCGAAAATGGGAAGAATTTTTCATTCCTGAGTAGAACAAGATTGTCCAGCTAGAGTTATCATATTGGGTATTTTAAACAAAATTATGACATTATTCCTGCAATTCAGCATGATGGTATTTCAGGCAGTTCTCTTTTGCTCGTCTGCATACGCTACTCTAAGCAAAAGTCCTACGTAAATAACCCCTGCAAGTATGCCTCAGTGCATGCTCAGACACTTAGATGTGAATTCTGATTCGCAGTAGGCAACTCGTATATGAGGCTTGAAACTACAATCAGTTAACCAGTTGGAAAGCGTTGGCATACGCACAGTAAGCTAGTTGTACACCAGGGCCTAATATATGCGGCCTATAACTGTCGCATCCTCCGTTATTCGTCAGACCACGATAATGCGGTTGCTTCTGATGTGCTATTAAGTGAATCGGAAATGTTGGCCTATCAACGCAATATTTCATTGAACAATGCTCCTGATATTCAAGCAAAAAGGGTATCTCACACAAAACAAAAGTAGCACCTGAAGGAATTTTTGCGTGAATAATGGTATAGAATAAGGTAAGATAAAACCACTAGCAAAATGCAGATGCTAAAATAAATGGAATCGACGTAATTCTTCCGTCGCACTGAATTTACGTCAGTGTAAAATTTAATCCGAGTGAGGTGGTTACTGAAATCTACGGAATACTACGTATATTGCAATATCACGTTCCAGTTAGCAAGGCTTTGGGCATATGGGCATGCTGAAAACGCGAGAATTTGCAGCAGAAGTCAGCAGGCGACTGACTGCAAATAACCGGAGAAGTGTTTAATGGTCCGGCGCCGTTTACTTTATCTTGGCAATCACGTCATCTCCGATTCCTTTGTGCACTTTGTGACCGATATTCCCAGTTTACTATAATTATGTCTCAACGCATATTTATATGCCTATCGCGCCTCGTAAAACGCACCTGGTATAAATAAGGGAATCAAGGTAGACTACGGTCATAACAATTGTTGGATATAACTAGGGAATCCGCTCTGAATCCAAGTAAGTTGGTTACTGAAATCTAGGGAGTAATCTGTTTATTGTTATATTACATTCCCGTTAGTAAGGTGTTAAGCAGAATTTGTTGACATTTAGCGGATGAGCATGATGACGGCGCGAGATATCGCAGCAGAAATCAGCAAAAGACTGACTACAATTAAACGGTGAGTGGTATGGTGCAGTTTACTTTTTCTTGGCAATTATGTCATCTCCGATTCATTTATGCAATTTGTGACCGGTATTCCCAGTTTACTATAATTATGTCTCAACGTATGCCTATCGTAGAATGCAGTTGGTATAAACAGCGGAATGAAAGTAGGCTAAGGCTACAACAGCTGTTGGATTTAACCGTTGGCTCTGACCTGCACGCATTAGATCGTAATATCACGGTGCTTTATCATATGTTACACTGTGAATCCGAAATGATCGGCCATTAACGCTATTGGTTTGACGGTCAGGTCTGCTTTCGCTCTACTGACGTCACTCTAGCACATACAACTGTTAAACTACCTATCTTAATGTTTACGTGTTCTAGTGTCGACTACAGCATGATTACCTTTGTAGAATATTCATATTGACTTCTCTGGAAAATGATCCTAAACTATATAAATTAAACCAGAGTAGCGATATCGAATGTGCAAAACTGAGTAGTCAAATAGGACTAGGAAGACTATAATAGCCATTTATAGCCGTTGACAAAAGGCCATTCTCCATCCCTGGTCCCCCATCACTTACTCGCGGCCCTCTTCACAAGAACTCCAATGCTCTAATAGTTGTGCCTAGGGCTTTTCGGCCTAGATCGCCAACATATACCCTAGTTAACAGTCGCTCCACGGTTGGCATCATTACTTTAGAGAAGGGGCAGGAGGACGAGTCCCCGAGGTACTGTGTGACATGAGCGTTTCTGAACCGGTCAGTAAACGCTAACCTTAAAGTGCTTCATCCTTACTGCTCACTACTTTAACCCCGAACGAATCTACGTAAGTTTAGGTTGACGTTTAATGTCGTGTCCTTGCGTTTCGGCAAGGAGGCATGTACTTGTGTGACAGGGAAATTGAAATGGAGAGATTCTCGTCTACGAGGTCTCAATTGCAGATAGTAAGTGATGCAAGATATAAATTAGCTGCGCCCTCACATGCAACAACAAGCTTATTTTCGAATAATGGCAGCGTCATCTGATTTTTGACTGATTATGTTGCGTATTAGTCAATCCCTCTTCCGCTGAGTCCGACAATGCCACTGGATAGGTTTTCTTACAGATATGCACAAGATATACAGCGAGGCAGGTTTCAGAGCATCTTCACTTCTCTCTGACCCCTCTCACACAGGGATCCGGTTGTCAATACAGAGTCACGAAGGTTGGTGATGCGGGAGGGAACAGGCGGCTGGCGCGGCCAACACCCAACACGCGTTCCAACTGTAGGTAGCACTCGTTAGGTAGGCTTTCGAGAGGGAGCACCATAGAGGCTGCATTAAGAAAGAGCCATTTTATCTCCCTCTCAGCCCGCGGACAGCTATTACCTACAACAAGACGCACTCGACCGACTACACTATCCGAGTTACCCTGCTAGCTGCAACCCTCAAATCCACTGCTTTTTGCGCATCGCGCTGGGTTCAAGCCCATAAGCTTCATTATAGTGAGGAGCGAAACGCGTCGAGGGTTGACCTCACTCTCTCCCCCTCCGCCAGCAACAGGCTCCCGCCTAGTTGTCGGCCGCCTGCAGTGGGGTGGACGCAACGCTGAAAAGGAAAACAGATCGGAGATGAGTATGGTAGAGCAGGTAGTGCAAGGAATTAAGAAGAGAAGGGGAATGGAGAAGGAGATTGAAGGGCAATTACGAGTAATTGAGGGAAGCGGGAGATGAAAAAAGAAAAAAACGAACAGAAATGAGAGCGAAAACAGGGAAAACGAAAGCGAGTTCTAACACCGTACCTGCCCTAGCCAGTGAAAGCTACATATATGTACAAAACTAATTCTTGTTGTGCAAACGCAGCCCATGTTGCGTCTCCAAAGTCTTACAGCACAAACTGACTGTTGTTTTTCGAAAAAGCATATGTGTTGGTTTATTAAGTAATTTAACGCTGATTAGAAATACCAGCGTTTTTAGAAAATTCAGAAAAAGTGAAACTGTGTCCAACAAGGTAAACTTATGTTCTGAATTTAAAGAATGCCTTTTGATGCAAAAATGTGTTTTAGACATTATTTCTAATGCACATGTCTGTTTGGCTCGTGGCTGCAGATTTACCCAAACATGCCAAATCATTCGTGAGAGAAATTAAAGCCAACTGCGAAATTCAGATATTAATATGCCTAGGATCGATCAAAGATATTTATTTAACAAGTTAACCGACAAAGCAACGAGTCTGCCGTGGTGCCGAGGTTGAGTGTTCAACTCAATGACCAAAGGTCCCGGGTTCGGATTTTGAGAGTTTCAACCCTTGAGATTGGGCATGACTGGCTAATGATGGCTTTCAGGCCCTTCCGGTCTCCCTTTGCTTTGTCGGATCCATTTTATCTTAGAAATCTTTATTTCAAACGTTAACTTCTGAAATGGCACTCAACTTAGGTATTTCAATGCCCCAACTCTGCGTATTATACCTTTTTGGCGGATTAAAATAAGATACGAATGGACAAGTATGATCGTATTTTTGACTTCCGCAGTTTTTGAAACATGTACATCATTTGGTGTAAATGAAAGAAAGAAATTTTCGATGTATACTGGAGCTGTTTTTAACATATTTTTAAGTTTTAGCAAAATCACAACGAAGTGGCACAATATGATCTATGATTTTGTGAATACCTAGAATCTTCTGCCCGTATCGTTTGAATCTTCTTAATTTGAACTGAATTGTAGATTGATAACTTAAAGACATTTTTTTCATATGACTTGAGCAAAAAATGTGAAGATATGTCTCGGTTTTCATATGCATGCTAGCTTACAGTCGATTTCTCGGTGCATTAAAAATATTAGAGCTCATTGAGCACCATGATCAGAATCTATCAGTGTATTTAGAACATGCGACAGAAGGCCTTAGAAAAGACTGAAGTCACAAAACATGTTACAGGTTAATTGTGGAACAACTAAGGCTTCTGCTAGAAAACAAATTTTAACAGAGGTCAAAATTCATTAATTAACCACGAATGGGAGGAGTATAAATACAACAGCTCAACGCTCAGACAAATATTACTGTTGGCGATTCTGTTGGTTTCCTGACTGTTGCTACATGCGAGATCATTCGCTTTCTTACTAGACACTCCAGTATTGAGTGCATAATCTGAGGCCCATCTGTGTTTTCGGAATCGCAATAAGCACCTGGTCTTCATAGAGTGACGATGGTTTACTGGGGCCTTACAGCTGGGGGCTATAACTACTGCATCCCCTGTGCATTTGTAGTGGTCTCTGCCGGCCGACACCCTCGATTGTTTTTTCAGTCATTTTTCAAGGCCAGTTGCCTCAAGGTCATCCAATACCTCAGTCAGCGCTTACAGACGCACTGACCTGCAGAGCCTTGACCTACTTCCACTCGGACACTCACACTTGCGTCTAGGTTCTCGCGGCTGCGCAAGCACTGCTCAAATATGTCCCCCTTGCCCAACCCTCGGCCACCAGACGTCACTTAGGACCACGGCGCTCCAGCGGAATGACGTGTGCTCTGAAGTCCAACTTCTTCCCCTATATTCTTCGTTCATTTGTGTACATAATTAACTATTCCTACCATTCTGGCCTTCGCCGACAACTCACTCCTAAGGAACCATGGTCTGGAGATCGCAGTTGCCAGAGTTTAACTTACTTAAACCCCTGCGATACATCCATCAGACCACAATAATACAGTTTGACCGCTAACGCTCTTAATTCGTCAGTCTGGTCGCTTGATGCTGAAGTGGCAGTAAAATATATTATAAAACAGCTACACCATATAAATAAATGTGTGTATGAATAATGAGATAAGCTAACATAAGGAAAAACTAATAGCGTAATAGAAATGCTAAAAAGGCATTGAATATTCGTCAGTTTTACTGTCACCTTGAGCCTTAGTGAGTTTCAAATCAAGGGAATAATATATGTTTACCCTGAACAGTCCACACCCTAGATTATAGCAACGAGTTCGGTCACGATTTTCCTTCGTTATGGGATAGTAATACATGATCCGAAGAGTATTTGGCGAGCATACGTATACTTTCAATAAATTCTGATCAGGCCATTACATTTATATGGGAGGGGGGTAAAGCGTAAAAGGTAAAATTGTAGGCAAATTACGTTCAACGTTACAGGCAAATTAGTACGGAGGATAGAGTAAGGGGTGGGATAGAAACAAGCGGCTAATTAAGCGGTAAGATTAGGGAGAAGGGGGTGGTGGAAGAGAGAGGTTTAATTTGTGGCAATCACGAAGATATCATCCACGTAGCGACCGTAGTGCTTTAACTTGTGGATCTGATCGCTAAGCTGATGTTTTTCCCGCTTTCCCATGAATTTGTCAGCCAAAAGTGGTCCCAGAGGCGAGCCCATGGCAACGCCATCTATTTGTCTGTATATTTGGCCGTCAAAAAGGAACTGCACGTTCAGTGTGCACTTCAGTAGTAGTTCCTTTTAGTGCATTCGTCGGTATTCCTAGTTCTAGTTGATAGAGACGCGCTCTTAAGCGCGATCAATCAAGCCCATCCTTCCATAAAGCGCACGTCGGAGATGGAAACAACAGGTTCTATCCCCTTCTTGGACGTCCTACTTAGTCCTAGACCCGACGGTAGCGTCCAGAGGAGCGTGTATAGAAAGAAAACCTGGTCTGGATAATATACGAACTTCAACAGTTTCGTACCTCTCTAACAGAAGCGAAATCTAGTTCGTTGCTTAACGCAAAGAGCTAGGAAAATTTGCTCTGAAGACACTATTGAAGAGGAAGTCAAGAAAATCCAGGACTTACTCCGTGGGAACGGATATCCTGAGAAATTCATCACCAAGAATATGGCTACTAAAGAAAGGAAACCCACAACACGCACTGTGGAGAAGAAAACATTATTTCTCCAAGTGCCCTTTCGAGGAGACGCGACAGGTGAACTCCTGAAAAGACGCCTTGAGGATGCCGTGTCACGAACTTTACCAGCAGCGAGAGTTCGGGTACTATTGTCAACTAACCCAGTCTTCCATGGGGAAGGTAAGGATAGGTTACCGACTCAGACCACCTCCATGTGTATCTACTCCTTTGCTTGCTCCTGTGGAGCAAGTTATATTGGTCGCACGAGTCGGCACCTATCCAAAAGAATAAAGGAACACCTCCCACAATGGCTAAGGAAGGGTGATTTCAATACCAACAGAACCATTAACAGCTCTATCCTAGCGCACATGGTGGACTCCGGACATCAGGTGGACGCCAACGAAGCCTTCGGGGTGATCTACAAGGTCCCACCAAGCTACCCTAAGTCAATGGGCCAGTGACTGTTGGCAACAGCAGAAGCAACTGCTATCCGGTTGAGGAAGCCAATTTTGTGCGCGCAGAAGAACCGGCTGCAAACCCCAAGCTTAGCATGGCCAACGGCGGCCTAGCTACCAGCATTTCCCCAAGCCTCCTCTCCTCTTCCACCACCCCCCTTCTCCCTAATCTTACCGCTTAATTAGCCGCTTGTTACTACCCCACCCCCTACTCTATCCCCAGACTAATTTGCCTGCAACGTTGAACGTAATTTGCCTACAATTTTACCTTTTACGCTTTATCCCCCTCCCATATAAATGTAATGGCCTGATGAGAATTTATTGAAAGTATACGTATGCTCGCCAAATACTCTTCGGATTTCTGTGATGGGAATTTTCGCAACCTTAATACATGATCGCCTGTTGCTGGCGACGAGGAAGAGAGTGAGTTCGACCCTCAGCACATTTCTTTCCTCACTATTAACAATCCGATGATGCGCTTAAAGATATCACCCTGCGCTAAAAACCGTGGCCTGGAGGGTTGTCAACTGAGGGGATTATTTGGACACCACAGTCATTCAATGCGTGTTGTGTGGAGGGGCTTACTGCGGGCTGAGATTCGGGCCGCAATGGCTTCGTCTTATTTTGGCCTTACTGGCACTCCCGGGCGGGTGCCTACCTAGTGAGGCATGCTGTTGGTACGCTTTTTGAGTTTGGGTCGTGCCAGCCACCTGCGCCTTCGTCCATCTCCGATTTTCTTAAATTTTTTCTTGACATCAGTTTCCGGTGTGGGAGTGATGGAAGTGACGGGAGAGTGGGGTAGATCCTCCTTAAGTCCACTCTCACCACAATCCCGTGGGAGTCACTGTGTTGCTTCAGCTTGCTGAGGCTCGTAGTGGACATCGTCGAGAGCGACGTTCGATCTGTCTATATGCTTGCTACGGGAGGAAGGACAATATACCTACTGACCTCGGTTGACATTGTCGTTACCATATTTGTTGTGGTTCTCTTTACTGACTGTCCTGAATCCTGAGGTGAATAAGAAAGCATAAGGCCTTTCGGCAAGGCCGGATAATTTTCTATTATAGGCTCGCGGGGTATTAAAAATAAAAAGGTTTAACTCAAACGACTGCGATCTGTTAGGCCCGGTTCCTTGGGTGAGGGGAGAGAGCAATCTTGGGAAAGCCAGATTGTTAGAAACAGTTTATTCTGCAGAAACCTAGAAGAATAGGTTGTCAACCATTTTACTGCCAAACCGCATGTCTAGTCGCGAGGCGGGCTAGGTTCGGAGTCGTGTCTGGGAGCAGACATTTGAGGGGCCGCCGATGGCTGAAACCTTGATGGTCATTGGTTGGACTGCGCGAAGGCGCGGACGCCTTCGTAGGTCGCTCGTCAGTGCGTCTGGTGGCAGCCACGGCCTTGACGTCACGTCACTGTGGGTTGAGGCCACACCGTGCGTGCTTTCGCAACCACGCCGTCAACAGCAGTGAAGCGTGATGCGTCAAGGATCACAGGTTTCAACAGTTCGCTGACGCCCCTTACAAGTGCAGTTTGTGTAACCTGTTATAGGCAGTTCTGGAGTCAAGTCGATACTTCAAATCATATGACCTCGTGCGTGGCGGAATGTAAAAGGCGCTGCTGGGGCATTACACGTTCATGACAGTCTAAATCTTGCATGTTCATAGGCGCTTTTGCCGCCCGCAGCCAATCAGTGAACAACGAACATCAATTGGCCGATGCTAGGAGGTAGACGGCTCCAGCAGCGAGTTGATCAGGAGTGTAGGGTGGAACGCAATGTATGACAGTGGTACCCCTGAGAAGAGACTACCACAAGCGGCGTCAAATAAATGCAAGTTTGTTAAATATGCTGATGATATGGTTGTTGATCATCCTCCCAAAAGTCTAAAACCTGTCTAAGTACTGAGGGATGCCGTGGACCACGGCTCAAGGTGGTCGTCAGCAAATGGCCTTCTATTTAACGAGCAGAAGTGCGTTCAGTGTATTTTTTGACTGCAACCCTCTCTCAGTCCTAAGACGATTAACATTCCGCCCAACGAGGTATCCTCTTTCGGAATCCTTGATGTTACCTTGGCATACAATCCTACATTTTCTTTTCATATAGAAGGCCTTTTATTAAAATCCGATAACCTTTATATTATATCCGCCGCCTGCGTTCATATCGCACACCGCAAACACTAATCTGGTGATTTATAGATGTTTGCATTCTCCCCCTCAATCTTTACTGCTCTCCAGTTATTTTTTCAGCTTTAATTAAAAAAGACCTGGTCACTCTTAAACGTATCCTCCGAATGCTCTCCTCAGCTGCCGGTGTTTCCTATGTTATTTTAGTTGACATTAGAGTACAGCGACACTTTAAAAGGTCGAGCAATTTACTAATATCATCCTTAGTGAGGTTGCTCACCCTCTCCACTCTGAACTAATGGCTGAGAAGTCTTCCCGTACATTGCGCCGAGGCTTTCGTCCTATGCCTTGCCGTACATCGGCCTATCAGCGCTCTATTCTCCCATTCTTAACACGCTACCTCACGTATGAAAAAGCGGAAATTGAGAATTTGAAAGCCGACATGCCTCTGCAGTAGACGTAGATATAGTGTAAAACTTTAATTTTAAATATTACATGACCTTTTACCATAACCCCTTAATTTACCTTAATATTTGCTCTCCGTGGATGGATATATTTTTTCTGAAAGTTTAAGATTTTCCATGCTAAATATAGAATTCCTCTCTCTCTCTCTCTCTCTCTCAAAAGCTAAGTCATCGCCGTGTGGTTACTTGCACTCAGTACTGCTGCGCCGGCACACCCTGTCACCTCAAAACGTCCCCGCGCCCTGCTAACCACTGCAAGATGCCCGCGTGGTCCTGTCCGCCCTACGGTCGACTCGTTGCTTGAGGCGCGCATCACCTCGAAGCCAATCAATGCGCGCAAATTACCTGATTGGCTGCACAGGCGACGAAGGACATATTTCGCAGTCAAGGTTACCCAGCAGCGCATACACACTAGCACAACTTGCCTGAGGATACAGCTCGTAGCTAAAGCCTGTGACAGAGTCCTTGGGCCGCCCATTCTCTCCTAATAAAAGTTGTTCTAACCTACTCTGTCTTTCCTGATATCTGATTTTGGAAAACTTCGCCTTCTCGACATAAACACCTTCGAAGCCAGTACCACTATGCTCATTGATGGATGCACCGATACGTGTCTCTCTACTAGGACCATAGATGCACCCTACAATTGAATTGGACGTTCTCACTCGCATGACCCGACATTTGGAGCCTGAATAGGAGGACGAAGCCGAAAGAGGCATTCTCGTAACCACCTTTAAGAGCCCGGCGCTAATTGAACGCCCTCGAATCGCATTAGGTCGTGACCAGTACATTACGAACCTGGTCTGTTTTTGTGACCTTGCGGTGCTAGCGAAGTTTATTCCCTGGAGAAGTGGAAAGTTAACTAGCAGGAAGTAGGGGCGACGACGCAATGCTTACCAAACCCGCTACTAAGGAAGGCAGATCAGGTGGGACCAGCTGTTTACTGAGGTGAGGAGCGTAAAAAGAGCTCTGCAAACTGTTGTAGCTAGCTGACTCGTACAGCAAGTTCTTCAGTCCACTCTTGCCAATCTTAATCCTGCATGCAGTATACTGCATGGGTGACCTAAATGAGCCGCATAGAAATGAAACAACTCTACTTTTCTAATATCAGTATCTGTTTATTGAGGGAAAGATAGGCGAATGCCTTTGAACTCCCTGTTGGTAAAAGGATGATAGGAAATAAGTTGATACCAAGAAAATTTTTAAATGTTCGACAGTTACATGTTCCGGGAAGACAATCTCCACAAATATTGCATTAAAATATATGGCTACTTGCAAATAGCGAGTAGTATAATTTGATGCAGTGTATGTGATAAGCAATGTAATTAACTGTAAAGGGACTCAGTATAATCTGATGAAGGAGTTTTTACCTTCATTGCGTTTGCGCTTGATACATGTCCAGTCTACTCTTAAATGCATTGACACAAGTGGAGAGAACTACCTCTTCTGGAAGAGCATTCCACGCTGAAACTACTCTGTTGGTAAAGGAACATTTTCTTCCATCGATCCTTGGTTTGCCCGGGCGTAGTTTAAGGGAATGCCCACGCAAAGTTGTCGTGTTAGCCTGGGTAAAGAAATCACCGGGAACGAAACAGCAATGCAGGTTATTCATTATACGGAAGGCAAATATGAGGTCCCCTCGGATTTGTCTGTAGGAAAGGGGAAATAGGTCGAGAATGGGCAGTCTGCTTTCATAGGGCAATGTTCCTAGACCTTTGACCATCTTTGTCGCTCGCCTCTGGACGTTCTCTAAGAAAGTACAATCTTTCACAGTCCATGGTCTCCAGGCATGTATAGCGAACTCCAGGTGCGGCCGAATATAGCTTCCAAAGATTTTGGAAAAGCTGTCTTTTTAAACCCCATAAAGACTCGTCTAATCAGCTGTAACATAGATCTGATCGACTTCGCCGCCTTTGTACAGTTCAGCGTTGGTTTGAGTGAAGAAGTTATCCACACACCCAAGTCCCTCTGACTCTCAACTTGTTGCAGCAGAGTACCATTTAAAGAATAGACTTTCGTGCAGGATGCTCTACAACTGCCAATTTGAAGAAAGTTACATTTACAAACATTGAAAGGTATTAGCCAAAGCTTTGACCAGTCCTCCAATCTATTCAAGTTGGCTTGTAGATGGTTTTCGTCTGGCGTACTTTGGACAACTTTCCATGATTTGATGTCATCGGCGAACAAGGTGACTTCACAGTCTAGATCCCTGACACAGTCGTTGATGAAAACGAAGAACAATACGGGACCTAAAACTGAGCCCTGTGGGATGCCACTTACAACAGGTAAACCCGAGGACTGCTGGCAACTGACTTGGAATCTTTGTGACCGTCCTGTCAAAAATTGTTGGATCCATCGAAGGAGGTTCCCGCGAATGCCTGCGCTGCGCAGCTTAAGCAGCAGGCGTTGATGAGGAACGGTATCAAACGCCTTTTTGAAGTCAATGTAGATCGCATGCACCGTTTTGCCCTCGTCACGTGCTTTGGTCCAGCTATCAAGTGAGAATAGCAGATTGGTAAGACAGGACCTACCACCGCGAAAACCGTGTTGGGCATTGGAAAGGAGGTGATTCTGCTCGAGGAACTGCATCAACGCCTTCATAATGATTTTTTCCATGGTTTTGCAACAAATGTAGGTAAGGCTCTCCGGCCTGTAGTTATTTGCGGACGCTCGGCTTCCACTCTTGAAAAGTGGGATGATCGTCGCTGTCTTCCAATCAGATGGTAGGCAGCCCATAACAAATGACGCCTGGAAGATTAGGGCTAGCGGCTTGGCCATTTCAGAAGCTAGCTCCTTCAACAGCTTGGCCGGGATTGCATCGGGGCCTGGGGAGGTCGATTTTTTCAAATTAAGAAGCTCACTCTTTATTACATCTTCGTTGAAGAGGACTGTATCAATAGATGGGATCGAATTGTCTTCATAAGTGTGGGAAAGAAAACCGGGTTCAGTCATCTCGACGGACAGGAAGAACTGAGAGAGATGGTCAGCTTTATCCTTGTCCTCTGAGATTTCGGCACCTTCAGCAGTTCGCAGTAGGGGGATAGCATCCGTATTCCGCGTGCTCTATCTAATATAACTACACAGGACTTTGGGGTTAATTATGGCTCGGTTCGAACTGCTGTCGAGCTCTGACAATGATACGTTTGACCCGGTTCCTCTGCATTTTGTACCTATTAAGAGATTCAGGTGACCTATCAATTCGGTACTTTTTAAACAGTTTTCCCTTCAGCCAGCGAGGCCTGTTCGTAAGTTTTCGGAGAGTGATAGGGCAGTGGCTAGAGATGAGGTTATGGACTATCCCTTTGAACTGTTCCCAAGATTCTTCAACGTTGTCGGATAGTGTGGATGCCCTGAGTAGATAGTTTTAAGTATTTTTGTTCCAAGACGGCGCTCCAACGTCAACCCCGCGGAAGACTCCAAGGTAACCGAAAGACAATACACTGTTGCTCACTTAGGCACATAAGCAGCACAGCTATGCATAAAACAAGATTTTCAATTACACCTAAGAGTTTCCCAGTCGGCATAAACTATGCCCTCTTGGGGCTAGCGGATAGGTCTTGTAGCCTGCCACGACCAAGTTCAGGTGGGGACCACCGGACCAGTCAGTTGTTCACGGTGTTCACTGCTGCCGTTCCGAATCCAATTCCTCAGTAGCGTCTCAAGACGACGAGCTGAACAGTCTTAAGCAATCATCTAGAATCCATCAGACTGACTACTAGGCTGACTTAATTATTAGGTGTTTGGTAGATTTGCTCAACTTGAGTTGACCTAATTGTGAAAAAAAACTCGAGGCATTTGGCGTTCCCACAGGGGACGGGGAGTTTTTTGGCGTCCATTTCGATCCACTCTTCATGTTCGGGGATCATGCCAGGGAGGTCGCTGGCAAAGTTAGCCACTGCATCAAGGTCACCAAGGCTCTAGTGGGCACATCCTGGAGCCGAGTGAAAGAGACCAATCTGGTCTGCTACGATCAGCTCTTCCACCTTAAGTCAGCACAGAATACTGCCCTCCGCACAATCACGGGTTGTTATAAAAATGTCGCCTATCGAGCATCTTCACGTGGAGGCCTCTGCCTTGCCAGTCACACCTCACAACGCACTCGTAGGCCGGCAGTTTTGGTGGACCTGTCAAGTTTCGACGTCCGGCCTAACTAACGAATCTCTTAGCGAGTATTATTCCAAAATAATAAGGACGTAACACACAAAAGTGTTAAGAGGGATAATATTGAAGGAATGAGCACAGCCGTAATGATGGTCGGCAAGTCCAGCTGCGTAGGTGTAAAAGTGTCCGCGGGTTTAGCGAAGCCATCTAGTCATCAGCCAATCAGGAAAGTGTGGGGGTATTGACGCCAGAGTTCGCAAGGAATCGATTAGCTTCGGCGTACGCGCGGTGATAGCGGGGGCGCGAAAGTCCAAGAGCGGGCAGAGGTGAGAAGGGGAATCAGCGCTGGACGCGCGAGTAGACAACGGTTAGGCAGAATGAGGAGGGGTGAATGCGCGCAGCACTATCAAATTCAGGCTGCCACAGTACCCCCCTCCAAGACCGAAAGGCGGCGTAAAACGACGCCGGAGGACATGCTGAAATCTATAAGTAATGTGAGACGAATCGGTCAGGGAAGTGAACGTGACGTCCACTGCCGTTAATTTAAGCGGGAGGAACAGTTGGAGTGGGCTGAGTGGTTGTTACGGTTGTGGAGGGTAAGGTAGTAAATGAGTGTTCAGAAACTGAAGGGAGAGTTAGGATTGCGGGAATGGAAGGGGAAGGAGCACGGGGTGGAGGAACATGAGGAAGGGAATCAGCACAATTTTGTCCTGGTAGCAAGTCAGGTGGCTCTTCCGTGACAGAAGACTTGACCCGATCGATGCTAGCCACGTCCTCCTTGTCTCCACGAAGGATTCGGCAGGTCTTCTCATTACGGAAGAAAACACGGAACGGTCTTCGTAGGGCTGCTCCAGGGGTTTGCGCACCCGGTCGCAGCGTACAAACACTTGTGTGCAGTGGGCCAGGCCTTTCTCGATATAAGGCTCGGTCACTGGAGTACGAGGCTGGACCGAGGAAAAGGAGCGCATAAATTGTCGGAGACGATGCACAAAGTTGGCAGGTGTCTCTTCGGGGCCACGTGGAGTCGGGTTGACCATAGCGCCGGGCAAACGGAGAGTTATTCCAAACACCAGCTCGGCCGCGCTGCAATCCAGGTCCAACTTTAGTGCCGAGCGGATTCCGAGAAGGACAAGCGGCAAGTTGTCTGACCAGTTCCCTGGATCTGCTGCAACTCGCAGGGCAGCCTTGAGTTGTCGATGAAATCTTTCCACCACACCATTGGCAGCGGGATGGTAGGCTGTCGTCCGGATACGAGTGCAACCAAGGAATTCAACAAGGGTGTTGAAAATGTTGGACTGGAATTGGGCACCGCGGTCAGTGGTAATGGTAGATGGCGCACCAAAAGTGGCGAACCAGCGACTGACAAAGGCCTTGACGATGGTTTCTGCCTGCACGTTCGGCAAAGGGATGGCGTCAGCCCAACGGGTGTAGCGGTCGACGCAGGTAAGAAGATGGGTATAGCCATTGGATGGAGGCAACGGGCCTACGACATCAAGATGAACATGGCTGAATCGAGCGTCGGGGCTGGGAAAAGTGCCGGGTGGAGACTTATTGTGGCGATGAACCTTGCTCAACTGGCAACTCGGGCAGGAACGGGCCCAAGCTTTGACGTCCTTATTCATGCCAGGCCAGACGAACCTTTCCGCGAGGAGCTTTTGTGAGGCTCGAATCCCAGGGTGGGAGAGTCCATGAAGAGTTTGGAACACAGCTCGACGCATCAAGGGCAGCACAAAGCGGCGATGAAAAAAAGTCGACACATCACAAAGAATGGTTCCAGTTCCGGTGGTGAGGAGAACGTCCGCAAGCTGGAGACCAGTGACAGCTTCGTCGCCTGGACAGCCAACTCGTTCTTGCTCCACTAAGGTTGATTCCCTGTGAGAATTGAAGGGCAGATAGGGAAGGTCGAGAAAGAAGGCCAGCCACCTCATTCTTCGTGCCATAAATGTGGCGGATGTCTGTGGTGAATTGAGAAATGTAGTCTAGGTGACCAATCTCTCTGGGGTTGTACTTATCGGAGTGGGACCGAAGAACGAAGGTAAGCGGCTTGTGGTCCGTGAAGATGGTGAAGTCCCGACCTTCAAGGTAGTGTCGGAAACGTTTCACTGTCAGGTAGCTGGCGAGGAGTTCACGGCCAAAGGTACTATAGCATGTCTCAGCGGGCAAAAGTTTTTTTGAAAAGAAGACCAAAGGTTGAGTCGAACGAGGCAGGTGTTGTTGCAGAACTGCACCCACGGCTACGGTCGAAGCGTCAACCATCAATGACAGCTGAGCCTCGGGAGCAGGACGCGTTAGCAGGGTGGCAGTCTTGATTCTTTCGAAAGCAGCCAATGTTTCTTCCGTAAGCGCAAGAGGACCTTTGGGAGCAGACCGTAGATTCGTGAGGGGTAGCGTGTGGTCGGCACAATTCGGGAGGAACCGGTGGTAAAAGTTGACCATGCCAATAAAAATTTGCAACTGACGCTTTGAAGTTGGTGTAGAAAAATCGCGAATGGCCTCAACCTTAGATGGGAGGGGACGCACACCTGCAGAGCTGAAAAGGTGGCCAAGGAATTCAAAAGACGGCACACCAAACACGCACTTTGAGGGATTGAGTATAACACTAAACTCCTCGAATCTGTGGAAGATCTGGGTTAAATGGTTCACATGTTCTTCAGCCGTCTGACTAGCTACTAAGAGGTCATCAATGTAGGCATAGACAAATGGCAAGCCTCGTAAAACATGGTCAATGAACCTCTGAAACGTTTGGGCAGTATTGCCTAAGCCAAAGGGCATGTGGATGAACTCGAAAAGGCCGAATGGAGTGGTAACGGCAGTCTTTGGTATGTCCTCAGGGGCCACCGGAAGCTGATGAGAGGCGCGTACCAGGTCTGTCTTCTAGAAAACCGTTTTGCCGAAGAGAGCTCCAGCAAAATCCTGAAGATGGGGCACGGGATACCGATCGGGAACCGTGGCATTGTTGAGCGCACGATAGTCGCCACAGGGTCTCCAGTCGCCGGATGTAGCCTTGGGCACCATGTGAAGAGGGGATTCCTAGGGACTCTCAGGCGGTCGGATAATGCCGAGTTGCAGCATGCGTTTGAATTCCACCTGCAAACGGGCCGGAGCAAGTCGTCGAGGCCAAGCAAACACGGGAGGGCCTGATGTGCGGATGTGGTGAACGACATCATGATGAACATCACCAGAGCGAAACTGAGAGTTAATAATATTAGGGTACTTGCGAAGTAAGTCCCGAAAAGGACAGGCAATATCTGTATCGAGGACAGATAAATTGCAAGAGTTCGTAAATGGATACAGGCCGTGAATAGAAAGACCGGTGCGGCGGTCAACAAGAAGAGGACGGCGACAGTCAACCAAAAGGTCAAATTCGGCGAGAAAGTCTGACCCAAGAATGGCGTGGGCAACATCGGCGATGACGAAAAGCTAGGAAAATGATCTTCGAAGTCCAATGTCTAGGGTGAGGGACCGGCTGCCAAAAGTTGGGATTGGGGAACAGTTTGCAGCCTGAAGGTGAAGACCAAGACTGGGAGATTTACGGTCAGCTGGACTTGGGGGTACGACCAATAACTGGGCTCCGGTGTCTACCAGGAAACGTCTGCCACTGACGCTGTCACAAACACAGAAGGTGCGACCAGAGCGAGGAGAGCCAGAGAAAACGGCCGCGTCTATTCTCTGGCTGACGAGTTTCCCAATTAAGGCTTGAAGGAACAAGGATAAGAACATTTGCGAGCCTTTGGCCCATAATTCGTGTGGTACCAGCACACCTTAGCTGTTCCTGGACGCGAGCGAGAGCGAATACGGCTGGATGAGCGAGGGCCGGCAAAACGGGAAAGATGGAGTTTAAGAGAGGCCAGCTCGGTCGTTAAGGCTGAAAATTTGCTGCAAAAGCTGCTCGTTCACTGACGAAGAGGATGCAGAAATTGGGGCGATGCAGGGCGGCTAGAAGCGTTGCACATAAATCATCCTGTCTGCCATTTCCGCCATCGGAACCAGACGCCAGGATCGTTTGGACATCGGCAGGGGAACTTTCTAAAAACATCGCCTTAAACAGTTTTTGTCGATCTGGCGGTCCCCAAGAAGGGATTGCATGTGGCGAAGAAGTTCAGAGGGCTTCCTATCGCCCAGAGTTTCTTCTTTAATCAGCTGGTGGTAGCGCTGACGGTCGGACACAGGATTGATGCGGAGAAGTTCCTCTTTTAGTGTCGTGCATGGCGTATCGGTTGGAGGTTTGGACAAAAGTGACTGGACTTGCGCAATAACACTAGGTGGAAGAACCTCCACGAGTTTGTGGTATTTATGCAGCTCCTTTGTAAGATTTGCGGAATAAAAGGCAGATTCTATGCGGATAAAGTAAAGTTCTGGTGCATTTTCCCAAAAAGCAGGGATAGTGACGTGAACGGCCTGAAGACAGAGAGCGTTCTCATCAGATTGTTGACAAGAGCTGGGCGTGATGAGACGAAGGAATCAAAAGTGTTCTAAAGTCGGGGTCACCAATGTCAAATTTCGACGTCCGGCCTTACTAACGAAGCTCCTAGAGAGCATTATTCCAAAATAATAAGGACGTAACACGCAAAAGTGTTAAGAGGGATAATAAAGAATGAAGGAATGAGCAAAACCGTAATAATTGTCGGCAAGTCCAGCTGCGTGGGTGTAAAAATGTGTCTGTGTCCGCGGGTTTAGCGAAGCCGTCTAGTCATCAGCCAATCAGGAAAGTGTGGGGGTATTGACGTCAGAGTTCGCAAGGAATCGATTAGCTTCGGCGTACGCGCGGTGATAGCGGGGGCGCGAAAGTCCAAGAGCGGGCAGAGGTGAGAAGGGGAATCAGCGCTGGACGCGCGAGTAGACAACGGTTAGGCAGAATGAGGAGGGGTGAATGCGCGCAGCACTACCAAATTCAGGCTGCCGCAGACTTGTTCGCAACCCGGCCATCCAAATCACCACCATTGCCACGCTCCTGAGCCCAGCCGCAGCGTTCGGCCATATGTTAGTGCTCTCCACAAGGGAGTCGTCACCTGGTGTCTCTCGGATATAAGCAATGGTGGCTCTGCCATCATAACAGGCTTTCAGCGTCTTCACCAAAGAGCCATTGTCAGAGCAAACTAAGTTACCGTCCCTCGGTCTTTTGGGCGGCTATTTGCTCCGATTGCCGCCTCGGAACAACTCTCGGGAGTCACTCGCTGTACTTTGGCTCAACCGCGCAGTGACAACTCAGTGCTCCACCGTCAGTACCAACACCACCTCGACTTATCCACATCCGACGGCTGTCCCGACTGCGACGTCTATCCGCATGACTGTCAGCATCTAGTCACCGGCCAGGCACCTAACGTACCCCTCCCCTCCTGGACCTTTGGCTCAAGACGGTTGAGGTCTCGTTTTTTATTCATCTTCCAACTGAAACCAGTTTGGACTCCGGCGAGGACTCATGATCTTACAGGGGCTACGAAGCGTTCACACACACGCACATTTAACACCACCACCAGCAATGAGAACTGGGTTTTACCCTGACTTCATTGTGATGGCACATCCACCTCACGCATCGGCATGGTCAGTCACTTGTGAATGAATCGCACCGACGCTGGCAACCTAGTGTCAGAAACAACAAAACACAGCAGTAAGTCTATTGCGCCACATGCACGCGCATGATAGCATAATCCACTGCGATGCCGAAACACCCAACACGTCCTGCGCACTCATCAACACTCCAAGCTCTACCGACACCATCGCACATAAACCGGTGAACCAGTGACCGGCGTAGCAACATACACCCATCGCACACGTCTCGCTTGTCCGGACATATTTACACACCGCTCGGGCCTATCAGACTGCATGTACCTCCACGGAAATCTGTGGTAGCACACCGCCGACTATATCATATCTATCCTTACCAGCATCCACATCACAGATAACCACGACGAGCATTTCACTGCTCATGTTAGAGGGCTGCATCCTGTCGCCCATTCTGTTTAACTATGTCTTAACTGGATTCTCGGGAAGGTCCTACATGAAGAAGACAGTGTTGAGCTTGCACCTGAACGCCAGCTGACTGATCTCCACTACGCCGACGATGATATGCTGATAGCCACAAGCTTTGAGGGTCTAAAGTCTGTAGTATCGAGGGTGAAGGAGATCGCTATAAATACCGCAAGGACAAAGTTATTCTCGAGTTGCACCCCTAATGAGAAGGCCCTCTGGGAATTAATGACAATCAATTTGAAGAAGTAGACAGTCTTAAATACCTCGGAGCGAGACTGTTACCGAAGGGGCAGAGCAAGGACGACATTGTCTCCCGTATCGATGCTGCTCGTTGGGTTTACTCCATCCTTCGAAAGCGCCTATGGATCCGACGAGACATCTCCATTGCCACGAAAATTCGTGTATACCGTGCATCCATCCGGTCAATCCTCGTCTATGGATGAAAATGCTGAGCTTTGCACGCTGAAGATGAACGAAGACTGCAGGTCTTTGACCACCGCTGCCTGAAGACCAGCCTGTGAGCCAAGTATACACACTTCCTCTCACATGAGGCAGTCCGCACTCGCTGCGATCGTATCGCGAAAATATCCCGGGCCATTCAAGAAAGACAACTGGTGTGCTCTGGACACGTTTTCCGTCATCCGCCCCACGAGCTTTGCGATGCTGCATTCGATCCGACATCCCAGCCCACCTGGAAACGTCGACAGGGAGAGTAACTGAAGACTTGGCTCGACACCGTCCGCCAAGATATGGAAGCAGTTCTTGGACCTTCTGTCTTCTGTCTCCCTCACTGGAGTAGAGGCTGGGAGGAGCTTTCCAGATCCACTGCCAACAATCATCACGCGTGGAGGGCACTATCAGTGACGTCATTGAAGCCGGCTAGATCAGGCATGATCACAGCCGTAACATGTACAAGAAGTGTGGTCTTTGACGCCATTGCCATGTGGCTCCTCTGCAGCATATATGGTCCGAGCCTGAGTCCATCACGGTTAAACGTGGCTTGAGTACTCTAACTGACGCTTATTCAAGACCACGCCATCAGCCCAGGTGCACTAACCCTACAACTGGAAACATTTCCCACAGTAATTGCACTCAGCTCCGGTAGTCTGAGGGTCCGATTGCAATGACTTCCTCTTAACATGACCTATGCCGCTAAACCTCTTTTGTGTGGAATTCTGGTGTTTGTGCGTAAAAGCCAGGTCCTGTATTTGAGGTGCGTAGACGAGGCCATTAAACGTGTCAGCAGGTGGGCCTGTTGCCCGTACCCGAAACCTGACTGGCTTATGTGGTTTCTGGGGCCGGGGAAGGTGAGTAGAGAGCGAGGTCAACGACTCAGCACGTTTTCACGAATATAAACCATTTGACTATCTTAAAACTCATGGTGCGCCAAAAACCGTGACTTGGAAGGTTGCCAACTGACGAGATAACTAAAGACGCGCGGTCTGTCTAGTGCGTGTGTCGAGCGGCCGAATAAGCGTCCGTGAGTCAGGTTATCAAAGCTCCTTAATGTAGCCTTTATGGCATTCCAGCTGCGTGGTATACGAAGCAAGTGTCGCAGCACTCCTAGGGGTGGCTACGGCCCAGCCAGGTATCTGCTGCCTTTCCCGCCTAGGTGGGGAGCGAGAGTTCGGTATATGCCGCTTGAGTCGACTCTCGCAATAATGCAGTTCACACGCGAATCACGGCACTTGTTTCCAGCCTCCTATCAAGCACGTGGTAGACATAGTCCAAATCGATGTTTGACCTGTCCGTGGTTTTAGTAGTGGATCAGACTACCTTGACACCCCATCTGCATGGTATGTGGCCTCAGTTTATGATTGAGGCAATCTTCCTTCGGCGTCAGCCCCATTGTTAGGACGCCTGCCGCGTTCGTAATCTATTGTACTCACGCAACAGCACAGCAGTGAGACCGCACATTCGTCAGACTTCGGATGCACTGAGTGGCTAGCAGTCAATCTAACATGCAGCTAATGTCTGAGAGGGTAGCCATCTGCCCCCTAGTGAGGATAAGTTCGTTCAGTTACTGTCACACTTGCGACCCTGTTTGAATTTCGAAGGGTCATGTGTAGAAATTCGGACCGCTCATCCGTCTCTTAAACTCAAATGTCCGGCCTATTGTGAGTCTTTGACCCGTTTTACGCAATTATTACATGGCTCGCTAGCTGTAAGCGAAGTCTTGCGAGCCGCTTCAGGCGGGCTACAGACGTTTATTTTGTGCTGTCTAGGACGCATAGTAGACTTTGGGTAACAGCGTTTAGGAAAAATCGCATACTCCAATTCTTTCTCGCTTGAGCTGTCCAGCTCGCATACTAGTTGCCGGCACAACTGAAAACGTGTAGTGGACCACGTCGGTGCTCATGAGATATCTTAGGAATTTCGGGTAAAAATGGATCTCATGCGGCTGCCCTGTAAACAGTTTTCATTACTACAAGATGAGCGTCTGTGATTGTGTAGTGTCTTTCGCCTATGGCGTCTATGCCGCACAGGAGGTCACGTGATCAGTCCCCGAGTTGCCTCTGGAACAACCCAGTACATAGTCCTATGAACTGCTATTAATCAATCAAATGATCAAGCGGCCAAGGACCCACTCTTACATCAAGTTTATTTATTCACACCTGCAAACCCAAGCGCGTGTGGGCCCAGAGCTTGTTGTGCGTTGGGGTCGCTGACCGGGAAGATGGGTTACCCGTTTGTGTAGATGCTGGCTACTCAGCGCATGCACAAGTGGTAGATAGTGGAACGATATCCGGAGAAGGTTAGCTGTGAAGTAAGTGAACTCTCAGGTCTGACGAATAACCAGTCGCGGACCAGCATTGGCAGTGCTACCAGGGCGCGGCGGGCTGAGGCCTGGCAAGTCAAAAGCCTATAAAGTGTCGCAAAGCCTGACGACGACGCTGTGAAATGGCAAGCGTGTACCGCCATCAAATTAGTTCGCTTGCTACCTCTGCCTTGTGGTTAGGCTATTGAGCCAAAGCGCTAGAGGAGACAGCCTCGAATAAACAATCCGTGCGGCTGTTGGGGACCCGCCTATACTAAAAATACCCAAGACACTTCATTCGATATATGTCTGATACACTACGATCCAGGCTATGGCGTCTGCGAGAACCGACGCGCTTCGCAACCATTGTCCAGTGGTGCGGGCGAACAGTATGCGAGCTGGACTACTCAATCGATATCGGATCCTTGGTATTGGATGCTGCATTTTGCGAACGTTCCTGTCCCCTGGTACCCAACGCCTTACGGTGCACAGCCTCTCTCGGTATAACATAGATGTCTGCTGCCTGTTCAAAGTCCGAAGTTCTGACTCGAGCTTAGGAAATAAAGGTTTCTGGAGCTGACTCCCACTTCACTTTAGACCACAGTGGCCCACATGACTCTTCCAGCAGACATGGTATGGCAATTATCCTCTCGCAACACGCGAGCCGTGCACTACTTGCCTGAGAACGAGACAATGAACGCACAGCTTATGTGCACTTGAAGGGCCACTTCACAATTGTATTTGTGGTCGCACTATAAGCGCCAACCTCCGCTGCTGACCAGCGCGATAAAGACGTGTTTTACTTGCAGCTAAAAACTTTGGTTGAAAGGCTCCCTCGCCACGACCTGCTGATTGGTTTCAGGGATTAGGATGGCCGGACCCGGCTGGGGGACTCTACAAACAGCCATCTTAACGACCGCTCTAGGCTTGGATTTCGATGTGAGAATTGTGACAGATTGCTGAACTTTGCTGAACGGAACCGACTGTTTATTACGAACACGTGTTTCCAGCACCGCAAAAAACGCTTGCTAACCTGGTACTCGAACGACGGTCGGATTGACTACATTTTAGTCAGCTAAAGATTCTCTAGGTGGGTTCATGATAATCGTTCGTTGCATGGTACTGAGACTGGTAATATCTACGGATCTGACCACGTTCTTGTTCGCACACGCTTGAAAGCTCGTTTCACATTTGCGCCCAAAATGTCAAGCACTAGACGCCTCGATGTCGCCAAAATTCGGCAATCCAACACGGCTGAGACCCTGAGCAGAGAAAACCAGTCCCATTTTACGACCAGAGCCCATGGTCCTCACTGAAAACTTTAGTCTATGGGGCAGCCGAGAAAATTATTGGATGCACCTAATGATTGGATCAGCGGACGGACCTTCCAGCTGTCTGCGGAGACAGTCCTAGCTAGGGGCCGTGATGATTATCTTTTCTGCGAACTAAGAAAGATGACAGAAAAATCGGACAGAGACGACGGGGCTGAAATAGCAACCTTTATAGAGCAGGCCTCGAACATTGGTGATACTCGAAAGCTCTACGAAGCTAAAAGAAAGGCTAGTGGTAAGCAGTATTCTCTGACTGACTCAGTTTGTGATGTGAATGGCGGCTTTGTTGCTGACAACGCGACCAAAGTCGAACTCTGTCGTAAGCACTTCGAGCACCTCAACTTCGATACGGAGCCCACCGCCCCCTGCTCCCATCTACAGTTAAGCCCACCTCATCTTCCACTTATCCAGTGTCATACGACCCACCTTTGAAGCAAAAATCGCTCGGCATAAAGTCTGCGCATCAAAAAGGCACCTGGAAAAGACAGCATACACGCTGAAATCTACAAGTCTTGTGTCGACACACTGACGCCTTGGCTCCAGGAGGTGATTGGACTATTATGTAGAGAAAAGGCATCCTTGTGCCTGTCCACAAGATTGGAGATAAGACAAAATGTGAGAACTACCGCGAAATAAGCCTTATCGACTTTGCTGCCATTGTTGTCTTCAGGCGGTTTCAGTCTGTGCGCGACTCCAGGACGCGACCCAACCAGGCCGGAGTTCGCGCTGGGCATGTATGTGTGGATCAGATATTCACACTGAGACGGATCCTTGAATTCCGCCATAGCTACCAACAATAACAACAAGCTACAGTATATGATGTCACGGATAAATGGGGTCGCGTAATCGGCCGGATTGACTTATGGGAAGGCCAAAGTATTTTCATGATACATCCCTGCTCAAGATAAGGCACTTCCTAAAATTAGTGGCTATCAACTTGAAGAATTAGACAGTTACAAATAGATCGGAGACAGGTTACTGCTGAATGGACAGAGTAAAGATTACAGTCTCCCGAATTGACACAACAAGACGAGATTTCTCCAGCCTTCGGAAGTGCCTATGGACCCGACGCGATATTTCTATCTTCACAAAGATCTACATACCGTGCATTTGTGCAGTCCGTTTTTCTATACGGATGCGAATGTTGGGCTATGCGGAAGCTGGAAATCTTTGACCACTACTGCTTAAGGAGCATCCTTCGAGTGAAGTACAGCGAATTCGTCTCTGCATTCGCTGCGCAAAAAATCACAAAGATATTCCACGCCCTTCAGAAAAAACGACTAAGGTGGTTTGGTGACCTTCTTCGTCATCAACCTCAGGAGCTCAGTGCTACCGCCCTTGACTTGAAACCGTTACCTAATTGGAAACGTCGAAGAGGGGGTCAACTCAAAACCTGGCTCGACTCAGTCCGTCAGGACATGAAAGTGGATCTTGGGCCTTCGGTCTCCGGTGCTGGAGGAAAGACTGGGTAGAGTTCTCCAGATACGCTGCCACCAATCGCCACGCATGGAGAGGTACCGTCCGTGAAATCATCGAGGCCGGCAAGATCACAGCTGCAACGAGTACAAGTACAAAAATCACTGACCACCACTGGGCTTCTGTACAGAAACCACAACTTTTACTGGTGCGTTTCTTCATCTTCTCCAAAAGGAAACCAGGCGTGATGATGGTAGTACACACAACTGCTCGACCTCTATAAACTGTCGACGGTACGAATATTGACTTACTTTCCGTCCTAGGCTACGGTAGCCGACGCGGTTTGATGATTGAAAATTCGGAAAAAGCTAAACAAGCACTGGCCGTGCAAAAAGACGACTTGGTTTCGCAAGGTTGCCATAGCCAATACTGCAGTGACTGTGAGTACAGATCCTGGCTTAGAATTAGAGGCCCCAGAAGAGGCTAATGGTCATCGCGTTGCCGGCACCATGAATTAGTTAACACGCTAGATTGGTCAGTACATCTAGCCACGTACTATTTTGCTTGTTTTTAGCCTCAAAGTGGCACACACGAAACAATATGCGGTTTTCTGTCGTCAAACAAAATCAGCGAGCGAAGCAGACTACATATTTTTGATGCATTATGCAAACAGGCGAAGAGCCTCTCATGGATAATTTAGTATCGATATTGCATTTGAAGAACATTCTGTCCTCTCTGACTATTCATAGATAAACCCGATCATTTGTCTCTAGGAAGCTTACAGCACACTACTGCTACGCCGACGAACAAACTCGATGCAGAATTTGGTGAGCAAGAGCAAATACCGCCTAGGAAATTACGGGGATATGCAAATAAGTTGGGGGTAGCATAGTGTTGATCATAATCGCAGCAGAACAGACAGTTTTAAATCAAATACCTTTTATCAATAACTAGGAGCGACAAGTTAGAAAGGCATTTTACAAAAAAATACGCTACATCCAAGAGCAAAAAAGGCTCAGTTGTGAAAGTTAGGTGTCGATAATTGTTCAATGAATTTAAGATCCTGAGGTCAATTTTACGGTATGCTTGGACCAAACACAAACATTATTCCTTCGCCACTCTGTCAGGACGAACATCGTCAAAGAGTTTCTAGAGCGAAGTAAGGAAACTAAAAGACAGATACCCCGCGGTTAACGTAGGCGAACAGCTCATCAACGCCTTTATCCAGAACGCGTTCGAAGCCAAAAGCCGTTAGAACGGCTGCTGTAAACATGGCAGACGGGCGTCGTAAAATATAGTCATAGAATGCTCGAATCATACTTAACCGCAAAAAAACACTAACAGACGACAACTAATTACAATTGCCCGCCAGTCATTTAAACAAACACTCTATTACAAGATTCTCACAGAGGAAGAGCACTCCAAATAGAGACCTTTCAATCTTTTTGTATGAGTACCAGCACGGGTTGCCTGTCTAATTGTTGGAGAGTCTGTGACAGCAACCCAGTTTTAGAACATTTGTGGGAGCTACTGTGCACTTGTAAGCTAACTGACAGACTCCGGAGCAAAGGTCCGCCTGTTTAGGAAGTGTGGATAGTTTACAAAAAAATCAAGTGATAAACAGGGAGTTTGTGTTGTGTTTACATGCAGTCCTCGTTTCTGCGACAAGCTGAAAGCTGCGGAAGGGGCAAGGCCACAGTAGCATCGAGATATTGATGATTGAATTGTACATATATCATCGATAGAATCGAATCATGGCGAAGAATGTTATATACAGTTATGTAAATTTTAGAATTTGTAACAAGACAGTTCAAAAAATAATACTCAGTAGAATAAACCTGAAGAAATTAGGCTTATGGAAATGACTAAAGACCGTTTCTTATACCCAGTCGCTCGTCTAGTCCAAAGTGGAAGAAACTGGGACACGATTCAATTTGGGGGGTCTTGTGCCTGCTGTTTTGGCAATAATTATTATTAATAGTGTGGAATTTCATAACCAGCAAAGACAGGGACATTAGGAAGGCCTTTTCTGCCTTGTTAGGCGTCACCGGCTAGTGATACCCGACCCCAGTATGGCCGTGGAAACTGGTGCCACACCGATATTTAAACTCGCGATCTCTCCCATCAGGGCGAACGTCCTAACGTTTGAGATGCGAGCTCACTGTCTAGCTGGTAATAGATCGGGAATATACAGTTGCATATACGCGTACACCGATCTGTCAGAGGACCCACGCGTCCCCCCATATTGCCTTTAGAGCTCTCTCTCTCCCGAGCCTCCACCGCGAGGTGGCTAGGATATAGGCAGACGGACATTAACAGCAAACACAAGGGACACTTAAAAGGCCTTTTATGCCTTCTTAGGCGCCATCGGCTAGTGATACTCAACCCCAGTATGGCCGCGGAAACTGCTGCCACACCTAGATTTGTACTCGCGATCTCTCCCGCTAGGGCGACCGTCCTTACATTTGAGCTACGAGCACATGGTCTAGCTGATATTAGGTCGGGCATATACGGTGGCAGGACGTTCGCCCTGACGGGAGGGATCGTGAGTTCAAATCTAGGTGTGGCAGCAGTTTCCGCGGCCATACTGGGGTTGAGTATCACTAGCCAACGGCGCCTAAGTAGGCATAAAAGGCCTTTTTAGTGTCCCTTGTGTTTGCTGGTAATGTCCTTTTGTCTATATTCTAGCCACCTCGCGGTGGAGGCTCGGGAGAGAGAGCTCTATAGGCAATATGGGGGATGCGTGGATCCTCTGACAGATCTGTGTACGCGTCTATGCCACTGTAATAGTAGTGTATATATTTTCTACTTTAGAGAACTTGATTAATTTTTGTTTCATAGAACTCGTCGTATAGTAAAGCCCTGCCAGCATACAGCCTCATAAAAATAAAGAGATGAGGACTAGCCTAGGCGGAGCTGTGGCCTCTCGAATTTAGTAAAATGTAATATCCGGGAACCCCAAATCTCTAGATATCATTGATCGGTAGACTAGCAACGTGCACGTATTCTACGGCTCAGAACATCAAGTTAAACTCAAAAATGTATCATTTGTTTTGGATTTACCTCCTTCTGAACCACACTATTGGGACTTGGAATGAGCTTAATACAGCGCTCTTTTTGATTGACTGATTGGGTCGCGCTTTAATTTGTGACTGGTTTGCTTGTAAAGGTCAGAAATCTGCTCATATTCTATAAAGTCATCAAACTAGCATGACAATTGTCTGTTCAAGGTGCAGATATGAGGCTTTGTAGAGGTTGCAAAAAAATACAACGACGGACAACCCTCCGACGTAACTAACTTCTGGCGGGAGATATAAATGACAGGTTGCGCTCCTTGCGACACTGCCTCGGGGATATTTTACGCCATCCAAGAAAACAAACTGTGCTAGTTTTGGGCTCGACAGTCTCTTATAAACATTTTGATATGGAGGTAGTTCTTGGACATTCAGTCTCCGTCGCTAGCCAAGGGAATGGACTGGGCTGTCATGAGTTCGCTATCATTAACCGTTATACTTTGAAAGATTTAGGCACAATCACATCGACTTCGATGGCTCAATGGTTAGAATGTCTGCCCCTGACCGGCGAGGCGCGAGTTCGAAACTCGGGTGCAGCGGCAATTTCAGCTGCTACACTAGAGTTGGCTACCCGTGGCTGATGAGGGCCAATAACCCGAAATAGCTTTATCACGGTGCCTTGTCTGAGCCGGAATACTCTTATGACAAAAATCATGGTAGTGTCAAGTAAAAGAACTACCTGGATCGTTAACGCGGTCATCTTGAGTAACTGCAGCGTCCACCAGCGACAGTGGGGCCGTTAGTTATATCAAACCGCACATGTATGTACCAACCAGTTTTTCTTGTGTCGCGCATGTCGGGTGCCCTATGGCACCAACAAACAGCATTTTTTCGTTAGTTTTCGGTAAATGGGACAAATCATGACACCTGTCGAAATCCCAGAATTTCGTCTTACCTATTTTATAGAGATGCATGGGAGCGAACGGAGGAGCCGATGTTTGGGTATCCAACTAATGGCCCAATGTAATCAAATTCTCCGAAAATAAATGATGTAAAGACGTTTGGCTGTGTCATTATTTATACAGCTTGAGGTACGCAACGCCCATACCGACGCTACCTATACTGTGACAAATATACCTTTATATTAAATAGTTCTTTTGTGAGCAATAGACGATCGATCCCTGGCAATGGGCCATGGCCGCGTGCCCACCCATTTATTCCAATAGTTAGGACTGGAACGTAGGAAAGCACAGTTACCAGATCTGTCGGAAAATGGACATGAATGCGCGATCACTGGGGTAGGCACCCATGCTTTGCTGAATGTTGGCGCAGTTTCACGTCCAATGCAGGAATACCAGCACCGGCGGTATTTTGCGAGCTTATTTTTTGAGCTAAATATTTGTTTGAGTGCATTCAAAAGGCAGTTTGTATTAAGATCATTTACATATCACTGTTGTGCCTTTTGATCTGTCATAAAAGCTGTGTACGTCAGTGTCGATAATTAGTAGCCTATTAAGACGCGGGTTAGCACATCTGTGGTGGGCGTAAGTGTCACTGTGGGAACCCGCGACGCTGACTCATCACGCCGGGGCTGCAGTCACGCCGACTGCCTGCACCCTGTCTATTCTCACTCAAGGTCTGGTGTGACCTATTCACACGCCATGTCGCAGTTTGACCAATTACTATCACGGCTGACCGAGCCAGGGACAACTTTCGGCGACCGACGGGATTTCAGCCGCTTGACCACATTCCGTATCTAGCCGGCCTTGCAGGTAGACGTGCACTCCCGAAGTCCAGACTACGTCCTAACTATTCTCCTTTTGTCTGTATAGAATACACGCTTTTACTAATCTCGCCTTCCCGAGACTTTTCTTCCATCTTCTACCAAACCGGGCCAAAAAGATCAGTCAGTTAGTAAATTTGAGGTAAAAATAGGATTACACCTTTGAACTTCCAGTTTGTTACATCAAAATCTCAAGAAGTTGAAACAATATTAACGAGTAGTCAGTCAGGAAAATATACACAATCATACGGTACAATGGCGTTTCGAGGTTAATTTGTCACGTAATTCATGTTGTGCTGTAACATATGTATATTAAGTCGGTGTTTGAATGATTCCATAGATTGGGACACATCAACCGCCTCAGGTAGGTTATTTCACGGCTCCACAACCGCAGTCGTTAGGGCTTTTCCTTAATGGCCCAAGCACTACGCGGGAAACTATTCCTGCACAACTTATTTATTGGTAAAATAATAATGTTATTAGTATCAGTAGTCAAATGGCAGAATTATTAAATGCCAAATTGTTCGCATGTGCGGGAGTGCATCTAAAATATAGGCGAACAGACGGTGGATCAATTTGAAAATTGGGTACTTCTAGGTGAAAATCTGCAATGAGAAAACAGAAATGATTGACCACGAAGGGTCAATTGTGCTGAACGCCACATTCATTTTCAGAAGGCACGGCCTGTGAATTAGATCAGGACTTGGATGGATGGAGAATCTCTGGCCGCTAAAGTGGCAAAGAACGCACTCACTGAAGTTCTTTTCGGTGTGAGGCTATAGGCAAGCAAGGGAAAGTCTGTCAAGTTAGTCAAGGGGAATGCCAAATCTAATCCATTTCCCTATAAAATTTTCATACGTTGCTCCGAATGCAGGAAGTGAGTAATATTTTTTCCGAATAGGATGTCATGTGGCACAATTATAATGGTGGCAGATTTTTTACTCCAAGTGACAATTGTAAGAGAAAATAACACATGTTTAACAATTTAGGTAAGAGTGATCAACATTAGACGACTACGTAGTGATTATAGCATCAGGAATCACAAGCACATAGGAGTTTTTTAATTTTATGTGGTCTTGGTCCCAGTTCTGAAGCCAGCTGTGCGTCCAATGACCTAGAGGCCAGTTAACCCATAGTGAGTAAAAGGCTTACTTAAAGTGATCCTTTCTTCATATTATTCATCATCATCATCATCATCTTCTTCTTCTTCTGAATATCCTCGTCTCTTTGTTGTATTCTGAAGCGCTCACTACATGCAAGCATATGTTCACGTAGCCGACTTTTAGTCAACCCGCCTGTCATTTAGCTTTCCCCTTTGAGCTCCCTATTCATAACCCAAAATCGCACAAAAGGTCCACCGTACCAATAGTACATGATACAAATGTACAAATGTAGGTTTAACATCAGCGATAAGTGTGAGCCAGTTGCAAGGTGGTGCTACTGACACTTCGTTCATTATATCTGCCACAGTTTCTCAGCAAATGAGAATCAAGTTTGTGTTTAAAATTGTCAACAGTATCTGAGATAACCACATCTTCCGGGAGTCCGTTCCACGCTCCAATGACCCTCTGAGAGAAGGCATTGAGTCGAACGTCGATACGGGCCGGTTTTCTCTGTAGTTTACAAGGATGACCCCGCAGATGGTCAGTCCGAGCCAATTCGAAAAAATCATCAAATTCTAGGGTGCAGTCTCGGCCTCTAACAATACGGTAGGTTTGTATGAGGTCCTCGCGGAGTTGCCTATAATTGACAGGGAAAAGATCAAGTTCGGTCAGTCTGTCTTCATAAGGCAGATGACCAAGCTTCTTGAACATCTTCGTAGCCCTCGCCTGCACTCGCTCCTGGTGCAGGTAATCCTTCTTGAACCACGGACGCCAGGCCTGGACAGCATACTCCAAGTGGGACCGAACAAACGCTCCGTAGTTTTTCCCGAGGAGCTCCTTGCTAATGTTGACGAATCCCCGCCTAATCGCAAACAGCACCTGTGTCGCGCGTTTAGCTGCCTTTACACACTAAATAGATGGTTTAAGTGAGTAATTTATTAGAACACCGAGATCCTTTTGTTCGTTCACATTTGAAAGCGGTGCCCATCGAGGAGGTATTGGAAGGAATCGCTCTCCTCATGAGTCACTCTATTACGGCGTCTTAAAACCACATACTTACTAATGTTGAAGTTTAAGAGCCAACGAGCAGACCAGCAGCTAAGTCGATTGAGACTCTCTGAGAGCGCATAGGTACTACAGTCTACTAAGACGAGGGCAACAGCTGTATATGGGTGTTTCTGCCATTGATTTGTCAATATCTGTGTAATTGAGTCGTAAGTTACCCACCATGCTGAAGAAGGATGTATGTGTGCGCGAGTATAAGAAGACAATATAGGCTGGCTCTGTGCTACAGTGTGACAATTCATGCACCACAGGCACGTGCATGCTGTATTTATTGCTCTGGATAATGGTCGAACGATTTCAGATTGAAAATTAGAAACTGTCGGAGACTCTGGTGTTGTAATTTCACCATCGAGTTTGATTGTCCATAGATGGTACTGGTTAGGTGGGGACATTTATCCATCACTGAGAACTGAGTATCATTGAAAGTTACGATGAGTTCGACGTAGCTGAAAGTTGGTGACCGTAGCCACATTATATTACTAGTATTCCCAAAACTTCAACCATTATCATCATCATAATGGCCAGCAACAATAAAAATGACACCCCGATACCGTTGCTGTCATCGTCATGATAATTGTTATAGTGACGAGAAGTGCATGCCAGTTCAGCCATGGCCGCAGGCTGGCCGCGCGCGCCCTGAGTAGACGTGACGCCCACCCCCACGTAGACTGTAGTGTTCTAGAACGTCCCGCGGCGTGGGAAGCCACACCAGAACTCCCCTTCTCGTGCGATAGTCCAGGAACAGTCTAAAAAGACTAACGCCTTATAATAGGCTGTAGTTAACACGCTGATGCATTCCTTTGCTGTCTCTGTATTGTCATGAATAAAGACTCTTGCGATTAGAGCCGGCTTTGCCTCCTTCTACCTATTACTCCTGGGGACATATCAACTGGCGACGCAGGTGAGATCCAGTTGTTATCTACGGGACATATCAATAATCATCGCTTTACCCTTTAAACACTTTATACTTATCGGCGTTATCTTCGACTTTTAACTTTTCCAATAATTTGTTATCCTTATAATTTGCCTTTTCACTGTTTCTGAGTTTCGGCCATTGAAGAAGGCAGCACGTCCTTTTAGATGAAATCACGAAAAAAGCGGTGAAGGCTGTCATCTTGAATTATAAGAAATCGTTGTACAATTTATTATAGTGCCCACCCCTTAGGGACGCAATTAACCCTATCTCATGTGACGATTGAATAGGGACGTAGGGAGAATAGTGAATCTTAATGAATTTTGTGTCTGCCCAGTTGGCAATATTTGGTTTTATGGTCCCATCTAGTCTTTGCATTTGTAAAAAGATCACCTTTTGCCGTTTAGGGTGCCTTACTCTAACATTATGTTCACCCCCTGTCAAATCTTCCTGATGTGTACACATTAGCATTTGCCTTCGGCTTCGTGTTGAGGATCCTACGTTAGGATTACTGTGGGAAGTGACGGTTATGTTTAGCGGTTTGGAATTGGGGTTGGCCAGCGGTGAAAGTAAGGTTTGTGGTTAGGGATTTAGGAAACTAGCTTAAATTAAGAGTTAAGTCCAAGGATTTAGATATTATTTTAAACTTAGCGATAGGCTCATCAACAGTCAGTCTTGGCTCACAGGAGAGCCAGCGTTTAAAGCATATTCTTCATTTTCACCTTCATTGCCATCGGTCACCAAGAGCTATGGTCAGTTCACCTATAACATCGTACGAATGCTCTAGGTTAACATTTTCTTCCGCCATTTTACAACTGCAGATTTGTAGTATTTTAAATCATGCGCTCGGATGCTTGTGAAATTTATGGTACTTTTTTAGCTGACAATAGATCAGTCTCCGTTTCGATTGTGCCACCATAAAGCGCATATAATCACCCTTCTCGTATTGCAGGAAGCCTTGCCTAGTATTTTTTTCGGTGAGGCCCTATATGCGATCGTAGCCCAACTAAGGTTGACAATCAGGTTTGTGGCCTCACGTCTTATTTTCTGTATAGTAAGTCCACAATGATAATTTTACCACCTCTTAACTCCACATCTAACTCTTCTCGTTTCTTGCCTCCAAATATGCTTCCATTTTGGAATAATTATTCCCTCTTAATTAGGTTCTGGTATACATGGTCGATTTTCGAAACCAAATTACGAAGGTATTTAATTTCGGCCAATATAAGGATATCAATGCCCGCTTTCTTTCCAAACATCAAACTTTTGGCCTTTAAAATGGTCCACCTGGTAGTTTAGGCTGCTCCGTTGATAGTGAAGTGGTTTCTAAATATGTTTGTATTATGCTCTGTACAGTCAGTCGTCATTCTCCCTCCTTTCCCAATGTTGACATGTCTTCTCCATTCTGCGACCTTGACGATGGTCTACTTGGTCTCTGTCGATGATCATAATGGGTTCTTTTGTTTTTGTCAACCTGTCGGTGGACTCTGCGGTATGTAAGATCGCATTTCCGGCATTTTGGTGATGTTATCGTGTCATCTACGTCCCCTTCCTGCGATGAGCTCTTCCCATCTCACCTCCATGATGCTACATGAATTCTCCCATGACAAAGTCCGTTCCGAATTCCCATACGTTCTCATCACCATCATGATCCCATCTAACTGTATCAAATCAATCTACTACCTCATTATGACAGGAGCAGTTTTTTCTCCAATATTTTTTGAAATCGGTGGTTCACTGAACTTTGCCTCTGAATTCTCCTCCCCTCCCAGAAGTCTTTTATCTGGTTCTTTTCTCAATTCACTATACTTACCAAATACTTTTGACTATAATTTTAAATGACTGTTGTAGTGACATAATGCTCATTTCTGTTTTTTGTTGCAGCTGCTCACATGCAGCTGTGATTATTAGCTTTGTATTTATCGTTATTACAGCAATAAGTTTGTAACGACTGGCCCCCTGTGCCCTAACTATATAATTGGTTTATAAATACAGGTTCTTTTGTTTTATTCTAAACTTCTGTATAGGAAACAGCGCCGCTCCTAAATTAAACTTTCATACGTTGTAATAACTCAGTTTCTGGACGTTCATTCATTTTATTTGGTCGTCGAAAACCATATTTGTAGAAAAATCTTTGTTGTAAACATAAGGAGTAATCTTATTGATAAAAGTATGCGTATATTTATGAAGGTTTTGTCATTTTAAATGTAGGCTTTTCAGTCCAATAGTGGAAAAGTCTGGTAATGCAGAGTCATTGAAGTCTTGGATGGTTTGCTGTTCAGTCTTGTCAGAAGTTATTTGTTTTCTTATGAAAAAGTTATCGAAATTCAGGACGAAGTGGTAGTCAGTGAAGGAAAGATTTGGTGAAGGATGGCAAACTTGCATCTACACTTTTGTCACTGGCATTTGTACGGTTTATGGTATAGAGTTTTCGTGCAAAAGGTACCCTGCCAGCACCAGCCACGTCTAGCCACGCTTCGCCACGCGTGGCTCGACGGCGAGATGCCGTGGCCAGCCGCGCGGCCTTCTCATCGATCACATTGTTTGGCCGCACCATGGTGAAAAATTTCGATAGGGCTTTGCCATATTACGGTTTTCATTCCCGCGCGTTCTCCTTGCTGCGTTCTCGTACTGGTTGTAGCGTATCAAACCCCCTTTGCACTTATAGATAACTCCAGCAGGGCATAAAAGGAAGTGAAGGGAAATTTTTACAACATTAAAAGTTTATTGAGTGAAAGCTATAAAAAAATTGTACAAAGCTGTATCCGTATCGTTATCGATTCTGGATTGAAGAAGAGGGCTCACTTCCACTTGCCACCGGTTGTACCTGCAGAGGAAGAAAACCTTGTAAGTCATACGTACCTAGAGAAGAAAAGAGACAGTTAATGATAAATAGTAATCATAACTATAAAATTTAATTATAAATGCACATTAATTTAACAAGTTAGCTTACTGCTTCCTTGGCCGGGGATAATTGTCGGCATGCAGAATTCTCGGTGGTGATACTTGTAATCTAAATGCATGCGAACGATAATTCAAGGAAACATTTGGTACCTTATTCATGTCACGCCTACGTTTCGACCGCCCGCCATACCGGTCTGATGATCCATGGAACCATTATATTGCCATTTGCAGTACTACAACTATATTGCAGTCACTATAATAATATACTGGCCATAACGTGCAATGGAATCTGCGTGGGTCAATTAATATAAATTAGACCTACCTTTGAGGATGGGAAACAAAGGGCAAGCAAAAAATGAGTTCTAGTCTTTAGATCCCCCGGCCCAGCAGAATGTATGATAAAGCGGCGGGCCTCGTAGGAATTTAAGGAGATTCCAGATATAATCTGCCTCTTATCGACCGCCTACCACGGCCAGATACCTCGTCTGTTAGCCCTTCCTCTTTACTTATTCGACAAACGAAATTGTCGGAGGCATTCGCCGTGCATTATGGGAAGTTGTGAAATGAAGACTGGACATGAGCAATGGCACTATTCCTCTCCAAAGTGCTACCGATATTTGCCAGTGTCGCCTGCACTTGTTGAATTTTGCCGTTGAATGCAACAAATTCCTTAAAAATGCATGCATCTCTCTTTCTACATAATTTTTTGGAACGATGCGGTCATTGCCAGCAGTGTTTGCTTTATGGCGCTTATGTCCTTCGCAAGCTGCTGGCAACATACGTTTTCCGCAACTGACTTGCAGGCGAGCACCGGCATCTCCATAGACAGTTTTAAGCAATATATAGTACAATTTGGCTACTGGATCGATGCTGCTGGTGTTGGTTGCTTTGGTTTTTGCGACGTGGACATGGAAAGGTGCGGCACATCGGCCTCTGTACTAAGCCTACAACATAAAGGTGATAATCAGACTAAGTTCAGTTCAGTTTTATAATGATAATATAGGTAAATACCTTTGAACTCCCTCTTTGTACATAGCTATCACGCAGAACATGTGGCGTTGCCAGTAATAGAACTGTGGTAGGGGGGCAGACAGTAAAAAAAACTTCTTAGGCATCATTCATAAGTTTAGTTTTGAATGCCATTTGTGGGGTTTTAAGGAGAAAAACTGTCGCCTGTGGAGGGGGGCGAAGGGAACATGTAAATCGGATGTCCTGCTGCTGAAAGTGTTTGGATCATGTCCGGAGGAGGCCATCGCGGTTGTTCAATATCCTAATGGTCACACGGGGAGATGACTGCAGTGGTCACGGTGTCGGAGATGCGCCCATCGTATGCCCATGCGAGCAAGAGGATGAAACATGCAATCAGTTATTCTAAAAAAGCATATTACTGATAAGTAGCAAGCAGGTTGTGTTTTAACAAAAAAATTAGACTGCAATATAATACGCTCGCTTCATTACAGATAATGTCTTTGTCTATGCTGATCCAACTGCATCTTAAAGGTGTCCACAGATGGGGACGTGACAATGTATGTGGGTAGAGCATTCCATGCCTAGATTACCCTCTTAGAGAAGAAGAATTTTCGTGTGTTCAATCCTGCCCAAGCAAACGTAGCTTGAGAGTGTGCCCGCGCAATCTAGTAGTAGTGGCCAGCTCAAAGAAATCGTTGGATGCAAGGCAACAATTTTGATCCCGCAGCATGCGAAATACCTGTATCAGGTCACCGCGCAGCTGTCTGTAATCCAGAGGAAATAAGTCAAGATTGGTCAGTCGTGTCTCATGAGGAAGGTACGCTTGGCCTCGCACTAATTTAGTTGCCAGTCATTGTACGCTTTCAAGGGTTTTGTTGTCTTGATTGTTCAAGGTCTCCAGGCTTGGATAGCAAATTCCAATTGGGGTCGCATAAACGTGCCGAAGACCTTGCCAAGGACAGCTTAATCAAACTTAGCAAAGGCGCGCTTGATTAGATACAAGCTCGACATTGCGGATTTGGCCACCTTCAGGCTGTGGAGTGATGGCTTAAGTGAGAAAGTGAACCACACCTGCAGACCCTTCTGGGCCTCTACTTCTGGCAGCGGTGTGTTATTTAGCCTGTTAACCCTCCGTTACGAAGTGTAAGTACTACTGAAACGCATTATGTTGCAGTTGGCGACATTAAATAACTAGAGCCACCCGTTTGACCATTGCTCGAGTCGGTGAAAATCTGCCTGCAGATTTGCACCGTCATCTTCGCTATGAATGACCTTCCAGAGTTTTAAATTATCGGCGAACATTGTGGTTTCGCAGCCTAGGCCACTTATGCAGTCGTCGATATATATAAGGAAAAGGATAGGACCCAGAACAGAACCCTGGGGGACCCCACTATCAACTGCCACCTCCACAGATCGCTGATCACCAATACATACGATTTGAGTTCGGCCAGTCAGAAAGTTTTAGATACATCGCAAAAGGTTGCTTGTTACCCCTATACGTCTAAGCTTGTATGGGAGACGTTGATGCGGCACAGTGTCAAATGCCTTCTTGAAATCTATGAGGACTGCGTGCACAGTGTTTCCTTGATCGAGTGCTCTGGTCCATTGCTCTAGACAGAAGAGCAGATTTGTCAAGCAGGAGCTTCCTCTACGAAATCCGTGCTGTTTATCAGAAAGAAGTCGATGACGCTCTAAGAATTGCATCAAATCTATTTGGATAATTCGCTCCATGATTTTGCAACATATTGCAGTAAGGCTTATTGGCCAGTAGTTGTTTGCGGACGCTCGACTCCCACTTTTGTGTATGGGTGAGATCCACGCTGTCTTCCAGTCGGATGGCAGTTGGCCTGTGTTTCGGGAGGCCCGAAAGAGTAACTGCAGGGGTTCTGCCAACTCCATGGTTAGCTATTTCAACAGCTTTGCAGGTATGCCGTCCGGTCCTGGCAACTTCGTGTCTTGGAGCTTAAGAAGTTCTTGCAGGACAGTAACTTCTGTAAGCACAACTGAGTCAATAGTCGGAATCTCCTTGGTACTAAAATAGGTAACTTTTAGCTTGACCTCGCTCGTAAAAACGACTGAGAGAACACGGATAGATGCTTGGCCTTTGCTTTGTTCTCACAAATTTCGGTGCCATCACCCGCTTTTTACAACGGGATGGGGTCGCTATTTCGGGAAGATCGCCTAAGGTAGTTGTAGAAGACCTTCGGATTTCCTACTGCATGGTTTATTTGGTCACTCTCGAAACTTTGGCAGGTTTTTACTACAAGGCCCTTAACCCTATTTCTCGGCGCTTTGCACTTGTTGTAAGACTCTGTGGTCTTCTCTCTCCGATACGTTCGAAACAGCTTTTCTTTCAGCGTGTTTATTAGCCACTGGGGTCTATTTGTGGCTTTCATTTTCGAGACGGGGCAGAAACTGGTGATAAGCCCGTGAAGTACAGTCTTTAACACCGTCCAATCCTCGTGGAAACACCCGATGAATGCCTCCCTCCAGTCTACGCTGCGCACTTTGGTTCTCATTTGGTTAAAGTTTCCGCGCCATATGTTGTGCCTAACGGTCGCGCTACGATTAAGTACAGAGAAGAGTGAGTACTCCCACTGTAGTACTACGTGGTCACTTTTGCCTAGAGACGGTAAACAATTTATGACGTCTACAATGTCAGGCGCTTTTGACAGTTAGCCTGTTGCCCTTCACGCTGCCTGGTCGTAGATACGACATGTTGTGATAGAAAGGCTTTCTGTACCGTGCGTAGGAGTCGGCGATCGAAACTTAATTCTGACCCTGTTGCAGAACTGAGGTTCCAGTCGATATGCGGAGCATTGAAGTCGCCTATAATCATGATATTGGATCGCACGGCAAATGGTTTAACTTCCTCAATCAGGCTATTGTCTGACTCTGGATCATTTGGCGGTGGTCGATAAACTGCCAAGATGTCAAGGGCTTGAGACCCCGGCGTTCTGACAGTGACCTAAAGGGCCTCTATATCGGACGCGAGCTGGTAAGTTTTGTTTGACTCGTGCAGGCCATGTCTACCATAGGTGAGCACACCCCCACCTTGACGCCCGGCTTTGTCTTTGCGGAACAGCTGAAAACCGGGGAGAGCAACTTCCAGATCGTCTATCTTTGTGGATAACCATGTTTCTGTTATACAGACAACATCTGTTTCCACTTGGTACATAGTAATCTTAAGCTCGTCTAATTTAGACAGCAGGCTTTGTGCATTGGGGTACATGCACTTTAGTTTCCTTTGTCGGCTTGTTCGGGTAGTTTTTACGTTCAAGCTCAACCCTCCCCCTACTGGGTCGATTGCGTGGTTATCCAGAACGGACATGTCCTAGGTGAGAGCAATGGACGTTGTATCACTTGGATGTTGTAAATAACCAAGTTTGGTTCTCCTTTGCTGTGTCGCTCCTTCATTTCTAAAACGAGTTGGCGATGTTTGTCTCTTTCTGCAACTGAGAAATCCTGCTGAAAAAAAACCCAGGTGAGAGTCTTTTACTTTAAAACGCTTAGACAGGATGAGCTTTGCTTCTTGGCTGCTGGCCATGACCACCTTCAGAGGTCTGGGACGCATCGATCCAGTTGGGCTCTCTGACCGTTTTCCAAGGCCTTAACGTTCTCGATTGTTACGTTGGGTCCCAGCATTTTGTTCATAGGCGCACCGAAGAGCTGGATGTCTGCGGAATGCCGGTCCATGGGAGTGGTTGCGGTTGATTCTGCCAATCCCTGTATTATGACGTTGGATTCTCTCTTAGCGACATTTTTTACGCCTACGGCATTGTTGCTTACTTTCTGACTAACAGCTCTTCTGCTGCTATTTTGACGGTTATGTTTGAGACCAGAGTCTATTGGTGCAGTACCAGCCTCGTTTTCTACTGCGGGTCTCGGGCTCGGGCTGGCCGATGTTGTTGGTTCCCGGACATGGACTTCGGTGCGATTTCCATGCAGTTTTGCGGGGCCGGGCGCTAAAACTTTGAGGTATTTAACACTCGTATCTTTTTGTCGACGGCGAGCTTGTTCAAATCTGCCTCAATTGTGGCAACTTTTTTAGTTTTGGGGGCCTTCACTCCGGGTTTTGGCCCGCTGTTTTGTGTGCACCTTTACTTGAAGTATTGGCGCACCTGTATCTACTTTGCTGGCAGAAAGATTTTACAAATTAACCTCAACTGCGTCTACTTGGTCAGCTGTTTGGGCCTTCACTTCGAGTGTTGGCACATTCGTAACTTCTGTTGACGAAGCCTTAACTGTGGATGCTGGCACAGGCTTATCGTTTTTGTTTTTGTCAACCATGGGGTTATTCAAATTTTCCTCATCTGCGGCAATTTGGCCAACGTTGGAGGCCATCACCCAAAGTGTTGACTCCCTTGTATCTACTATGATGGCAGAGAGGGCTTTCAGTTTACCTCAACTGCGTCTGCTTGGTTAGCTATTTGGGCCTTTACTTCAAGTGTTGGCACATTCGTGTCTTTTGTTGTGGAATTCTTAACTTTAGGTGATAGCACACTCTTATCGTTTTTATCGACTGTGAAGTTATTCAAATTTTCCGCAGCTGCGGCAATTTGGCCAACGGGTGGTCTTGGCAAATCGTGCAGCTGCTGCGAATACTCATCATCTTCTATGTCAGACGTAAGTATGCGTTTACGTCTGCAATAGAAGATTAACTGTTTGTACCTCAAGGGATGCATACCTGGTTCTCCTGCCCCTGCCTGCCCAATTCGAGCGGCTCGTGTGGTTCTCGTGTGGTTCCGCCTTTCGGGCACCGTCTCGGGCCTGCTGCAGTGTAAGTCCACTTTTTAGCACCTTAAGTGCGTAAACCTTTGTACCGTTTGGGGGCCGCTGGTTGTTTGCCAACGATCTCGCCCGTTGTCTGCGTTTTTTGGGCCACCGTCGTAAAACCAGACCGCGGCCACCACCTCGACACTTTTGTCCTGAAGAAATTCCACAACGAAGTAGATGTTTTCAAAAGTCGGCCACCTTAGTCATACATTTTCATGAGAAAGTGTTTGTCAAAATTTGCTTTGCGCAAAAAGGGATTACTATGAAATGGCAGTGATTAGTAGAGAAATAAGAGAAAATTGGCCGTCAATGTTAAAGACTACGTATTTACAGACGATATGGCCCTGTGTACCATCAAATTGCATGACTGTTAAAGCAGAAGCTTTAAAAATGTACATATCGGAAGAGCGAAGGTGAGTGAGTGTAAAAAGGTCCTCAGTGTCACTTAAAGATCGATATTTTATCTCCTTAGTCTTCACAAATATCAAGATGCACGGCTTATGTCCAATAAGTACGACATTATTGGGTGACTCTGTGGACAGAACATAGCCCTTGTGAAAAATCGCGGTGGATCGCTTAGGCAGTTTGAATGGCCGTGCGACTCCCTCAGCATCTTCTAAAAATAGTGAAACTGGCCGTAACCTAACGAGCCGTTTTTCAGAAAAGCGCATGAACACCTGTGAGGCTATGTGGGTGGAACCCTCGATGTTTTCGCGAACATTTCGTAAAAAATACTCGAATGGAAATGCCGAATAAATATCCAGCATTGCAAAACGAACAAAATTTTTATGCAGATGAAGGAGACCATGTACATTATAAACAATATCACAACGGCTATATAAAGTGGGATAATGGGAAACAAACCTTGTTCCAGTTTCCACGAATGTAGCAATCTATGCATGACACCCAGGCAAACAAGGTGCATATAGTCGAGTGGAAATATTGCAATAATGTCGATGGGCGACTCTAGGAACGGAGAGATACCCTTCTGATGCTGTTGCTGCTCTTGTAATCGAAACGACCTGTCGTTTCGCAGACGCACATTGTGCAATTAAAATTTCATGTGGTTTGCACGATGTTTGCCCTTATGAAAACACCTGTAGTGGTTGAAATTAAATCTCGAATGTAACATACTTTTCACATGCATAATAGCCATTGTGAGCTTTAATTTGTCGTACGAAAGCGCGGGCAGGGGCGTCACAGGTAATATTGGCTAGATGCACCTTTATGTTATCTCAATTTGCATTAAGCAGGCCATGAGCAAGAAGTTCTTTCAACTCGCAGATACTATCTTCCAGGAAGAGGTTCAACGGATTTGGTCTGCCGAAACCACAGAACACTCCAACAACGAAGGGCTGTCCAACAAACGGGTGACTTACCCGCGCAAGGATTGGCCACATGCACTTAGCAGAGCTGTTCAAATGCTTCAGTCCGTCAAGGTGCAGTTGAACGCTCAATTCGGCAGTTTTCGTTGCACAGCGTCTTATCAGGTCATCAAGCAGACCACGTTCAAGGCCCAAATGAACATAAGTTTCTTTCGCCAGAGCCTTCCTAACACAGGTTCTAGGCGTTTGTAACAGCGTCCTTGAGTTTTTGGTAGCTCTGGATGGTCAGGCCGCATTAGCTCGAACATATCGTTCATTAAAGGCTGCTTCAAGTTCCACCTCAAGCAAAATTCCCACGTCTCAACCAGGAAGTCCCTGCCTCCCACCGTCTCCACTGTTTGATCAGTTTCTAAAGGTCCTATATCCTCTAGTAAAGAACAATCATGAAACTCCTACTCATAGAAACTTCCGGGCTTAGTTCGGGCATTTCCAATTCTGGTGATTAATTAACCACCGAAGACGTTGGGAGAATGGAAGCATTCTCCATCTCAGCATCATTCGCCTTCCTCCGGCGTAAATCCGCTTGTATATAGTGCTCGGGTGAAAACCATAATGCTTACGTTTAACCATTACTACCCACCAACAATGAAAAATGATACAGGAACGGTTTATCTGTACTTTTAGGCAGTAGGTTTGATAATCTGTTAATATATCTGTTTCTACCTTAATAATCGTATAATAAACCAAAAATGGCATAACATAATTCATTAAGGTATAATGCACAAGAAATAGACACAGAATAACACACCAAAGGCCGCACAAACGTAAGCCGCATTAGAAGACAGTGACAATTACCACAAAACAAACGCTAATGAGGCGTTCAAGTGGGCGAATGGACGCCATATTGTTTTTTTCATTTGGCCTCAGTGAATATAGATCACTCATTATGGCCAATCTGTCAGATTTCCTAGGATTTATTAGAGTATTTGTTGTTATGATAAGGGCAAACGTTTTATTGATAAATGGTCATGTAAACCATTAAAGGAATTTCCGAGTATTTCTGTAAAGCAGACATGGACATGGCCGCGTTTGGCTAGTCCGTCTGCTCCAAGTGGGCGCGGCCATGTGTTGGCAGCGTAACACCGCGGAAACCAAAACCCCAGAATGCTGTAACACGTGACCAGTGGTAATGGTAATTTATCTTATATTCAATTCATTATTCCATTAATTCAGTTAACTTTAATGATTTGATTTAGTTGATATATTTTGTATTTAAAATTATTTTTAATGATCGTACATTTGCCCTTACTATATATTACATTTTTAGGCTAATTTTGTCTTCTTTTTCCTACTTTTATTTGAAATATTTTTTAGATGAATTGGGGAACATACGTTGTAAAAGGGCTGATGGGAGCATTCAACAAAAGATATATCGTAAGAAGACGTGGTTCGGATGATACATCCATTTTGCTAGCTTCGTACGGTTAAACTTCAAACGTTATTTAGTACGATGTTTGACGCAAAGGGTGAAAAGGATCTGCTCGAATGATAACATAGAAGAGGACTTAAGGATTTTTGAAGGCGTATTTTGACAAAATGGGTATCGCAGTCGATTTATCGCTAAGCACATGGCTCTTTCAGCTACCAAAACCTGTAGTGCTAACAGCAGAAAAGAAGCGAATATTCATCAGGGTCCCATTTCAAAGGGACGGACCAAGTGAACTTCTAAGGAGGTGCCTGAGTCAAGCTGTAGCAAAGTCTTTCCCAGCAACCAACACCCATGTACTGTTCTCGACCAACCCCATGCTATACGGAGAGATCAAGGACAAACTGCGAGCCCAGACCACGTCTATGTGCATATATTCATTAACCTGTTCCTTTGGGGCGGGATATATTGGTCGCACGAGCTGGCGTTTGTCCAAAAGAGTACGAGAACAAATTCCAGCATTAAAAGGGCCAACTAAAGGGTGTAAACATTCCATTCTAGCGCATCTGGTAGACTCTGACCATCGCGTAGATGTCAAAGAGGCCTTCCGAGTGGTCTACAAAGTATCCTTAAGCTATTCAAAATTTCCTGGATGGCATCTGTTGGCTACGGCAGAAGCGGCCGCCGTCAGGCTACGCCGACTGGTTCCGTGTGCCCAAAACAATTTCGTCCCAGCGCCGCCGTTACCATGGTCAAAAGCTGCTTTTCCAGCAGCCAGCAGCTTACCACCTCAACTGACTACTAGTTCCTCCTAACGCTGATCAGATTTTGACCCCCATTCCGCCCCCCATTTCCCCCTGCCCTGACCACCGTTCTATTTTTCCTACCAACCCGCATAGTTTATTTACTAAATTACCATATATATGCACAGGCCTGATGAGAATTATCGAAAACAAACGTATGTTCGCCAATTCATCTGAAATTTTCGATGGGAATTTTCACAAGTATAGTTTTTATTTCATTTTCTGTTCCCCGTTTTGCCACATCTGCTTAACCCCTTCTACCACCGGGGACCTACTACAGAATTCTGTGGGTTTGGTTTCCGCGAAACTTCGTCAACCGGTGCTTGCGCAAACGAGATGGGCAACAAAATCGCACCAAGCCCATAATTTTGACGAGCGATCCCGTACGCCAAAACGTCTTGGAGGCCGTCGGCCGCCTTCTCGCACCACTTGGAATCGGGGTCACGCACAGGCCAAAGGCAACCATCAGGCGCCGGATAATGAAACGAAAGGACCCACTGCCCCGGCAAAAAACGTCTGGAGTCGTTTATGGGCTCTGGTGTAGTTGCGGATAAAGGAACATCGTCGGTGAGACTGGCAGACTTCTCAAGACTCGAATTGCCGAACAAGTGGCAGCAGTGAGGCGAAATTATGCCAATTCGCAGGTTGCAGCCCATTCGATGAGACCCGGCCACACATTCAAATTTGATAAGGCCGAAATTCTCGCAAGAGGTGGCAGTCCTGTGAGCTGAGAACTACCTGAATCGTAGTTCATTGGCCCCTAGTCCATAAACAAGTTCTACGGTTCGCCCGATCCATATTTGGTGCTGAGGCTCAAGTTAACCACAGCAAGTCACCACTTGGGGAACTTACAGGCCACCGCGTCGTCTTACGCCAACACCGGGGAACCAGATGGTCGAGCAATCATCGCGTCTTCTTCCGTCGTGCGTGATGAAAGTTAAGCCAGTCGGGGCTTGCATCTCGGTAACCAAGCAGTCAATACAAAAGAAGGGAATTATCAATAGTAGAGAATATACGAGTTCCAGGAAGCAGCTCAGAAGAAGAAGATGTGATCAGTGGAACAAGCGTGATCGCAAGACGTACTTTACTTTCAACGAAGCTATCTACGAGCGGGTGTAGGGCATGCAAATGGGTGCGCCTATTTCCAAACTCATAGCAAATGTGGTCCTGCAACGGTTAATGTTGTGGGTTCTCCGATGCCCCAGATCAAAATTCTGGGCTTGTATGTGGATGAAACCTTCGTCGTAATTGAGCGGGATCAGGTGCGGACATTCAAGGAACGTCTAAACGCCGTCTTCCTGGATATTCAATTTACGATGGAGGAAGAAGCAAACAACCAGCTGGCCTTCGTAGATGTCCTTGTTTGCCGCAAAGACGGTGGTGCTCTAAAACTAAAGTGTTCAGGAAAGCAACCAGCACTATGCAAGTCCTGAACTACAGCAGCAACCACCCAATCAGTCACAAATGCAACTGCGTAAGATCGCTTTACTGGCACGTTGAGACGCATTACAGCGAAGTGGATGACAAAGTGGCTGAAATACAACATCTTCGACGGGTACTGAGAGCGAATGATAACCCGCGCAATTTTGTCAACCAATGCATACGAAAACGAGAGAAGAAGCCACATCCAACTGGCCCAAAATTTTGACGAGCTCCTCCGTATGCGAAGAATGTATCGGTAGCGGTCAGCCGCCTACTCACGCAACTTAGAGTTGGAGTTACGCACAGGCCAGAAACAACCATCAGGTGCCGGGTCATGAGACCGAAAGACCCTCTGCAACGGTAGGAAATGGCTGGAGTCGTTTACCGGAGCTGGTGCAGTTGTGGAAAAAGCAAATATGTCGGAGAAACCGGAAGAATACTCCGGACGTGAATGGCCGGGCATGCAGCGGCGGTGAGAAAGAAAGACGTCAACTCTCAGATTGCAGCTCACTCGACGGGACCCGGCCATATTTTCAAGTTCAACGAGGCCAAAATCCTCGCCAGAGGTGACAACCGCGTGAACTGTTAGCTGTTGAAGTCATGGTTCTCAGTCCCTTAATCCATCAAAAAGCGCAATGATTTGGCCTTCCCATACCGTGTACTGAGAAGTTTCCTGAGCAAGATAATCAGTCACGTGGGAAGGGTCGGGAGCAACAACAATTCTGACGACAACGGGCATAATTGTCACACAATTATCAGGCCCGCATCCGACGCTGAAAAGGCACTTGTGGCAATTTGTGAGTCGAACGTGAAATGTCGAGCCACTACCGCATCAATTAAGACCCAAGCGGTAGCTACAGAAGTGAATTATTATCACACACACACACACGTGGATAACCACTATGAACTAAAAATAACTTGCAACCTGTGCATGTCTCAACCCTATCTGCGCATGAAAATGACTGTGTTACCATCACCTATGATCAGGGATTCCCGACGGAATACGAAACGTCAGGCAAATAAAACTTATTCTGAAGGGAAATTATGGTTAATTGTCGTTATTTGTCAAAGGTGTGTAGTAATTTTTAGTAATATTGAAAATTCCTGTGCATGTGTTTCCCGCTTCTGCCCTATAACAGACTGCTACCGAGCAATGGAATACGATTTAATCGGCTGACTAATCCAGACTATTTTTCGGCAAGGTTTTGGGCCGCTTTCGTCCAGCTGGTTACAATACATTCCTGCAGTGAACTCGGTATCATACAATCATACGGAATTACGAAACGTGAGTTAATGTTGTTCAATAGTAAACTTCACTGTGCCCTTTGAGATGGCTCTGACTCGAAGGCTACCTTCAATTCATTATACTCCCCAACAGCAAAGCGGACTCAAATCGGAAACGAATCGAGTAAATAGAAAACGAAAATGTTGCACAAATCGGAGGCAATTAGGATCCAACAAATTGTATCTCATTTTTAATCTGGACAGCGAGCTCCCTTTCTGTTAATATAGGCTCCCGACTGACAGCAAATACGATGTAGCAATTTGTGCAATAAGGACAAAAGTAGCTTATGTAGGCCCACTCATATACCTGTTAGGATGCGATATAGTCTATCCAAGTACTTGAAATAGGACTATCCTAACTGTTACGAACTAGTAAATAAGAACAAAGTCGCTTGTTCAAAGTGTTAATCAAAAGTTGCGTCAGTTCATGCAAGGCAATTTTAACTAAGAAAAGCAAAAGGACAGTTCAGTTTCACTACATACTCCCAGTTCCGGCATTTGTCCAGCAAAAACGGTGGTTATATAGTTTTAGGGGGTGGAGAAATCGGATAGGCAGAGAAGGAAATTTTTAGACGCAAGTGTAAAGTGAAAGAAATGTAGTCTCCCAAAAAGCCCAACACTCCACCGACTACCACACAAAAAGGTGGCCTTGGCACAAAATATGAGCTGTCGGGTCCTCCCAATTATCAAATGCCGGAGCTTAGGGATCTCACAGCCCAAGTCGAGGCTACCCACACGTCGGTAGGGTCCACTAATAAACCTCATAGCCCGTTATTTAATCGCAGCCAGTGCATCGTCATATAAGGCCTGCCTGAATCTTCTTCGGGGACCCCAAAGAATAGAATTGACCATGATATGGATTTATTTCGCGGATACATTAAACTTCTCCTACATGAAAATGAAAAAATGGTGGTCCCCGTGGGCCTGAAAAAGGGTCCATATACGGACTCGAGTCAACCCAGAAAAAGCAAAGCTACTGTTGAACAGGAAATCGCAAGTACGGAACGAGTACCCAACGGTTTTTTTCAGCGGGAGTACTCGCCGGCCGAGAGGGAGAAGTGGAGGGCACTGAAAACCGAACTCCACAGGAGATTCAATGCGGGCGAGAGGAACCTGCGAATAATGAACGGGGAAATCATCACCGCCCAGAGGTCATTCTTCTGGAGACAGACAATAACACTGACTTTTACAGACAAAAAGCAGACCAAAACTCAGGCAGTAAAGTAGCTTATTTGTGGAGACCCACAAATCGCTCAGAACACTGTGCCGGCGAAGCTGCGTATTCTTTATACGAACGCACAGATTTTCCTTTAGAAAAAAGATAAGCTCAAAGTTTGTATAGCTGACCTGCAGCCGAATGTCATATCCATTACAGAGACCTGGCTACAGGCCGACGTAATGGATGCTGAAATTGTACCCGGAGAGTACCAATTTTTTCGTCTGGACCGGATACATAGGAGGGGAGGAGGAATAAAAGTGTTTGTCAAGAAGGGCATCATTGCGTCAGAACGCAAAATTGGTTCCTCACATGATTGTGAAGCGCTATGGCTTAGAATGAAAACGTGTGGTGTACCTGTAGCGGATCGCGCCTGCCTGACTAGCTCGCGTCGAAGTGCACTTGCCCAAACGCTCACCGATATGCTTTCTCGACGTCTCGATCAGCCAATCATAGTTCTCGCATCTATGAGGCGACGAATGAGGAGCTTGCACGCGTGCCCGACGCAAGTTGCCTCTCTGCCCAAAATCTCCAGGCCGACCTACCTAATGAAAGATCTCCCTCTATCTGTCCTCTGGCCCGACTACTCTAAGACCTCAATTGGGCCCGGTCAACCTACTGATCGGACGTATTTCTCCCAAGTCAATCTATTCTCCTCTTCCGTTGTGTACACAATAAACTCTTCCATCTACTCTGGCCTTTAGACTTCTCTTCTCACCAATAAGTAACCATGGTTTGAAGTTCGCAGTTGCACGGTTAGACTCTCTTAACCCCCTGCGATATACCCACTTTACATTTCATGACTGTCTATAGACCGCCAAATCAATCGTCAGAGGGCGGCGAGACCTTGTTTGGACTAATGCGTGAACTGGCTCAAAATGAAAAGGCGCTGATCACTGGAGATTTTAACGCCCCACTGATTAACTGGGATGAGCTATCAGTTAAGGGTTCTCATGAGTCTTTTAGCTCCAGATTCTTAAAGCTGACGGGGAACCTCTCTCTCGTGCATAATGTCAGATTCCCAACTAGAATAAAAGGAGCACAAACAGTAAACTGTTTGGACATCGTATTATCGAAGGACCCGATTGATACAAGCAAAATTAGGTCAATCGTGCCTCTTGGAAAGAGTGCTCATGTCATGATCTTGTGGGAATATGCTTTAAGCAACAAAAAACCGAGAAATACGGAGGTTCGGTTAGACTACTGGCGCGGAAATTACACCACAGTGAGAAATGAACTAGCAGCAATAACTTGGTATGACCTTATAACCGGTAGTCCGGATGCTGACTGGAACACTATCAGGGATCTTATAAGCATAGTTATGCATCGAAACTGTCCGCTGAAAAAGTACAAAAGTCGAACAGGCCCCCCTGGTTAACGCAAGATCTGAAAAGCCAAATAAACCTCAAGAACAAACTCTGGAGAAAGTACGCATCAACACGCCAGCCTTCACACTACGACGAATTCCGCCAAAAGCGGAACGAGGTTAGATCAAACATTCGAAAAGCGTGGAAAGACTACGAAGCGAAAATTATCGAGCGGGCCGTAACGAAGCCAAAGTTGCTCTACAGTTACATCAACAGCAGGCTAAAAAACAACGACACAGTTGCAGTACTTATAGGTGAAAATAATGAGGAAATTATAGACAATCTCGAAAAGGCAGGACGCCTTAGCAAGTTTTTTGCATCTTTTTTCACTGAAGAACTGCATTTTAATCCGACAGACTTCCATGCAGAGAGTAATGGCAGAATCAAGGAGGACCTCCGTTTCACAGAAGAAGATGTAAGGAATGAACTTCTTGCGCTTAATAACGCTAAGTCTCCGGGTCCAGACAAAATACCAGCAAAGGTACAGCAAGAGCTGGCTTCGGAACTTTCCAGACCGATTACGCACATTTTTCACTTGCCCTTTGATCGAGGCCTCCTCCCATCCGATTGGAAAGTTGCAAACATATACCCTATTCACAAGGGTGTATCCAGAACCAGCGTAAACAACTATCGACCAGTGAGCATAACTTGCATCTGTTGTAAAGTTATGAAAAGGATCATCGAAAAGGCCACTATGAAGTTCCTCAACAAAAAAGACTTCTTTGATGGTGCCCAACACGGGTTTTGAGGAAACCTTTCCTGCCTGACCAATATGCTTTATTCTATGGAGCAGTGGTCCAAGCCCTTAGACGAAAATACCCCCGTAGATGTTGTTTACATAGACTTTAGAAAAGCCTTCGATAATTTCCCACACCAACGGCTACTCTTCAAGGTTTGCGAATCTGGGAAAAGGGGCAATTTATTAAATTGGGTGGGAGATTTTATCATAGGCCGATCGCAGTCCGTGTGCGTCGGAAACGCAAAATCCTCTTCAGTGCCAGTTGCGGGTGAATTGCCTCAGGGCTCCGTTCTTGGGCCACTATTGTTCCGAATCTACGTCAACGACTGTAGGCATGGACTGGTCAGTAATGGAGTCTGGTTTGTAAATGATATTAAGATATGGCAACCCATCAGAAACGCTTATGATGACCAAACTCTGCAAGAAGGAGTTGACCGCCTACATGAATGTTCCAAAAATGGTTAATGCGGTTCAACTTTGAGAAGTATATCACATTGCGACTCAAGACGAAGAAATTGAGCGCGACGAATGACTCACACAACTACGTACTCGATGGAAGGTGCCTGTTGAACGTCAATGAACAAAAATATCTGGGTATGGCTATTGTGCCACCCCTGAAGCCGTCTTTACAGCGTGCTAGGGCTGCCAAGCGGGCGAACAGTGTTTTGTTTGCCGTTAAGCGAATTTTTGTCGACATAGACAAAAACTATTCGTCAAAATCTATGGATCATTCATTCACTCACATCTGGAGTATTGCGTTCAGGCGTGGCGACCATGGATGCACAAATATAACAAGATGCTAGAAAGAATTCAGCGTAAGGCAACGAAACTTGTGAAGGGCCTAAAGTCTTCATCTTACGAATGTAGACTAGAAGCACGTAGCGTTTTCTACCTTGAGTATAGACAGATCCGCGGCGACCTCATACACACGTACCGCCTCGTGAGGAATCGGGAGTGTCTTCTGAAGTTTGATGAGTTCTTCGCCTTCGCCACTTCAACCAACCTCCGTGGGAATTCCCTCAAACTGCGGGGAGCCCTATCCCATCTAGATGTCCGCAAGCAGTCGTTCTCACAACGAGTCATCGGTGTCTGGAACGGACTGCCCGAGAAGGTTGTAATGGCGAACTCCACAGATGCGTTTAAACGGAAACTGGATGAACATCTACTTAACACTTACCGTTCATATGTAAAAGAAGCAGGAATAATGAACACCCCGAAAATACCTATAGATAAAACTTTACATTTGTATATGCTACTCAATATTTTACAGTAACACATTTTTTGTTTGATATATTATGTACACAAGAGACAATTCTGACTGCTCACACGCACACGTTAAAATTTGTGCATGCATATATGGTACTCACTGTTTATAGTGACATATTTTATGTTGGATATTTCATGCATACTCTTTTCAATAGGGTCTTCAAAGGCATTGCCTACTACCCTAAATATACTGAACTATACTGAACTAAATACAAGGGAGACTGGAATGGTCATTTTGATTTATCAGCCGTCATCAGCCAGCTATACCCGGCCGCAGTTGAAGCTCCCGCCGAGGTTCAAACCCGCAACCTCGTTGATCAGAAGTTCAACGCTCTAACCAGTGGGCCACGGGCTCGTTGTCTAAGCGATTTCGATCGGGAATAAACTAAAGAAAAAGCACAAGACAGTGGAACGAGTGGCTTTCCAACCGATCGGTTAGTGCCCATTTACCATTGTATATATTCCTGATCGAAACTGAAATGTTAAAGAACGCGTGGCTGAGTGGATACAGCGTTGAGCTTCTGATTAACAAGGTTGGAGACTCGGGCCTCGGGTATGGCTACCCTCTGGGTTTAGGTATGGCCTGGTTATGACTGACGTTTCGTGATCTGTCGTGGATTCATCATCAGAGACCAAAGCAGAGAGCAAGAGCTGAAACTTCTACCGAATTATATTTCTGAGAATGCCCATTTTCCTGTTCATATACATATTTCTTTAATTAGCAATCTATAAAGTTTGTATATGAAGTGAATATCGAGTTGTGGTTATGCCGATCGTGTGGCTCATTTGCGAGAGTAAATATACCAAGACGAAATTCTGCAAAATAAATTGAGACTGTCAATTGTATTTCTACGTGCGAACTCGTATATCATAATTGTACGAATTTCTGACATTCTTATCTTTATAAAGGAATTCTAAATGCAGATTTTACTGCTTATTTAACCCATTGCCTACCATAATTTGAACCACTTTGATTTTTGTTATGAAACTTGGATACCTTTGGTAAAAAAGCGTATGAAACACGATGAAGTAGTCAGAATTTCATTTTAAATAGAAATAAACGAGGTATTAGGTGATCTCATATGAGATCACTGGGAGGATGCAGTTGCCATGACTATAGTATAACTCAAAATGTAATCTCTATTTCCGGTCTTCAAAACTACCGATTATATATGGAAAAATGGATGAATAAATATGTATATATAACCATAAACGTTTTATTATTAAAACAGAAAAAACATGTAATTTTAAAACTTTCATAATGCAAAATATCCATTATTTTCAAAGAGAAAAGTTAGTTATGCAGTTACGCAAAAATTAGTAATATGAAGTAATGCTACGTTTGTCATTTGTAATTATGAAATGGATTTCACATATTATGACTGCATAGCTTTAGTTATTATAGTTACTTTTATGCTCAGCCATTGCAGTTATGATAAGAAGCAAAACAGGTCACGCATAGAGTGACTGCGCGTTTGGAACAATACGTCCTCGGTCTGGCAGTGCATGGCTTGTTCTGGCATCGCCTTTCTTCACTTCGCTTCATTATTATGTGCCCTTTGCAATCAAAACGAACATCATGAGGAATTTGTTTAGGTACTGGACAGCTGCGCTTCCTACCAGATTGTTGTCTGTTCGTAGGAATTTCCAAATATTATAGGCAAATTTCTTTTATAAATGAAAGTAAATCTATTTTGCTGACTAAGTTTTCATCGTTGCTACATAGCAAGTTTTATATGATATGTGAATTCACAACTGCCATGCCCACAATTCGAGTGAAGGTAGGCCAATACAAATTTTTTGCTGTGATTGTTGTTCCATATTTGCTAATCAACCAATCATGTTTACCGACACCTCGCATTTATGTGCTGTAATTTTTGAAGACGTGGGGTTGTGAAACCGTATCCTTTGCTTATCATTCCTTCAAATAACGTTTCACTTTTTGAAGAGGTTCCACTGTGCCATAATTAGTTCCCATATTGACACATGTATTATCAAGCAACCTTAAGAAAAGAATTTCTTGATTGGTATCAAATCTGGAGCTGCATGTTCCTCTTTTTTGTTTTTTCATTTCTTTTGCTTTCATCAAAGTACATTTTTCAGCCTGTTCTGGAGCATAGTTCCAGTTGCTTGAAAGCCGAGCTCGCGAAGATGAACCAGTAACTCATATCCAGTAAATAGGTTGTCAAAGAAAACACTATGTGATTGCGGTTCTTATACGACATCGAGCATGTTCAATACAACTTTTGATCCAAGTAATAAGGCTGCGCGGTTATCATCGGATGAGCTCTTACCGCAATAGAGATCGAACTTGTAACAATAGCCAGAAACTCCGCACAATGCCGAAAATTTGCATCGAAAACGAATAGGCTTGCCGCCTGTTAGGAATAATCCCAACAGTTTTCATACTTACATCACACTAACATCATATATTACCTTACTAAGAAGAAGACGAGTCAATATCCATCAACAACCACGCTCTTCAATTGAATGAAAATCTGCAAACAGACACGATGCTTATAAAGGCTTCAAATTAGACAGGTTTCGACACGTCTGTACGAGCACCCACGCTCAGCTATCCGGTGAGCAACAGTAAACGTGTTGTGACGTGTATAGTTACTTCCTCCCAATAATCTCATACGAGATCAGCAACTTTTAAAGACTGCTATTCCCATAATTTACATCTACTGGTGTTTTCAAGCATTAAAATGTTTTATGCATGTTACTTTAACATGTACTATATGAAATTACCTTCTTATTGTAGTTTAGTGTGACTTATTTTGATACTTTTATATGAACAGTTCTGAGGAATACATTTTTGACTTTTTCAAACTTGTACCTCAATAGAGTGAATATTTTAAAATTCTCATGTGGATATCAGAGAAATATACCTAATAGATATAGCATGAAGGTTAAATATGCGTATATACAGACAGATAATTACGAAAGCTCTTAATTTTTAAGTGATCTAATATGAGATCACCGAGAGGTAACGGGTTAAAGTGCAAAATGATTTGAAAGGACGTACGTGTGACATTTTTCTAAAAACAACAAAAAAGATTTCAAAATATAATACTAGCGCGAAATGAAAACCCGTCAAAATTGACCATAGGCCTAACAACAGCGTATTTATTTGACGGCTCAATATTATATTCTGTAGATTTATTGGTACTACTTTAAAACTATCGAAAGTATTTATATAATTTTCGGCAGCTTACAAGCGACAGATATTGTTTGATTCTTGTAAGATAAACTCCGCTTTTTAGCCTTTAAACGCACGCACATTTCAGAAAGCCAAATAAAAATATGCTTTTCCCACTTTCCCTAGGATAAAACTGATTTTTTCGTTAAATAACGAAGCATTTTTCGAGAATTCGATCAAACAAAGCACTCGATTGCGTCCTCAGCTGTTTCTTATTTTCCAAATTAGCTCAGTTTCTTGAAATTTAGATGAATTGAGACTATCTGGCTCCATTTATTCATCTTTAATGGAAGGGGTGGCTGAATCATAATACTAAGACAAACTGGACCCCACCGACTAATCAATATCGAAGACTAATCGCGCCAATTTGTGATTGCTTTCAGCGAGTATGGGAAAATTTCTCCCAGCATTGCGGATTTCACCTGGATTCAAGAAAGTCCGGATTGAAATGATATGAGATTGTTTCCAGAGCAATGATGTTTTCTTCTATCATGCACAAGTTGGCGTTCTACCTTGCATGTTGAGAATGCATTTCTATTAGTCACGTCCTATTACCTAACGTGCAGTTTTTTTTTATCTAACAGCAGATAAGTTTAAATGGGTTCTGACAGTATGGCAAATCAGGCCTTTCCAGGAATGGCTAGCAGTCAAATCACACCCTCGATTATCACTAGTGCGACTGCATGTCGCTTGCACGCGCGTGCATTTTGCTATGCGCAGTATTATATTCGCCAACCAGCTGGTGACCTTGAGCAGGCGTCGCGCAGTCGCAACCTTCACTCGCCGCCGCTCAAGGTCACGTTGGCAGTTAGCCAGTGATGCACAGAACGCGCTACAAGGGCTAATGCGGCGAAAACCACTCCGATTATGCCTCGCGTCGACGGTAGACGGCAAAGCTTTGGGAAAATCGGAGGCGGTGACCATGACAAAGAGACTTTCCTCGTCTTTGGCCCTTTGCAGGGCTCCGAGGAGCACGGCTGGCTTCTACAGACCTACGACACACATGCCAATTCAGCGCACATTATCGGACACATTCAGAGAAGGGACTTCGCTTGCGTTGTTCTAGTAAACGGTATAATACAGGAGGTACTTTTTTAAGACACAACTGTACACATCATATAAATCCAACTGTTTCAGCTGGTAGATTCGCTGATACTTTTTTTCCTCCGCTCTCCTCCTTTCTAGCTCTTCTTTTCACAATCGGTGGCGAGGTGAATGGGCAAGCTACGAGTTTTGTGGACGCATACAGTCTCCAGCTGCGTCATTCCTGTTCTGTGGCGCCGATGAGAACAGAACGATCGTACCACGGTGCTGTGGTATCAGCCGGTGACATTGTCGTTGGTGGCGGATTTGATATGCGAGGCCGCCTAGCCACCTGTGAAGCTTACGTGGTGAATACCAATAAGTAAGTTATGTACATCATTGGGGTCTGAGTCCTTTCTTATTCTGCATCTGCATTCTCATCCCTGCACGTGGGTATCAGTTTGTGGCTGAGCAGGGGGCAATAGAGGCTCCTTGCCAATGTGTCCTTGATAGCGTTCTTGTCCATTTGAGCCCTGAACTAGGTCGTACCTGGCACATACAGACGAGATGTGTCAGTCATCGCGCCTGCCCTAACATATACTCAGTGTAAACGTCTAACGAAGGTGGGGGAAGTAGAAGGCAGTGCAGGAGATACGGCGCAAGTCTGCCTCGTGATAAACTACAGTATGCGCCAGAATTCGTGCAACATGCTGATATATGCAAAAGACTGTTGCTCTTTCGCTAATGGGCACTGACTCAGGTTGTGATACTGTTTATAGTGTAGGCTATTCTGAAGTTACAGGAGTATTCATTCATATAGACCCCTGTATGCATTTATATAGACCTCTGCATGCATTTATATAGACCCCTGTATGCATTGGAATATTTTCGTCGGGCACCAAGGCAATTGCATTCGCATAAATTCTCCGGATTTTTATGAGTGTGGGTGTATTTCTATCTACAGGCACCAATGACAACCGCTTTCTCGAGTAATTGATTTTTTCCTGATTCTTTAAACGGCGGACTGTGACGTTGGCGCCTGCAGGGTCCCCAATTTCTGAACGATTTCTCACTCGGTCATCTCCCCTTGAGCATTGACCATGTCAGCAACAAGCTGCTGATTTGTTTCCGATGTTTGTTTCGGCCTTTTCTTCTTATAAGCGGTTTTGAAATCTCGCTCGTAATTTTCATTCTTGCTCAGGTTTTTTGCTTTTCTTTTGACTGTCGAATAAGACAAATTGCGTGTTTCGCCTATCCTCTTCAGAGGGATTTCCTGCTCAGTATTTCGCCTCACCTGAGAAATCAGGTTTTTCGTTATCGTATTTCTTTGTGCTCGTGGCACTTCTAAGGGTAAGAGGGCTTTATTCAGCAAGTCACAAGGACAGCGAGGTTTGCGGGCTTTTTTAGCTTCTCGAGTCCGGCGTATTTATAGGGCTGCCGCTTTTCCAGAATGTTCCTGGCGTATGGTGGTCGGGTGGCCCTTCCGGAAGCTCCTGGTTTGCGGCCACTACCCCGGCTGTGTGGGCGGCCCTTAGGTTTGCTCGAAACACGACGTGAGCCGCTTGAATACGGGCGCAAACCAGCGGGGACGGCTTGACTAAGTGTATCGCCTAGGTGGCCTGTACTTTTCACCATCGATCTTGACTGCATGGGAGGTTCCGCCTCCGTAACAATATAAATGCATACATAGGTCTATATAAATGCATACAGGGGTCTATATAAACGCATACAGGGGTCTATATAAATGCATACAGGGGTCTATATAAATGCATACATGGGTCTATATAAATGAATACCTCTGTATTTCAGCCATGATAGGATGCGAGCTTTTTAATGAGCTTCGTTCTGACCACTAAAAAACGCATGTACTGTAAAAAAGTATCTGCTTAACTCGTATGCGTTTTTATCATTCAAATATATATTTGGAAAAAATGCACGAAAGAGTATTTCTTGCACTCGTTTGGTAGTATTCTTTTGATTTTATTCTTCAAGAAAAGGTATCTTTCGGTTTTAAAAAAGTTTCTAAATTGCCGAATAATTTTGAAACCTACTGACGGCTACACTCGAATTCAAAGGTTACAAACTGCCACTGTGTACATGCTGTTTAAGGAAGGGTGCATTTTCACATACAGTTTGAGCGTGGGCAGTGCGGTCAGTAAAGATGAGTACTGCGACTGTAGGTCGGGCCTCGAGCACTGGTTCCCCTGTCTCTGTGCGATGGATTTACAAATGGCCTACCAGGCCGATGCGTGATACGCATGCGCGGTAATAGTGAGAACAGGATAGATTGGTAAGTGTTTGGTGCTACGGAGCTAGTGTTGGTCATGCCGGGTGGTAGGGTGGGGTTGGAGCTGGTGATGGGTGTGGGTGTGGGGGTGTGTCTTCCTTACAGTGAATGTCGCCGCTATTTATGCGCATGTAGTCTAGTAGGCCCGCGCGATGGGTGAATGTGTGGCCGTAGTGTGGACAGTGAAGACGGCAGTCTCTATTATGGGTTGGTGCTCCAGGCACTGGTTCTCGAGTCTGTGGGCGATGGATCCGCAAGTGACCGGCAATGGCCGATGCGTGAGGTAAATGTGCGATCGCAGTGGGGGCAGATTAGGTTCGAGCCGCCAGTGCTAGTAGAGGGGTCAGATGTGGTGACGAAGCTGCTGGCAGGAGGTGATACCTCGGAGGGGATGGGGAAGGTTATGAGTATGGTATCCGTAGTGGTTGGCGTTGTGGACAGGTGGGGGGTCGCATTAGGGAGGATGGTGTTGGCTGGCATCAGGTAGTTGAGTGTCCATGGTGAGAGGTGGTTGCCGATGAGGTGCTGTTTACGGTAGGGACCGTCTGAGGCCGTAAAAGTTGATGTTTTCGGAGGGGTAGTGCACTGCGTCCTGAGAAAGGTTGACAATTCGAGCAGGTTGGAAGGACATGGGCACTGACAACTTTCGTCGGTTGGGTTTGGGACTTGCGGGCCGTCCTTTTTGCATTTTTGGCGGCGATCCAACTGGCTTCATAGATAGCTGTACCGGTTTTTATTGTTTTTCGCCAAGCGGATCGGTCCTGCACAATTTCCTCCCAGGTTTTCGTGTTGATTTGGAGTTCTTCAGGGTTTTCTTTGTGGTCCCTCTTTTGTTTTCATTAGCGGCGAGCACACACAGCGACAACGTAGTCGTTGGCCACTCCACCAGGGTTGAAGTTGCTTCAGAATTGCGTAGCTGCTAAGGATTCCCTTCCTCTCTGGAATTTCCCTGTCTGAGATCCTGTCTTGCCATTTCAGCTTCCGTATGCGGCGGAAGATGGAAATGGTTTAGCATCCGAACTTTGCTGTCTTCCACGGCCCATGGCCCTGTTCCGTATAAGAGTGTCGTGAGGACGACGGTGTTGTACACATCCAGTATAATGGACAGTTGGATGCGATGGCGCTTCCAAATGCTGGCATGCTCCTGCCTTTTAATAAGCCTGCTTCCATCTATCTGAGCGAACCACGCTCTGGTTAAAGTACAAATTAGTAGTATTACTTTTCCCACCGACCTTCGATGCCTATGTAAATTAAAATACACAGAGATTCATAGAGAGCCCCTTTGAGGGTTCATATTGATAATAACTACTTACCTAAAATTTTAAGTAGATCGAATTTTGGCCTATCCATCCACTTTCTCAATTACCTTGACCAGTAGTAGTTGTCTAATATTCTAATTGGTCAGTAGGCAACCTTTACTGCACCAATATGCGTTTATATTGGTCAATTGTATTCTCTCCTGATACTTTTTACACAAATAGCTTAATAAAACAAATACAAGCGTCGTTTATTTCTTTCTACTGTTCACTTTCCACGCATTTTCCACGCATTACTTACTCCTTAATCAAGTATTAAACATTTGACTACGATTTCTATTTGGCGGGCTTTCGCTGAATCGGTACCTTAAAATATATTGAAAAACCTCATAATTAGAAACTATAAAAAACTCAATATACCCTCTCTATGAACATAAACATGGCAAAATATATTATTCGCTATGCAACGAGCACAAGATATGATTTATTGTGTGTTTTCTTTCAAAATAATTACAATTTATAAATATATCGATCACCAATAGAAAATAGTTATGCTAATCAAGTAGTTAATTTTCGCAAGTGGCCAAAAATGAGCGCATTCAAAAGCCGATATCCTGAAAGAGGTAGCAGTGTATCATAGAGGTCACTGCGGATATCAAGCCGCCAAAATTCTATAATAAGTTACCGGTGGTAATCGTATTTTATTTTTCATTAAATGTTTTATTAATTTAATCAATTCAATATTAATTATTTTCATTTTAGTTTATCTTTCCATTGCCGAAAGTTTTGTCGTTGCTGTTTATCTGTTTCTTGCAATAATTTTGTCTACTATTTCCTGTTTTGTTGGATATGGTTCTTGTGTATTGAATTGAATTGTATTGAATTTTGTCGTATGACGATCGATTTTACAACCCCACTTAAGTACTCCTTCCTATTTGAAAATGCACCTTAAAATTTCCTTTACTATTTCCTTAGATCAGTCACATGTTTTTATGTATCTAAGTGCAGTCTAGGACTGCGTTTCTCGACTCCCACTAGGTGCCTTTGCATTTTTTGACTTTCAACTTACCACTAAGTGATCGCCTTTTTTGATTCGCGTTCAAACCTCCACTCAGATGGATCTGTCTCCCAGCCCTCAGCGAGGCTCGTACATCGCCTGGTTTGGCGGCTCTGCCTAATCGTCAGGTCTTTGTCATTGGGGGCTACAATGAGCGTGATCTTGCCAAGGTTGAGTACTGTCAACTGCCGGCCACACTGTCGCAGGACATAACCACCACCGCCAACAGCCCCGAGTTCTGGCGCGAGGCTGCACCCCTGAATATTGCCCGCTGTGGTCTCGGGGTGTGCGTCCTGGGCGATAGGATAATTGCTGCCGGCGGTTTCGCCTCAGATGCCGTGGAAGTCTTTCAGCCGCCCAATGCCCAGAGCCAGCATGGCCAATGGACGCTTATCTCGCGGATGAATCAAGAACGCTACAAGCTCTCTCTCGCCGCCGGACAGGGTTACCTTTTTGCTTTCGGTAAGTTGTTCCTCTTTTCCTTTTATTTTGATTTGCCCCGAACGTCAAACGTCGACACCCAACGCCGATTTTAGCCAAATAAAAAAGAGCCAATAGCATGCTGCTTCGCTGCCAGCCCTTTCCGATTGGTCCGCTTGAGTTGGCGATCCGCAAAGTCTTTAGAGTTATGTTATTAGTATGAAGAATTTATGCAGCAGTGAATGAAAAATTTTACGTTACAGTGCTCTTCCCTTAAAGCATTGGTCTTTGATATAAATTCCTGCTTTATGCGTGTACAGTAATTTTCACCAAATGTCAAATGTCTAAGTTCTGCAAATATTCCCATTCTTAAGTTGAGAAGTCAAGATTGGCAAACATATGTTTTCAGCAAATCATCGTCAGGCCAGAACATTTGCAAGGTAATTAAAACTATGCAGATGGACAGGGTTAAATAGTGTAGTCTAATTAGAATTCATCGTTTACGCGTCGCCCGCATGGCGAGGTCGGCGTTTAGAGGTTTGTGCGTCCGGGGAGGGGAGGAGGGGTAGGGGGGGGGGGGGTAATTGGGTGAGGTTGTGGGTTTGATCAGGGGCAGATGCATGGGGTGATAATTGCTGCTATTTGTGCACAGCGAACGACTGTCACTGGGGCGTGGGGGCAAAGTGCGATCGTCACCTGGCGTCGGGGTCGGCCACGGAAGTGAAAGGGCTTCTGTCAGTTTCTTCTGACAACACAGCACCGGATTCTCTAGCCGTATAGCTACTGCTTCGGCTGTTGCAAGCACCTTTTGGCGTAGGCCCTTGGAAAAGTTGGCTGGTGTATGGTATACAACCTGAAAGGTTTTGTTAGTATCAACTCGATGATTCGCATCGACGAGATGTGCGAGAATAGAACTCGAAATCGATCTAGTTTAACCTTTACTTAACCAGGCCGGTATATGCTCACGTACCCTCTTTTCCAGGCGCCTCGTTGTTCGGCCTATGTATCTTGCTCCACAGGAGCAAGTGAAAGAGTAAATACACATGGATGTGGCCTTTAACGGGAGGAGAGAGTTCATGAAGACCACCCGTAAGTTCGCCGCGGGGAAAGCGCTAGCGATTGCGGTTCTTAGACGCCGTCTGACCAGCTCGCTTGCTGCATCGCCTGAGAATAGGAGTCTTATGAAAACGTCTTTCTTTTCTGCTGTTAAGGTATCAGGCTTTTTGGCTCACTCGCCAATATTCCTGAGGATGAACCTCTCCGGGTATCCATTTTCGATAAGTATCTGTTGCAGCTGTTGGAGCTCTGCTTCCACAGTTTCGAAAGAACAGATCTTTCGTACTCTAGCTGCTAGTCCCTGGACTAGATTTCGTTTTATATTTAGGGGGACAAAACTGTGAAAGTTCGTGCATTGTCTCATCCAGGTTTTCTTTCGAAAGACTCTACGCAGGATCGATCCATCATCTTGCATTCGCAGAAGGACGTCAAGGAACGAAATTTTATCATTTTCTTCTGTCTTTGTAGTGAATTTGAGAGATGGGTGCGCGTTGTTAAACTTCGTGACCAGAGCGTCAGTGTCATCAACATATCGACCGTAAAACGCAAGGTCATTGATAGTGTCCCTTAGACACGTTTTCTCGATCTTGCCCATAAAGACATTTGCGAGAAACGGGCCAAGTGGTGAGCCCATTGCCACACCATCTATCTGTCTGTAAAATCGACCATTGCAGAGAAATTGCACATTTTGCGTACATCTCGTAAGATGTTCTTTCAGGGTTTTCACGGGTATACCTATCCGGTAGTTCGTGTCCCTAATCACGTCACAGAGGTAGTCAATGGTTTCCACCACGGGTACGTTGGAAAAAAGTGATGATAATCCAATAAAAGCATCTTACTTTCTCCAACATTCATATCCTTCATAGCTCAACAAACTCAAACGTGTCTTTCAAACTTCGAGGGTATAGGTCACTGTCAAGTGTTTTTAGCTTTTCTACCAGCCATTTGGCAATGGCGTGATAAGGGGAGTTCCTCATATTCAGGATAGGACGCAAGGGTAACCCCTGTTTGTGGATTTTCGGCAGGCCATACATTCTGGGTACTGTCGTGCCTACAGATCTCAGTCTTTCAAGCTCTTTGTCAGACAAAAAACCTTCCTTGTGAAGGTCTTTGACAATTGCAGTTAACTGACCCTCAACGGCCTACGTACGATCCTTATCCTTCTCTGATTTTGTAAACTTCGTACGATCTGCCAGGACGGCTTCTAGTTTCGTAACTTAATCATTCTTATTCATCAGTACTATTTCGGACCCTTTGTCTGGTCTTGTTAGCACGATGTCTTCATTTCTTCGGAGTTCTCGTAGGCTATCCAGATGAGCCTTTGTTAAGGGGCCTTTGTTCGTTGGCACCTTTCTCAAATACTGCTGGCAGCAGTTCACCAGCATCGACTTGAGATAATCAACTTCGCTAGGCTTGGTAGATTTTAGGTCATCAGTCTGGTTAAAGAGGCTCTCAAATGCGGGTTCTAACTCTAGTTGCCTCGGCCTTCTTCCCGCCATGCAGAACTTAGGGCCTAGAGAGTTTTGTCAAGACGCATTGAAGAATAGTTATGCACGTACCGCTCCGGATTGCTTGGGAGGGTTGTCGGCGCTTTAAATGGTTGGACATTTCGAAGAAGTTTGTTCCACCTGGCTTCGATTCTTTTGTTCCTTACTGTTTGCACATATTCTTCAAACGCCACTCTCTCGAGAGTGTCAAGACGGTCGAGGACCGCTGCCTTCTGAGCCAGGTTCCGCTGGAGTTCCAATATTCCCGCGTTAATCGTCTCAAGGTAACTCTCCGCATGCCTTTTTAGCGATGCCGACGAAACAGCGATATGATTTCTTTGTAGAGTTTTCCAGTACTGCCTCGGATATTCACCCTGGTCCATACACCCTGAGAGGAATTTGGCTGTCACGTTTGCCTCAGCAAGCCTGGTGTCAAACTTCAGGAAACCGTTGAGTTCCTTTAACATCGAAGGATCTTTGGACTGTCTAAGTTCTGCAAATATTCCCATTCTTAAGTTGAGAAGTCAAGATTGGCAGACATATGTTTTCAGCATACCCCCCCCCTCCCCGGACGCACAAACCTCTAAACGCCGACCTCGCCATGCGGGCGACGCGTAAACGATGAATTGTAATTAGACTACACTATTTAACCCTGTCCATCTGTATAGTTTTAATTACCTTGCAACTGTTCTGGCCTGACGATGATTTGCTGAAAGCATATGTTTGCCAATCTTAACTTCTCAAATGTGAAATGGTTGGTGATGGGATGTTTGATCCAACCTAGTTTTCACTTATAAGAAATACCTACTTTAGTGTTTTAAGTAGGCTTAATTTACCCTTCTTCCTTTCCACTCATCGCCGGTTGGGGCTTCCCCCGATGTTGCTATTTGTATCAACGTTTGGCTTAGGGCTGGAAAAGGGGCTAGGTATAGATAGGGTCTGTCTATCAACATTGTCAACCCCAATCATACCTTTATTTAGGAGCATCACGAGAATCTGAGCAAACAATATATTCGCCTTACTTTCTTCTGCAACCCTATTGTTTCTCATGGGCCTGGAGCTTCTGACCGGGGCCCGTTCAGAGCCCCTAAATTGCAGTATTGTAAATTGTGTGCTGGCACTTTAACTCTTCGTTTGTCAGCTTCAACAAGCTTATGTCGTAAAGGTGCTAGTTTAACTTTCCTTGCCCAGAAACACTTATCTATCGATTTCGCGTACACCACTCACCACCATTCCGGAGCACTTGATTTTCGTTCTCTGTGTAGGACCACATATCTGATCATCACCATCAAAGTGTTTCAAACATTCCAAGGCTGCCATGAACTCTCCCTCCCTGTCTCGGGGTGTATCGTAACCATAATTAGCGGATTAAAAAAAACACTGATAAGGGCAGCCCATGGAATTCAAAAGTTGGCTGCCTTTACAGGCTGTGGTGTACCGACTTTATTTTAATGTCTCATGCTCGATGAAGCGAATCTGTGAACGAGGTGGTTACGTATTTTTTCCAATAGTACCGATAACCTGTTTGCGTGTGCTTAAACGGCGGGGAAATCGTCCCGTAGGCTTCTTGTGTTCTTTGTGGTATAGTCCTGTTCATCCAGTGTTTCTAAATAAGTTTTTGGAGCAGGCTTTCGAGCACTGGCTTGTTGCTTGTTAAATTCAACTAACTTGTTCGCAATCCTGAAAGTATTAGAGGATATGGCTTTACGCAGTGGCATTGGTCCTTCGTGGTTTTCTGGGCGTCACTGAGAACTCCTTTACTTTTAGTCAGTTTTTAGTCAAAACATTCATTTTACTCTTAGGAAGACAAAGGAGCGACCACTGGAATAGCACTTGTATTAGTCGGAGCTTTTGGTTTCACACAGGAGCCCAGTCCCAGATAAAATGAGAGAACAGTAAGCATTGGCCTGTCTTGTAGTCGAGCTACGAGGAGGGAGGAGGGTGTGGCATTCGTGATCAGTTGAGTCCACGCTCACGTCGTCTCCGTATCGTCTCGGTGTGCGTCTTTGACGTGCGTCTTTGACGTGCGTCTTTGACGTGGCAGCGTGCGTGTTCGGACACGAACAGGGCCGTGCTTCTTGATCGCGTGAACGAAAGGCGTGATAACTGGGGGTATATCAACATGTCTGTGGATGGATTTGGGGTCTGACACCTACGTATCCGGTAGTTCTCACCCTGGCTTATTACTCACTCGTGTAATTACCCGCGTGCCTGTGGATTCGAATTTCTGGCCTTCTTCTAGAGTGTGGGTGGCGATCGGGCATAGTGGGTCGCCTTTCCGCACTGTTCGTTTGTGCTCCGTTATTTGCGAACTTAGTCGTCGCTTAGTGTGCCCTGTATAATGGCACGAACAGTCGCGACATGGCACTTGATAAACGACGACATACTACTCACCTCCTTCCAGTCAGCCTTTTATTTGCATGACCCGTAAACGCAAGGTAGCTGTCGGATGATGAGCATTAACCATGCCGAGCTCTGCCGTGGTATTTTCAGATGATTCTGATACATTTCTATGTACGGTAGCGGCCGTATGGAGGCAGCAGCTGATCAAGCTGTTCAGGTTTTCATTCCTTGCCAGTTGGTTGCCAAGATGCCTTTGGTCTCACACTCATCCCTTGAGTTCACTGCAATGTGTTTTGCCCTATAAAACAGTGCTCTAACAAAGCCGCGTTTATGTGCCATTGGGTAGTTGCAGTAGAAACTGGGTACCCGGGTTGTATCAGTCGCCTTTTACTCCCATCAGAACCGATATTCAGCGAAAGATCCTAGGTAAGGGATTTCAAATTTCTCTTTGTTGGCATGCATATCATGTGCCTTGAACAAATATTTGAATCATTGTCCCTACTTAAGTCTATAAACTGATAAATTGCAGCGTTTTTTCCGAAAATGAAGCAGCGGTTGCCCTTACGAGCTCAATAACCGGCCATTAAACGGAAAGTGGTATTGTTAAACTTCTCAGTAGTATAAGCAGTTTTTATCCGCTTTATTAGCATAAGTATCCCTTTTACTGCTAGCGATAGTAATAGTCGCAGTAATAGCCGTCACAGGCGTTGTTACAGTTTTCTTTGATTTGAATTAGGCATGCCTGTGGTCGTGTAGGTAGATACGTGAGCTCAGTAAGCTAAGTCAATTAGTCTGCCGCTCAGCTTCTTATGCGTGTAGCTCCTACGCTGGATGTGTAATGCGAGCCTGTGATTGAGAAGGCAGCCAGCTGACACACGTACCAGACACTCCATCAGTTCAATATGTGTTGGGCGGTTAGTGGCCGATGAGTGGACCGGGAGTCAGACAGCGACGGCTCCTTCTAATTGCCTAGTGTGTGTGTCAATTTGTGCTGTGGCGCGCGCACACACACATGAGTTCGTTGGCCCTGTCAGCCCCTGTGCCTCTTTCCGTCTCCTACTTTCTTGAGTCTTCCTTGACACTGGGCAGAGGTGGGTGAGGAAAGAGCGAGTGCAGTAGATGCAGTGCAAGTCTACTTAACGCGTAAGTCACAATTTCTGCCCCACGCTGTTGTGGAGCATGCGGCGAACATAGTGGAAATCGATGGTTGAACTGTCAGTAGTACAATATCAGTAACGGCACAAGCAAATGCGGTCCTAAAAGTAGTCATTTTAGCAGTGGTGGCAATAACAGTAATTGTAGTAACATGTAGTGACACTGGTAATGATAATACAAGTAAGGGTAATAGTAGCAGTGCTAGTTTTCAATCGCTGGCTGATTGACAGGCTGCCTGGTGAGGGGCAAAAGAGATAGAGGTCTATTCTAGGAGATCCATATTCATGACCCACAAGCACATTCCTAGCTATAGTAAATCGAAGGCCGCAACATCTAATACGACACCCCAGGCGTAAGTTGGTCTGATGCTGAAATTGGGGGAGAGGGTGAGTTCGACGGTTCAGCCCACTTTTCTCCCCGTAAGCAATCAGACGCGCTTGAAGCTACCACGGTGTGCTAAAAGCCGTGGCTTGGAAGCTTTCTAACTGACGGGAAACTCCGACTGCGCGATCAGTCCAGTAGGTGCTTTGTATGGAGTGGAGTTTCTGACTGGTGGACTGCGATTCAAGCTGCAATGGTTCCTTCTTCATGTGGCCCTTGTTGTACTCCCGACCCCACCCGGCAGAATAGGGGAACGGGGAGCGCTCTTCGCTTGGCGCTAACTCCCAGGATACGCAGGAGTTGCGTTGATATTAGGGTTAATATAAGGACAGGATTACGGTTAGAGTTGAAATTAAGGTTGATGTTAAGACTAGAGCACGATAATATTTACGACTTCGTGTAATAAAGCTCAATGCCACGTCCATCACACAGCCCGATCGCAGCCAACAGGACAACGAGCCCGGGACTCAACTGGTAGAGTTTTGGTCTTAATAAAGTTCGATTTCATCGAGGCCTAATGGCTAAAAAAATGATTTTCCGTAGTACAGACTGATAACGGCCAGAGTTGATTATCTCACTTTCCCATGTCTTTCCCGGTGGTACCCTGCTTATGACTCGTAGTTTTATCCCAGCTAATAATTCAAACATGCCTACTGATACAAATGTAGTAGACAGTATATGTAGCATTATATTTTCAACGGGGTGTGTTGCTGGCGCCAGCATGGCACATTCGGTGCACAATTTCGTGGAATTTAGCTCACTGCCGCCTGTCTTTTCGGCAGAGGGGATTATATAAGCAATTCCAATCGCCTGTTGTTGCGTACTCGAACTGGTACTCATAACCCTGAAGGCAATCCCTTCCTCCACCATCGGTACCATCGACGTAAGCAAGTCTGGTAGCTCGGATTCATATCTTACTAAATCGTATGTGCTTACGTAATTCTCTCCCCCCCCCTACGGATTGCAGTCCCTTTTGTTGCATGAGCCTACCTTTTTTGGCCGCATCCTTTTGACCTCCAGGGCGTTCATGTTTTGGGGCTGATATTTTGTTTTGGATTCATTCGACTGGCAATTCGACTTCGCACCGTCCCCCGCTTACCAGAGTTTATGACTATACAGTCGAGGGTTGTGGTTAGCCTGACCAGATTGAGGCGGGCACCGACTTTGCCTGATGACCTCAACCACCCCATCCAGTTCCGCCATTGACTTGTCGGAGAGAGAGAGGAGACGTGGAACACGAAAAGGAAACGGCAAAAACAACATATGTGTAAGTTCTCAATTGCCTGAAGCCATACCGATTAAGCCGTAAAACCGTGTTCTTGGCAGAATATCTGTCTGATTCACCGTAAGTCAATCTTAACGAAATTAAAAGTGAGGTACCGAAATTATGAACTTATTCAAGACCATTCAGTCATGGTAGTTGCGATGTCCAGGAAGTGCTTGCAACGGCCATGTTAATGTAGTGACAGTAGAGCCGAGGATCATTGCTTTGAATGTTATATTTGACGAAGGTTTATCCTGCACCAGGGTACGTCAGTCATATTTTGCTGCTATTTTGCGCCCTGGGAACCACCAAGATGCGCTTCCCACCATAGTGCTGCACTTTATTTGACGTAAGCAGTAGCTCGTTGGGATTCCTTATCAATAACACCGGGTTTTTCTATGCCCAACAAACTACTTTTTTCCTTGTAGTTTTTAACTGAGTTTAGCTTATTTATTAGTTTATTTTTTTATATGGTTACGTTTAGTTTCGTCTTGTTTAATTTGGATTTAGTTTAGTCATTTAAGTTTAATTTACCTCATAAATTTTTAGACTTGTTAATTTAGGTTTTTTAAATTTTCGTTAAACAACATGATCCCTACTAATACCAGTCTTATATTACACAAACCCGGTTTTTGGTTATTGTGTTATTGCTTTTAAGAAATTCTTACCTTGTAGAATATTGAGCGCATCCCATCACAGTTCCCCATTTTCTTTGATGTACGCAGTAGCTGATAAAGGTTCCTTATAAAAAAGGCCGCCTTTTGCTGTGCTTATTTGACTACTTACTTCGCTGTAGTCTTTTATTTAGCTTAATTTACTTAAAAGCTTATTAGTTAGTTTTATTAATTTTAGTTTGTTTTGTTTTTAATTAATTTAGTTTAGTTTATTGTGAATTTTATTAGTTTAGTATGTAGTTTTTTTCTTCATCCACATAAACCCTATTACCAACGGCCCCATTTTATACAAACGTGGAGTATTCGTTAGTGTGGAGTTGTTTATAAGGGAGCCTTACTGTATAAAGGACTGAGCACCAATGCCTCCGACTATGGCAGCGCTTACATGTTCGAAGTTTTTTCTCTTCGCGGCATTTCACCAAACAGCATGCTACAGGAAACATTTTCACGATTTATACACGATTTCAAAAGCTACCAATTTTTAATGCGGACCACTACTCTAGAGGTGCGGGCAAGTGGTACTATTTTGCAGAAATACTTAAGACATGACGCCCGCCTTGTCAAGGAAAATAAACGGCCAAGTAACCGCACAGAAAACCAACTTTGTGAATGTCCTTATATGGATGCAGTAACTAATATACAGAAGATCACTTCACATTGCTACGGACTAATAAACCATATTACGCCTACTTAAATGGAGATACTAGTCAGTTATGCATAGTGTATACAGACGGCTGCCACACCCTAAACACGTGGCCAGGAACCCCCTCGGCTCTAAGGGCAGAGCGCTTGCGCCTCCTTTATGCGTGGACAGTTTTCTTAAATGCGAGAGAAGATTGAGTGCAATTTTGACGTCTTCACGCTCCCTTCAAATATAGAACAGCATCGGCAAATGTGGACTGAATTCTACCAGTACCAGTCCACAAAGCGGCATGCTAGCTAGTTTTTTCCACTGGATCTGAGTTTTCTAGTCAAAGTAACAACCATAGTTTTCATACAACGGGAAGATGTCTTTGAACTAAAAGAAGGCATATGCATACAGCAAAAAGCATCAGCTTCACTTCCTGTGCGAACCAGTGATTGACTATCTGTTGAACGGTTGAACGTTCATTACCCCTTGAGGATATGCCTCTTTAAAAAGTGGTTGTTTTACTGGTCTTTAAATCTTCACCGAAAGATGATGTGACACTTTGTTTTCTTTGGGGTTTCTAGTTCCTTCTAAATGGCTTGGCTGACGAGGATTGCTCACAACACAAAAAAGGGTCTTTTACAAGATGGATTTTGCATCATACTATAGGACAGTGAAAAGTGATTGTGTTTTGCCATGGCAAACAGGTAAAGGACGTAAGACCGAGCTTCGGGGGAGAGGAAAAGTGTGACTGTTAGTTACATTAGGTGCTCATTTCCATTGTATGCCCCACACGGAAATCTTTAGTGCCTGCCGACAGATCTTCGGGCATACAAAGTACCCAAAAATCGTTTGAGATACATGCATCCAGTATTATTTGGATTTTGGTAGTGCAGTCTAATAAAGGCCAGAGATGGGTATCTCGATTTCCGTCGTCTCACTCGCTGATGTACTTCTATTCACTCGCAGACTGATTCCATGCCAAAACTTTAAAACGTGCCTTCTGATACAAACCTAGTAGACAGTATTTATGGCAGTGCATTTATGGTATGATATTTTTGCTGCAGCTCGAAGGAAATGGGAGAGCAGGCCTCCATTGGGCCAGGTCTCACAGAATTAAAGGCCGACACATCCGCGGTAAGAAGTGCTAGGATATTAGCCGGACCAAGTGCTAGCAACATTTGCAGGATTTCTTAAGGTGTCGAGCCTAACCACATGTCTTTGCTGGTTAGCTCTGACCGCAGACAGGCGATGACTGTCCACGCAAGATGACCTTAGACTGCACGCATGTACGAGCCTACGCAAGACACAACTGTTCGCTGCTTCCAGAGGGTCAACTGGTCACGTGACGTTATCCCAATGCGGCCGACCAGGCCACAAGAGAATGCGCAGACAATCCCTTATAAGCCACTGGCCCTAACAGGCAGACGAGTTGCAACAGCGGACGCGAGGCCACCGCCAGTCCACTTCCAATGCCGGGGCTTGTCTCCAAGGCGGGACACAGAGTTGTATCACACACCTGATAGCGAGGACACGCTAGTCCGCTCCTAGTACCGGGGCTTGCCCCCGAGGCAGGGACAAAGAGCACGCCGGAGATCAACCAGCAGCAACAGCCACCCGAGGCAGCAATCCCGGGTTTTGTACACAATAAACTCTCCTCCGGGTGGATCCAGAATTATGCTTTTCTTATTCTTTTTCCTTTGGGATTCCAAAGGGCATAATTCGACGGTAGCAAACGTCAGATGTCACCGTTATAACGCTTTGCGACGCAGAACTCGTCATTATGCAAAAAAGGATCTCTTGTTCAGTTCGAGAGACTTTTCGCATCCGATGTCCTCAGTGACAATTTTGAGGAGTGATATGAGGACTCGGTACGCAGTTAAAACAATACAATCCTGAAGCTGAAAATCCACGAGTATTCCGTGTAGCGTTTGTCCCCCTGGTTACAACCTACCAACTTGGCAGTATGAGAATCCATACGCGTTGAACTACTCTGATTCTAGTTACGGGGCAGGAAGCTGGTTCCAAGAGGTACCCACTGACCACTACGGACTGCAACCTGGTGCCTTTACTGTCGGCCGTCAAGATGTAACCTATGCGTGGCCAGTGCATTGTGATCTGTAAAAACAGCATGTGTGGCCCTAAATTTTAATCTGCTACACTATATATATGCAGTCGCTATATCGTTATTGAGGTTTCATTTACGATCTTTTAAATATTCTTTTTAATTTCTGAGCACCCGCGTTTCTATTTGGTATGTGATCTAGGAGAGTTCGACATCGGCCTTCATAGACAACTTTACTACAGGATTTCATGGAGCTGATAACACTGCGTAGCTCTGTTTTTTAAGAACATATCTACACTTTCACCTCGGCTGGTAAATTCTGTGCATCCTTAAAAATGTTTATTTATCGACTTGGTTAAGAGCAGTGTGCGTCCGGTGTGCTTTCTGGTCCTTGACTCCACAGGTAGAGCGCTGGTCGTAATAACGCTCGATAACTATAGACCATTAAGTCGAAATTCAATGGCTACAAAAGCTAGGTTTCGGTAGTATAGACTAATAATGGCCGGAGCTGGCCACCTCAGTTTCCCTTATCCTCGTCGCTGATTCACTCTGTCCACTCGTACTGTGATTCCACGTCCATATTTTAAAAATGCCTACTGAAACAAAATATAGTAGAAATTGCATATAACATTATATTTATGTCGGAAACGTTAGTTGACTGCGACGGCACCGCCTGGTTAACTTGCCGTCTTCGGTCAAAGATCAGTCAGTCCAACATGCTGGCTCACCAGTTATCTTATCACCGAGTCAATCACTACGGCCTCGTGGCGCACCCAGGCTATCTGATCGTGCAAATATTACCAGTATGTGGACCCCCATTTCCAAGATAAAGCAACATCGTCCATATTCCGTGCTGTATTTTGGGTAAAACGGTGAAAGCCACTAATACGGATATGCCCTCCGTTGTTTTCTGGCGTATCAGTGCTGCGCAAAACCAGCTTCTTGAACGCCATTCACCAACTGCGTCGAGCCAAGTTTTGAAAAGTGCCCATTTCGATGTTCCCAAGCGGGTAAGGGTGTCGGATCGGGGGCAACAACACTGTGCTCGTGGGGTGAACAACGGAGAAGATGCCCAAGCCACCTCAGTCGTTTTCTTTGATGAATGGCCCGAGATATCCCTGCGAGTGAGTGTCGAACTGAGTGCAGACTTCGCCCCATTTGAGACGAAATCGGTGCACTTCACTCAAACGATCACTCTCAAACAGTGCTGGTCAATTTTCTTCCGGTTTTGCCCATCTTCCACGTGCACGGCCCAGCATTCACAAAGGTAGAGAAGGACAGACCAGAAAGATGTGTGGGAGTATGCGCGCCTAGCACCGCTGCGCTGACTCACGTTCGTCAGACCCTGCACGCTGCGCCCTCTTGCCCCTTCGTACGCTCGAAGTTAATCGACACTCCCGCTTTATTTGATTGGCTGCAGACGACAGTGCCTTCATCCCGCAGCCAAGGCCTCACAACAAACAAAACTTTTCGGACACACCTGGCGCGCAGACACAGCTGGCAACTGGCGCAAGACATAGCCCTTATACAGTTCATTTTTCCGCAGTAAAGTTGTTCCAGGTTATTCCGTCTTCCCTCACTTATGATTTGGGGAACCTTCTGTTGTTGATACCAACAACTTTCGACAGATGCACGGTACACGCGATGACAGAGGAAGAGAAAATCTAAGTCCATTATGGAATCCGGCCTGGTTGGCATTCATCCTGGAGTCACACACACAAACGGCATTCCCCCCGTCGATCTCGACGATGGGAACCACGTGCTCCAGCAGGCCACAGCAAACACTGAAGCAAGGCAAAGCAGACACTGAGGCAAGCTGGGCAAGTTGCACGAAGGCTACAGCAAGCTGAAGCAACGCAGCGAACTACCGCGAATGAAAAAAGATTTGAAGCAGATTCGCGTAAATTCTACCCACTCGCTCGCCGCCTCCTCTTCCGTTTCCCCTGTGAAGACAAAGTCAATAAGACCGGGGATGAGAGAGGGTCTAGATGGCTGGTGCGAAAGTCACTCAAAATGCCCACACTTGATTCAGCCAATCCGCTAAGTAGGCTCCCGCAGAAGTGGGAACGCCATAGAGGCCACATTAATAAGTAGCCCTTGTAGCCTGACTCTCAGTCCTCCACCTCCCCACATACGCACACACAAACATACGCAAATTAGAGGAACAGCAACGCAGGTGGCCCGAGTTTTTCCGTCAGTTGACAAGGCTTCCAAGCCACGGCATCTAGCGCACCGTGATAGATTCAGACGCATTCAGATTTATTATAGTGGGGGAAGAAGTGCGCCGAGGGTCGACTTCACTCTCTCCCCCACCGTTTAGTGACCGCCTATCTACTCGGACACCTGAGGTGGGGCCTGAAACCCAGTGGGAGCGCGAACGCATGCACCGACAGGGAATCAGAATTGAAAGAAGGTGCCAGCGCCTTCCAGGCCGCAGCGACCGCGGTTTGCATATGCATACGGACCTTGAATCTCAGAAGGGTACAACGAATACATACCGGGTGTCGATGGGGAGAAAAATAGCTATTCTTACACTTTTATGTTGGAGACATCCCACTGGCCTTTAACCTCCACGCAACATCTGCCGCCTTTTGTTATCTCTCACAAGGAAGCCGACGCCGTTTTTATGGTTGCGTCAGTTGAGAGCAGTTCTGGTCAAATTGTACCACTTAGTCCGTGTAGACAATGACCGGAGCAGTTTTACACATGTAGATCCTCATACTACCAAGTTAGTAGGCGGTAACCAAGAAGACGAATGCCACAGAGAATCCCAATTATGAAAGTAATCGGTGGCCTCGCTGAGAGTCGAACCCACGGCGGAAGCGTCACCGGGAGCCGTGAGTTTAATCACACGCTAATCAGTAGTGCAACCTTACGTCGCAAGCTTTTGCGACTGCATTCTCCTGTTAGTATCGGCTAGACTTCCTCACTCAGATGTGACATTCACAGGAGGAACTTTTGTGGTGGTTGGTTCAACAGTATCAGTATCAGTATCAGTTGATTGAGGGAAAGATAGGTGAATGCCTTTGAACTCCTTGTTGGTAACGGTATTATTAGTAGTATTAACACCATAACTATCGGTAGTAGTATTACTGATAGTTATTGTAGTAGTACTCGTAGTACTGCAGTCCTGTGATATGTATGCAAGCAAGACTTTGTGACCCTTCCCCGACCTCGTGGTCGAAGGAATACTAAATTGATTCAATTTGTCCACTAGTGAAAAATGCGGCGGCGGCGACCTCAGTGAGAATCGCTCCCACGCCAGCAACGGGGGAGACTTCAGTACAGCCAAAGTTCTAGACAATTGACCTACGAGGTCTCACCGGGAGCCGGGAATTTAATCATACTGGTGTCGGTTTACCCACACAGCCTACTGCAAGGTACGGAATTCCCCAATATCGATATAGAAAGCTGACTGTCATAGCTGGATTCCTTAAGCAATCACCAGATAACGAACGAGCAAACTTAATTATAGAGGCGGAATTGAAAGACTTGCATAATTCAGTTGACCCAATTATGAGTGTTGGTTGTATTCTAACCTCCCCCTGCTGGCGCGGGTTCAAACCCCACCAGGGCTGCCGAATTTTTGACAATTGGGTCAATTGAATTATTCAACTCTGCCGAAATCCCCCTTCTAGCTAAACTGATTGATGGCATATGAATAGTTTTCTGTAACACGATAAACAATGAAAGGCAGGTCAATCTATGGGACACAGTTTACGTTCGGAGATCGCACGCCACTTATGAGAGCAACTCGAGCAATCTCAACATTTTCTACTGCTTTAAGCGATTTTCTAATCGTCCTCCGAACAGAGGTCTTACTGCTTTTCGCATGCGTCAATTCAAACGTCTGCCAATCAGTCTTCCTCAGGTTATACTGAGACAGTCTAAAATCGTGCGTTTTAACAAAAATATGCGCCTGCTTTGGCGGGGGTTCGCGTACCTGTATTCACATTACCCGGATGAGTTTAAGCACAGACCTGGGTCAAGTGACTCATCCAACCAACCGATACTTATGAACTCCATAAAATCCCATCCAGCACGCTGACGGTCCAAGAAGGCTGCCCTAAGCGAGTACTCCAGAATCCACCATATGACTGCCCGGTGGCGCCCTTTGGCAGCTTCAACCATCGCAAATATGCTTTTTTGCGTGTGACTGCCCCATAAGAGACGATAAAAAGCGATGGTTTCTGCTGCTGCTGCTGCTTGAATTTCAAGCAGAATGCCCTTTTATTTTATCTTTGCACATAATAATGTGTGAGACCAGTAGTCTGGTATTTAAATAGGGGTGCTTAACTGACGGGACGAGTTCTAGTGTGATCCAGCGTGAAAAAGAAACAAGTATCGCACCGCAGTTTCGCCTACGCCTTTCACGAGACTGAGATGGATCGCGTCGGCTGGATCAAGTCAGGAGGACCGAGGAGATCGTAAAATAATTTGTGCACCGCCTCCCTTCTCCCCCACTCCCATTCGTACGATCAAATTTTCTGGCGCTAAAGTGGTCTTTTAGCTGGTTAAATGTGGTCTAATGTGCGGATTTTAATGCGTTCAAAAAAGGCATACGATCTGGAGCAAAAGTCCAGAGAGAGATAGACATCTAAATCGAGTATCCTAGAGCCTTCCTCGCTATATATTTGGACTTGCGGTGAGAAAAAGAGACAGCAAATTCCTGTCCGACATTAAAATGGGCCTTTGATGCCGGCAAACGCATCTCTCGAAAATGTATGCACAACTTGGTGGCCACTCTAAGGGGTGCATTTTGGTGTTATCCTGTGCATTGACTGCCATGAGAAGATCAAGAACTGAGATTGTGCAAATTTTCGACGGACCCATTTTTTCTTGTATCCGCTAAGACTCCAGGACTCCGCTTGGACTACTGCTGGAGAGGAAGATAATATAAATTTTCAATGGTCGAAAATATTTACCGAATTTACTGTCTTTGCGGTGAAGTCAATTATGTTGGCGGAACCGGCAAACAGGTTGCCACAAGACTGCACGAGCATGAACTCACCGTGGAAAGAAATGACAAGCTATCCTTGGACTTTAATTAACGAAGTCGCGGGTTCGAACCTCTGGTGGGACATCACTGGGGATTGAATATGACCGGCTGACCGGCTGGCTACTAAGCCCGAAGTAGCCATTCTAGTCTCCCTTGTGTTTGTCAATTATGCATTTCTGCTTGATTGATGACAGTCTTATCTAGCTAGTGGACGTGAACACTCGGTCGGGTGTCTTATAAATCAACCCATATGAAGTTTAGGACGCGTGTAAGCTCGTATTCCGTTCTGTTATGCTTGTTGCAAAAATAGGATGCATGTCAGTTATGCATACAATTATAGGAACATATTTCTAGAATATACTATCAGCTGGTCTTGGTTATTATGATTGCTAGAATGCGCACTCTTAGCAGTGACATATCACCTCTAGCAGCAGTATTCTAGCCCAAACTTAGTGAAATGTGACACAGCTTTTGGTGGACAGAGGTGAGAGGATGGAAATGAATACAAGACCTGATATGCTCTGGGTATGAAACATGTATTTACTCGGAATAGCTTAAACCCAGATTCACCCTTCTTGCTGAGCTCGAGGGGTATGAGACCCAGCGTTGACTTTAATCAGCGCCGACCCTGACAACAACAACCATCAGAAAAAGTGCCCGTATAACTAAAACTCAGCTACACTCCTAGTTAGTAGTATTAGTAGAAATGGCAGTATTAGTACCAATTTCGGTTTCTTTGAGTCTCTCTTGACACCTACTGAAAGTGGTTGAAGGCAAATAGTGCCCGTGCAAAAGACTACCGTCACGTCAGACAAACTTAGGCGGTGTTATGACCTGCATTGGAAAAAGTGGCCTACGTCCGATCCCTTTTGGTTATCTTGACTCTGTCTTGTCAGCGGTTCAAGCAGGCAGAGGGTTTAGAGTGACGTAGACAGCCATTCATCTATTTCACTTAAATCTCCGTCACCATCCCTGGTCTTGGGCATATGGTGGAAATCATCGAAATTGATGGTCGAACTATCCAATGCATACTATGGCACCTCAATCCTCTTGGTTTTTTTTGCTTTTCAGGCAGCCATCAAGTGCCAGTGAACACGGTGGAACGACTGGAACCGGCCAATGAAAGCCGGTGCGAGGATGACTTAACTAGCTGGCAATGGACTTCCGTCTCGAAACCACTGACCCATCGAATTGAAATTGAGGGCGCCTTAACTGTTTCAAACTCACTTTTGACCAGCGTCATAACTTACGTCTTTCTGAGGGAGCATGGAATGCTTCGCTACCGGGTGGCCATTTCACCGGCAGATTGATTCTCCTCGGAGGTAGAGGGGTGATTTTCACACCACCAACGCCATCATTGTGCTCATTGTGAAGTTTCGTTTTAAAAAAGACAGGAAATAGTCGACGCGTTTTGACCAAAAAATTAAAATTTCCCGAATACAACCCTATAAGCCCAAACAGTCTTGCTTATTTTCATTTATATATACATCCTAAATGCACCGTCCTTCTGGTACCTTTACAGTAGGTTGTATATTTGATGAAATGTGACGATAAAAATTCTAATGGGTGATTTAATACACATATTGTGATTTTTTATTTTGTTCAATGAGTTGACTTGAGGCGTAAAAAGCTGTTTACTAGAAAAAAGTTCTGTTTAGATCAGTATACTGGGGCAAGAAGGGTGATATTGGGGTCAAATCCAACGTTTGCTGACATCCAAGGAATGTCCAACGCTACTAAACGCTGCGGAGGAAAACTTTACGTTCGTGCGTGTCGTACTATAAGAGAACATTGATAAAGACTAAAAACTTTTTTATTATGTGTTCAGAGAACATACCGTTTTTTGGGTTCATAAAATTGAAGTAAGTACAATTATGAGATTGCGTATTATTGTCCGAAAAAAAGGTGGATTCAGCTTAGAAATTTAAATTTAAACTTAATTTGAAAAACTGCGAAGTTTTGCGCCATCAAATTAAGTAATACAATTACAAGACAGTAATTTGTTATACCCTACCGATGATAACGACCATAAGCAAGCATATCTACAAACACCCGAGACATGCCGTCAATTTTCTTTGTCAAGCCATACGCAAAGATGCTCAAACAGTTTCTATCTATACACCAGAATCAATGAATAAAGGAACTTGAAACGGAACGGGCAAAAGGTCATTTGTTTTTTATCGAATTGGTCGTTGATATTCTGCCACTCTGCTCTGACTTTGCTACATTAGAACTGAGCCTAGGAATAAACACATACTAAAAACTGCTCTGGTAAACATAGAAAAGGGTGTTCTTTCATTCCCCTGCAGAAAATGGATTCCTAATTTTTTGGGAAGTTAAAAAAACCAGCCAAATACCCCATGTTGATCTTGAGTTTCTCTTAAAAATGTATAATATACGGACATTTGACGCCAAAATATCTAATAAAAGCACTTTTTTCAAGTGGTCACTCGTTACAGAATTTTTTTAGTTAATCTTAGGCATATTATGGACTTGCAACGAGTTGACATGTATGGGTGTTTCTAAAGCCAAACCCAAACAGACAGCCGCATGAACACGAATTTTTAAAACTCGTTATTTATGTAAACACGTTTAAGAAATTTCTTATTTTGAAGGTTTTAGTCAGTTCGTACAATATACTTCTTATTTATGGCCAATCTGTTGAAGCTAGGGAAATTCGCAAAGTATTAATCAAATTTCAAGAGCGATCTGAAACTAGTCGTAATCGAAATACCAAAATAGTTACAGGGAATGTGACAGAATTAATTTATCTTAATATACTCAAAATGGTACTTTTACAATTGTACCGGCAATTCCATTTTAATTTATTAATTACTGATCAGCATATCCGCATGTCAGCTTGTATAATACCTTACTCTTGTGAACTCGCAATCGTTGCAACAAAACAAAAATCCTGCTGCCTTAGTCCAATTTAACTAAAGCAATGTATAAACGGGAGAAGCAACTAGCGAATCTCGTGAGACCGTGTTGGAATACATACTCAAACTTTGGGTTGTTTGGTAACAGCCATACGCTGCATTGCACATAATATCAAAGCACATGCATCCGAAAATTGAACGAAAAAATTATTTTCCAATGTAATTATATTAGTGCTACTTTATTCACTCGGTGGTTTTGCATGAACAGGCTTCCTCTACATTTAAAACTTAATTTTACCTACTTCGCCCAATTTTCACTCATTTTGGAATTTTCCGCTTTTCTCAAAAAGTTGATATTTCTAAAAAACTTGATTTTACTTGATAAACCGCAGTAGGCCTTCCTTTGGAGAACGACCATTACTTGCTGTGAGACTTTGGCGGCCGAAGCTTGGGCTCATTTTGCGGAATAGGAAATGTCTTGGAAAAGTCCTTTTGATTTTATGAGATAGAACACCTGCTGTGTCTGTTATTGGCAGAACTACACTGCCGACAAAGAAAATGGAGACAGGAATGACCTTTCTGGGTCATTAGCCATCACCAGCTAGTCATACCCAATCTCAGGAGTGGATCACCCACTATTAGTGATCATGTTAGTGAGCTCTACACTACCACCGTACTCATGATCACATTCGACAAATCAACGGATCCGCGGCTCAGTGGTTGACACTTACGCCCAGTCACTGACCAAAATTTCGTGGATTCTGATCTCGGCTTGAGTATGTTTGGCTGATGGCGGCCATTGAGTCATAAATGAACACTCTGGTTTCGCTTGTAGTTGTCGGTTCCACATTACCTTGTACCGGCCCCCTTTCTTAGTCATGCTTTCCTCGGACGCCGCGCGGACAAGGTCATGTCTGGCGTGACCACCACGCGCTCGCAAGACACCATAGTCAAAACCCCACTTAAGGTCGGGACTTGTCTGGTCTCACTAGCCAACCACTTCTCAAGGTTAGACCAGTGCCCGAGATGCGGACGATTTGTTCACACTCATTCACTTCCAGAGCTGACGACTCACTGTTCGGTTGCAGACTCTCTAGACTCCGGCTCATTCATGGCTGGCCTGCACTCGTCTGGAAGTCACTTTCCTATTGCTTACATACTACGCTTGTTCCTACCTTAGTAAATT
>JAYGXS010000006.1:22561920-22576273 GCA_036362985.1 Ligula intestinalis | reverse complement strand
AGGAGGAAGAAGAAGAAGGAGGAGGAGGAGTATAAGTAGAAAGGAAGAAGTGGAGGAGGAGGAGGAGGAGGAGAAGGAGAAGGAGCAGTAGAACGTAAGAGAGAAGGAGGCGTATGCGTAGGAGGAGGGAGGATGGAGGAGGAGGAGAAGGAGTAAGAGTGAAGGAGGGAGGAGGGAGAAGAGGAGTAGGAGTAGGAGGAAGGAGGAGGAGGAGGAGGAGGAAGATAAAGAAGAAACTCTTTCGACCTCACCTTCTCACACTGCAGACAGTGAAAATGCTCGCGGTTTCCAGCCATTCGGCAGCTCTGGTTCCCGCACTCCTGGTAGGATTGACATTTCTTCAGTATGTCATTACAGTCCTTATAGCACCAGGCGCTCTTTGCATAGAAGTCCGGCAGAGACATGGCCAGCAGACCCTTGGAGGCGCTAGGTACTATGTGGCAATAAGAGACAGAAAATTGAGGAAAAAAGAAAGTAACAATATGCGCTGTATTTCTGCAGAAAGTAATGCACGAATGAGCACTGCGCTTTGAGCACCGTCTTGCACAGGCGAGTAACTCACTTTGCACAGACTCTAGCGCCAACGAGGATGGGTCCGGAAATTTCGGCAGTCGAAAGTTCTCATCGGAAAAGGCCTTCAGTTCGGGGGCAGAGGTGGGAAGCTCAAACCGCAGGTTATGCGATGGAAGAGTCGGCAGCCCCATAAAAAGCGGCGCCGTGACGGCGACGGCCGCGACGGATTGATCGAAGTTGGGTCTCTTGGTCGTCATTTCCAGACCCTCTGGTGCAGGTGGTGGGTTAGGCGGCTGGAAGAACATCGGGTTGACACCGAAGAATGCGGGCCCAGCATTGAATGAGTCACCGCCGGTCTGAAGGAAACCGTTACCATTCGCCTGACCAACAGGCAGCGAAGAGCCGTTCGTTGGTGATGCTACTGTCATCGTCTTTCCGAAGGCGGTTTCGCTGTTATTGTTGTTGTTGAGGGACAGATCAATTACGTCCTCTTCCGAGGTAGATGTCATGTGATCCAGTTTCAGCGGCCATCCGAAGGGCAGGTTCATCATTCCAAAGGGCACTAAAGTTCGCAAAATTGCGCAAATCAGAAGGGCCTTGAAGGCGGGAGGGAGGGAGGGAGGGGAGGAGGGCACGCAATAAAACAATGCAGACTTCCGTGTGATTCTGCCCAGAGCGCGCGCATTCCCCGTAGGCATTCACAAAACTTGTCCCCCCCCCCGGTGTCGCGCTGCGCCTAGCATAGCCATAAAACGTTTCCGGTGAGGGGACGCGGCAGGACAGGACGCTGTGTGTCTTCAAGACGCTCACTAGACTGCAGGGTATCACCTCATACATCTGGGCCTAACAGACTCCAGCAGCGGCGGCGGCGGCAGCAGACTGCGGGTATAAGATCTACAATCTGGGCGTGAGGCGCAGCCCTATAAAATAAGACAATAAATGTGGGTCCTTGGGCCATAAATCACCGCTCAGCATTTGTTTTCTGATTTGTTGATATGATAAGTCGTCGTCGGCACCACCACTGACGACCCCTCCCTCCCCCAAGATGAAGATCCCTCACCTTTGTTCGCACGTCCGAAGGCGTGCGGATACGGTGAAACTGGTAGCAAAACTTCAAAATCGACCAACACCACCTGGCGGTTTACACCCGCGAACCCGGCAGCACGGGGTCATTTTCTTGCCCAGTCGCGCGTCTTCAGTCCAGTTGACCAGTTGGTTTGGCAGGAGTCCGTGACGAATCCCGTTGCCGACACACTGACGCCCCGCTCAAAATGGCACCACCTTCCGGGCGGTCTGAGCAGGTGGGGTTTGACAAATGACACTTGCGTGTGAACACTGAGACCGTACCACTTGGCATGTATGTGTGCGAAAGACGGGAGCAACGATTGGTGTGGGGTTGAGGAGCAACCCCCCCCCCCCCCTTGTCACCCCCCCCCCCCCTCCCTTTTGCTCAGGCAACCTCGAGGTCCCTTTGTGCCACTTTAGGTGGATTTGCTGGAGCGGCTTGACAGCAGGCATGCTCACGGACTTTCTGGTAGTTGCGTGCGGAACATTTCTGCCGTGTTGTGTGTGAGTGAGTGAGTGAGCATGGCATCGTCCGCCCACACAAATTTGACAAGCATGAGCTTCCCGCGTAAATCACCTTGTTATAGGGGTTTTCCCGCAGTTAATCTTCTTGTAAGACCACAGTGTCACAGCAGAGCTCACGAAACGCTCCCGCCCGCCCACCCGCCTGGCTGTCGTGTGTTGTGTGTTTGCGAAAATATGTTTGTCCGAGGGGTGCTGCAAGAAAGCACCCCTCCCCCCCCCGTCTGGGAAAAGAGGCCCCCCCCCCCCCCCCTCCCCCACGAGGGATTCTCCTGCAGTCACTGTTCTTTCTCCTAAAACGGCATTTTTATCCTGTCAGGAGCGGTATATCACGAAAGGCGTGTCGCTCGCGGTCTGTGTACCTTCGTGCGAGCATCGTCCACCCAACGGCCTATCTCATAAGAATAATATACATTGTAATTACGGTTCATTAGGCGCGTGACAGGCCCAAAAAGTGTGGTTGTGAAAAAGGGGTTGTAGTGTCTTCGATTGCATGTCCATAGAGGTTTGTGCGTTTGTGTGAAGTGGCCGCCTGAAAGTCAGACTGCAGTGATGCCCCTTTTTAATGTAGCCTCTATGGCAGTTGAGCCTGTCAACACAGTATCCACCTGAGCCCTCTTTCGCCTCCGTTCTCTCTTTATACCGGGCCCAGGTACGGAGTGGAGCAGCAAGTGAGGTAGGTGCTTTGAAAGTCTTCTATTCACGCGCAAGTCACCACGCTTGCTTCTAGTCTGCTGAGAAGCAGGCGTAGTCAGCTGGTCTGACGCGACGGTTGAAGTGGCACTGTTCAGACATTTTTCTCTCAGCCAGTCTCCGATTCACTTCGATATTAGACAATTTATTCCCCTAGGCAACAAAAAAAATCAGAAGCCTACTTTGAGACCAAACCGTACGGTGTTTGCGAGGCAATCGACAGCCCCGCCCTCTATAAGCCGCCTGAGCCCTTTGAAGTGGGCAAGGCATTTACAGCGTGCATACCGAGAGGCAAACAAAAAATTGATCGAGATGGTTTAATGCAATTAAAAATGGAAAGAGTGACTCCGAGACGGTTGCAACCTAACGACCACCTTGTTGCTGGGCAGCGATCTTTCATAGATAGCGCAGTCAGTCTGGGATATTCTATCCACTTACTACTATTTCCTGAGCAGAATGAAAATGGCTCGCATTGTTTTAGTCTATCGGTAAAACGCCACATCCACTTGAAAGCGTTGGCTTAAAAGACGGGTGCATTATAATTTCAGAGATGTGTACCTAATCCGGGTTTTCATCTGTATTTCAGCATTGGCAACTTCATAATACTTCTATGTCTAAAGCCACAATCAGGAATGCGTTTTTGCATCCATCGAGTGACTGTCTGGTGCTCGCAAAATACTGCAAACGAAAGGCAGAGGCCTCGGTCTTTCTGCCGATGGTTTACCTGCATAGATCCGGCTGCGAGCCTTGCAGGTGGTCTTAATGAATCCGCCGTGCGAAAGTCCCGAAAGTAGCGTCACGACAGACCCCCGTGAGACCGATCCCCCCTTGCCTTTCAAAATAAACTTTCGAGACGAGGCAGACTTTCTTACTACTCAAAGCAAGGGAACTTAATCGTCTGAGTATCCGTCCCTGGTAGACATCGAAGTTGAGTATTAGACGACGTAGGCATTTTGCATAGTACACTACTCAGACGGTCATTTGGTAAGGTGTACACAAACCAAGGCCAACGTCCTGCCACTTCTTAAATTACTTTGTGATGATGGGTCATAGTAGAGGACAACGCAAGGATATTAAAACGTGATTCACGAGCCGCAATGCCTACTATAGCTGCCAGAGAGCACGCAGCGTCTCCTGCAAGACCTGTAAGACCGCATATACTAGCCAGCAACCCACTCTCTGTTCTTCTGAATTGCGCCTACCAGAGACCACTGGTCGACGACAGTACCAACCAGGGTTGACGTGTACGTCCTAAGCCGACACATCAAGTAGGATCAAGCAGTAGCATCAAGTAGGGCTGCCCACTCTGCGTTTTTACCCATCTGAAATCGCATTCTGCTCATCACAGTTAACGGACTTCTGTTGACGCCATCAACTTTCTTTCAAACTCCAGCGCGCTCAGCATGTGCAAAACCATCTGCATTTTTGTAACTGTCCCTTCCCCAGTCCCCTCCCCCTCCAGACTATTCTGATGGCCTAGTGGCTGCAAGATGTCCATTCAGACGCACAGCACAACTCTAATTACTCCTCATACTGCTGCAGCTGCTGCTGCTGCTGATATCGTTGTTCCAGCATCAATAATTCAGATGAAGCCCAGATGATGTGGACAGCGAGGGGTTTCGTCCGATTTGCCACAAAAACTCGGCCTTCCTCCCTCCTCCTGCAGGCATTAGAGCGGATCCCGGAGCACACACACACACACACATTAACCCGGTGCACGCGTGCGCGATTAATCCAATTACGGCTGCAGACGTGGACAGGTGACAAGGTCCTTCGAAATGCAAGAAGACAGTACGTGTTTAATTACATTTTACTACCACAGAGCCTTCCAGCACCCCACCCCTCTCCGAAAACCGTCCCTGCCTCTATCCCACCTCCACTCCCCCCTGGCATACAATCTCTTTGCCTATTTCTTCCCCGGGCCCGACCACTGCCCCCCCCCCCCCCCCCCCCCCCCCCCCCCGTCCCCCTTCCCCTCCCCCCCTCCCCCCCCCCCACCCATACAGGTCCTTAGGGCATTGCGGCCCCGGGCCCGCCCCCCCCCCCCCCCCTGCATCCCCCTCTGCCCTCTGGACCTTCTTCCAGTCGCCTCGCCCACCGCCTAAACTGAGTGACATTCAATAGTTTGTGATTGCCATGGTGACAGGGCCTTTGCATTGAGAGGTACACAATTACTGGGGCATTCATAGCCGTATCAGGCTTATTTATTATGCGCGTTTCTCCTTAGCTCACGCAAGCTGGCGGAGTCAGAAGAGAACCCAGGTAAGTGGATAATGACGATGATGACGAGGACTACGAGGAGGCGGAGGATGATAATCTCGCAGCATCAGAATCGCCTCGGGACCGTAGGTATGACTATATGTATATGTGTATGTGCCCTATTTCAACTGCTCAACAGCTTAGCCGGAGCCTGTATGGTCCGGTGGTCGGGCCACGTGCGATGTCCCATTGCTCACACTAACCAAACGTGTGGTGCCGATGCACCTTGTGAGCGCACAACTCCACCCCCCCCCCCTCCCTCCACCACTAAACCCACTATGTGTTTTTGATGACTAATACGGTCGTTATGGCAGGCGCGTGCTGGTATGACGCTGATGGGAGTGGAGAGAGAGAGAGAGAGAGAGAGCAGTGGACCGCATCACGTCATGGCAGATGCAGGGTGGAGGAGGGGGGGGGGGGGCAGGGTCGCCCATTGCCCTGGCATTTATCGTTGCCGATGGCACGAATTACAGATGAATATTTGTTTGCAGTTTGCATATTTCATGAAACTGTCTTTTGTGGTTATTTCTATGCGCCCAGGCCTGCTGCGCTCAGAGATTCCTGTTCCCATGCAAAGGCAAGGGAGACTGGAACGGCCATTTCTGTCTCATTCGTCGTCGTCGTCAGCCAGACCCATGTGGTATCCCATCCGAGCCTCGAACTGGCGACCTTGTAGATCAGAGTCAACCGCCTTTGTCATCGAGCTACGAGCTCGTTGTCCCACCGGTTTAGGTCAGAGGATATTGGCAGTCGTTGATAAAGGTTCACCTAACCGCTAACGGGAGTCCTCTGGGCTTGACAGAAACCCTGACAGTCGGTACAGCTGGTGGTAGGCAGATTGTATTGTCGGCAAAGGTAAGACAGACTGGAATAGCCAGTTATGGCTTATGAGCCATCTTCAGGCAGTCATACCCAGATCCGAGCGCCGAACTCGAGACCCATCTGATCAGAATCAAATGCCCTAACTATTGCGCCACGAGCTCGTTGTCTCGCCGGTTAAGGTCAGGGGGTATTGTCACTCATTGATGAACGCTCACCTGCTTATCCTACCATGTGCGAGAACTTTCAGGGTCTGTGTTAAGGCCCAAGACAAAGCAGAGCAGATGAGTTTCTTTGGCGGTCAGGTAAACGTCCATCAAGAGAGTGTTGGATTTTGATCGAAAGATTGCGAGTTCGAGTTTGGGGTGATGTACTACTGGGGTTGGATATGACTGGCTGACGACGACTAATAAGTCTCCCTTGCCTGTCCACACATGCATATATAGAACTAACTGTTCGTCTGATCTATCCGATTAGGGCATATACTTGTCCCTTTGTGCTTTAGGGTTCGTACCTTTTCGGTTCTACTCCGACATATATAAGTGGAGATTCCTTGATGAACGTTTACCGATTGCTGTATATGGGGAGTAAATCGATAATCAATTCCTATTTAAGACGAGAATCATGTGGCATAACCCAAATAGAAGGGCTCAAGACTCACTAAATGACTGAAATCTTCGTGGAAAGTCCATAAGAAATCAACATTTTCCTAGTAGTAAAATAGTATATATATATATGCAGTGGCTTAAATAGTAATGGCCGCAGAGTAGCTGGTATCAGTAATAACAGTATCAGTAGATTTCATTCTTACGTTAAGTGGCTGTAGAAACAGCAAAAGTCTGAATCTGAGGACCTTACTAGAAGGCAGCATAAACGGAATGCCTACAGCCAATTCATCATTTTGCTCGCCCGACCACATTCTCAGAGTAATCAATCAGGGAGCACGGTGTGTGAGAGCTTCGTCCTTGAGTTGATTCACCCCATTGGAGGCGTGCAGCAGACAGACTAAAATGCACCAGATTCCCCGAAAGTCCGCTAAATTAGGTGAAAATTTCAAGGAAAATCCACCCCCGGCTGCTGAGTAATCCGCGCTCACACACTACAGCTTACTTCCGCACTTTATTCGTCCCCGGCCGACTGGACTCTGTGATGGCAACCCGCTGAGGCAGAAGGCCCTTCCTGATGATTCATGCACCTTCGCATCTGGGGTCCGGGTTTCCGGTGACAGCGGCAGCGGCAGCCACGGTGCAATAGCCACCTTATGCCCCCTCCCTCACCCCCGCCTTCTGTCTGACAAAAGTTTCACTAGCCATAGTCAGGGTGCGCGAGAGAGAGAGATAGAGCTATCGATGAAACCAGAGAGATCGGGATGGTGTTTTTTCGCCCGGTTTGGTTGTCGCAGTCAGTCAGTCAGCCTGTCAACCAATGCCAGAAGTGCCGGGTGGAAGATGAGGGGTTCGAACTGGTAAACGAGTGTCTCTCTGCCATTGGGTGGCAGAAAAAGATCCACCCAAATCGCAGTTGCTACTTTGTGGGCAACTGTCTAGATTGTTCGGGTAGCTGTAGGTTTGGGCAACCAGGCCAACAGTCGACGTCATTCCGATTACGTGTTACTGCGTATCGAAACCAGAAAACATTTACCTTCTTGTGGAAGCCTGCATGAAGAAGGAAGTAGGTTGTGTTGTTAGTATTGGTGGCAAATACAAGAGTGCAATGGCCAATTCTGACTTATTAGCTGTCGTCATCCCATCATACACTGACCAAAGTGTCGTCTCGTCTGAACCTCAAACTCGCACCCTCTGTGATCAGTAATCGAACGCTCTAACCGTTGGCCCACGAGCACGTTGTCTTGCCGGTTTGGGTTGGGAGGTATTGACACTCATTGATGAACGTTCACGTGACCGCTGACGGAACTCATCTGTCCCACTCTGCCTATGGCCTTGACAGAGTCCCTGACAGTTGTAGCAGTTGGTACTATAGGTAGTTTAGGGCATTTAACTCTGATCACAGAGGTCGTGAGTTGGAGATTCGGTTAGGACGAAATTTGGGCCTAAGCATGACTGGCTGACGACGGCTAATAAACCATTAGTGTAGATTACAGTCTCTCTTGTCTTCGCCGGCAATAGTATCTGCTTATACTACCAACTGTTACGGCTACCAGAAAGTCTGTTGAGGCCCTAGGCAGAGAGGGACAGCTGAGTTCCGTTAGCGGTCGGTTGAACGTTTGTCAATTAGTAGGTTGGGTTAACCTGCAAGGTGGTACTTGCATCTTACGCCTTCAGGGTGTTTTCACACACAAACACACACACCTAGAAGTGCGTATCAACCAGCTGAGTTCGTGTTTGTGCGCGTCGAGCGGCGACATGTACGACGAACAGGGTTATCACCGTGCAAGACATGTCGAACGAGTCCGCAAGTGCAGTATAAGTGGGGTTACACTTCAGGCAGCGCCGAATCACTGCAGCTAAAAACAGGCAGAGGACTGACTCGACGTTTTATGACAGTACCCGAAACTGCCAAGTGCTATTTGACGTTAGGCTATGACTTGGGCTTTGAGGTTTCATGTACAGTGGAGCCCCGGCTGGTGAGCGGCCCCAAGTTACGGGCATTTCAGGTGATGAGCTTCCGTTCAGTTAACGAGGTGTCAGTGTGTGTGTGTGCGTGTGCATACGCCTGCGCCCGCCACTGAGTCTTGCTCCCGGGGCGTGGGTTCGCGCCTGCAACCAATCAGTGAACTGGCGCAGTTTGGTTGACTACGATTCGCTAGACGAACGTTTCGCGTGACGAGCTCGGTGCCAGAATGGATTAAAATCCTTAATTGAAGTTCCACTTAAGCGAAAACCTTTGCACTGTGCTGAAATTATTGACATCTTTTTCAGTATTGATGTCTTCTTCAAGCCAAATCAATTCCCTGGTACAGTATTTCCGATAGGGATCGATGAGCGCCTGCCTGTTTCCATCGAAACTGGCAAGGCAACGAGCCTGTGGTGCAGTGGTTAGAGCGTTTGATTTTTAACTTACAAGGACGTGGGGCACCACTTGCGGTTGGGTGTTGCTAACTGAAGACAGAAGAAAAGCCCAAAAAATGGCCATTCCGGTCTATCTAGTTGTCAGGACGGTCGATTCATAACTCGGGTTGCCCTGAGGGCACTAGAACAAAGGAATCGGACAGGCTACCAGTGCATGCAGAACGGGAAAAGAGAGCGACCTTCAAGAGACGACACGTGAGCACGCAAGGACAACCGCGGCTGAGATCTGCCATCCGTGAGGTCATGCCTGGCCAGAAGCAAGGCGCACACGCTAAGCGTCACGATGAAGACACGATGGCTCCTCGCATGGGCCACTAGCGAAGGAGCCAATAAGGAACAAAGGTTGCCGCTTCTCAAATACGACGTCGCGAACAGGAGATGCACTACCGACGACCCGACATTCTGCTGCTGGGGACACGGGACAAGCTGCCAAGATGAGACCGATGACAGAAGAGAGAAGACAACGCTGTTGTACAAGCAGAACTAGTAACACTAAAGTACTATTTGCTATCCTATTCTGCCTTCTCTTTCTTACACGTAACTGGGGCACATAACCAGTGTTGAGACAGGAAAACACATAATGCATTCTGCCTAAAATATGCTGGCCTTTGAGCGGCTGCCGGCTGGACATCATGAAAACTGTTACATTAGTTAAGGCGAGTGCAGCAGTAGCTTCTGAGTAAATTCAAATTCGATGCTTCTTCGATCTATCAAGCAGCTTTATACATTCCACTATGTTAATTTAAGGTGCGTGCAGACAAACCTATGAGGCACTGAGTCGGGCCCTACACCAATCGTACCAGCTGCTGACGGCTTATGAGCCAGAAATGGCCATATTCCAGTCTCCCTTGTCTTTGTCGGTTTCCACTCCATCCTAGCCCATAATTCCACTGTCATGCATGTAAAAAAGCCAGTCAAAAGTAGGGTAACTGATAGTTAGTTAGTAGTAGTGTCTTCCTTGAAAAAAAATTGCCCCAGTAAAGCAGTCTTCGAGGTTGCCCTGTCGTTTCTTTGGCGCACTGCGTCCTCACCCTGCCAAGCATAAGGACTCATTGGACGGCAGTATTTCTCTGAGCAGGCGCAAACGCTGCCAACTGAATAGTAGTCGTCGCTCCGGGTGGGGTGGGGGACGGACCTTGTGATGCACTTTAGTGGCAGGAGCGGCAGCGGTGGCGAAAAAACAAACAAAGCTATTATTTTGCTATTGGTGCTTTAACACAAATTATCTGCATTCGCCGGCCCGGGTCTCTGCCCTCACAGAGACAATAGCAGTGTGTTCTTTTGTAAAAGACGTCCTAACGCCGTTTTGACGATGGCCCGAATCCGCAAAAGTTCACGGGCAGGTTGCCTCGAGATGCCTCGAGATTTCTACTTTCACCCTCTCTGTCTGTGTGTGTTTTATATTCTACTCCGGATTTTTGTTGGAGGTGATCGTTATAGAGGGGAAAAAGAGCAGATTTGAAAACCCATCCAGGTGGCGTGAATGCACAGGTACGCGAACCCCTGCCAGAACAGACGCATATTTTTTTTTCTTAAAAAAGTATGCTTTTAGACTGTCTCTCTGCATGATGTGAGGAAGGCTGATTGACAGAAATGTGAATTGACGCAGGCGAGTAGAAGACGAGCCAAAGAAGTAGGAAGTGTAAACGATGCTCGGGTTGAAACAATGTGCGCAAAATGCTTCGTAGCTGTCTTTTGCTTGACAGACGGGTCAGCTTCGGAGGGGCGACTGGAACCCACGTCCAAACAAGGAGGTACTCAACCCTGTCAACGCTCTTACCATCTCAGCCATGAGGCCTCACCGGAGGCCACAAGTTTAATCACATTTGGGTCAATTTACGTGCCCAGCTTACTGCAAAGTATATGGAATCGAACAATTGGTCGAAGCTGCCAAAGTGCCCCTCAGGGCAGTCATCTGGGGGATTCTGGAGTGCTTGCTTAGGGCAGCCTTCCTGGACCGTCAGCGTGCTGTGTGAGATTTGATGAAGTTCATACGTTTCAGTAGGTTGGAGTGGTCACTTGACCCATGTCTCTATTTAAACTCATCCAGGTGGCGTGAATACAGATACGCGAACCCCTGCCACAGCGGAGACATATTTCGTTGAATACGCTTTTAGACTGTTTTTGTATAACCTGAGGAAGACTGATTGGCAGAAAGCTGAATTAACGCATGCGAAAAGCAGAAGGACTTTTGTTCAGAGGACGATTAGAAGATCCCATAAAGCAGTAGGAAGTATGCAGATTGCTCTAGTTGCTCTCACAAGTGGCGCGCTCCCGTGACGTGGGTTCTCGGTCGCCTACAACCAATCAGTGAACTGGCGCAGTTTGCTTGACTACGATGCAGATTGCTCTAGTTGCTCTCACAAGTGGCGTGCGATCCCTCGAATGGAAACTGTCTCCCGTGGATCGGCCTGGCTTCGCTTGTTTGCCATGTTACTCAGCAAGGAGAAGCCTATTCATATGCCATCAATCAGTTTAGTTATTAGGAGGGTTTCGGCAGAGTTAAAAATAATTCAATTGACCCAATTGTCAAAAATTCGGCAGCCCTGGTGGGGTTTGAACCCGTGCCAGCAGGGGGAGGTTGGAATACAACCAACACTCATAATTGGGTCAACTGAATTATTCAAGTCTTTCAATTCCGCCTCTATAATTAAGTTTGCTCGTTCGTTATCTGGTGATTGCTTAAGGAATCCAGCTATGACAGTCAGCTTTCTATATCGATATTGGGGAATTCCGTACCTTGCAGTAGGCTGTGTGAGTAAACCGACACCAGTATGATTAAATTCCCGGCTCCCGGTGAGACCTCGTAGGTCAATTGTCTAGAACTTTGGCTGTACTGAAGTCTCCCCCGTTGCTGGCGTGGGAGCGATTCTCACTGAGGCCGCCGCCGCCGCATTTTTCACTAGTGGACAAATTGAATCAATTTAGTCTTCCTTCGACCACGAGGTCGGGGAAGGGTCACAAAGTCTTGCTTGCACACATATCACAGGAACGCAGTACTACTAGTACTACTACAATAACTATCAGGAATACTACTACCGATAGTTCTGGTGTTAATATTAATAATACTGTTTAACCTATCACCACAAAGGTTACTCCTGGAAGCGTCTCATCTGAGTGAGGAAACCTAGCCGATAGTCATAGGAGGATGCAGTCGCAAAAGTGTGTGACTGTACATACTTTAAGCTCCCATTACCGCAGGAAGATACACCGCTTATGAATAAATAAATAAATTATACACTTTAGGTCCAAGGAGGCCTGAATGTCAAGGGGCCTTTGCCGTACTCACCGTTCCAGTACGTTTAGGTGCTAAATGTGTGATTTCCTATCATGGCCCGTGGGAAAACGAGCCAATGGCTTACTGGTAGAATAGAAGACGCTCAGTGACTTCCATTCCAATATCTTACGAAGTTTCGAATGAGTTGACTGGTAAGCTATGATTAATGGACCTGCAATAGCCCTTCCAGTCAATAAACCTTGGTTCTTATCTCCAACAGAGGATGGGACAATATTCTTCTTGAGGATTTCGTTTTGCACGGGCTGACGCCCTGCTGAACACGTTTAGACCTGACCGGTCATTTAAGCAATCGTCTAGTGGCATCTCTATTAGGGTACTGGGTGCATACCTCCAGTCTCTCAACGCCCGCAATGAGCCTGTCTCTGGCTCATTGCAGCAAATAAGTCGTATATCAAGTACCATGTCGCGACTCTTCTTGTCATTATAGAGGGCAGACTGAGCCACGACTTTACTCGCGAATAATGGAGCACAAATGGGCAGTGTGGAAAGGCGACCCCCTGTCCCAGATCGCTACCCACACCCTGGAGGGAGGGCACCTCAGCAAAAGCGCGAGGACTACTGGTTGCCTGCCTATCTTATTCTAACTCCAACAACAGACATGTTGCTATAACCTCCAGTTATCACGCCTTTCGTTCACGCGGCCCAGTTCCCAGCCAAGGACGCATGCTGGGATGACCACGTGAGACGTCGTGGCGTCACCTCAGGCTATCACGAATGCTATTCACTAATCATCTTCTTTTTTCTTGTAGCTGAATTAAAAAACGCGTTTTTTTTCGTTGCACTCTCATCGTCTCTGAAGCCGAAGCCGAAAGCTCAGACAAATGCAACAGTTGTCGCAGTGACCATGTTTTTGTCTTTACTGTGGGTATGTGTTTTTCAGTCGAAATTTTTCGATCATTGATCCCCCAGTCACCACGTGATCATCTGCGCAAGCTGCAAACTCTCAACGCCAAGCCATCGTAATCCGTCCTACAATGGGAGCAGGTAATTGCATGCCAGTCTCAGGGGCACAAACACAACACACCAAACACTTTTTCCACTTCCGTATCTTTGCACTTGCTCGCAAAAATGCCAACAGCTTTTCAAGCCTTTTTCTTAAAAATGCATGTTTTGCTGTGTGCTGAGACCCCTGACATCAATGACATAAAGTAGTCCTTTCGTGGATACTCAAGTAAGCTTCTCAAAACATTTTTCAAGATCTGAAAGAACGATAGTCCATTTCGCTGGTACTACTCAAAATGAACGCACGCAGGGAAGCGCCATGTTCTTGCCTAAATGGCAACGTTCTACGCACTGCTTTAGCGCACGTTTTAAAAAATTCCTTAGCCAAAGACTGATTATTCTCGTTTCCTCCTTAGTCCCCATACTTATCACAAGGTCGAATATTTTCGATGGACAGGTCGTTTCTATTCCCGTGTTCTGTAAAGCTCATGTCTGGCTGATGATGGCTAGTAGGTCAGAAAGGGGCGCTCCAGTCTCCCTGATCTCTTTCAGTACTCCTTTCTACCTAGAGCCATTGTCGTTATGCTAGTGCCTTCGCGAATTCTGCATTGAATCCCATGGCACAACAGGACATCCATATTCTCCACCCGATTGTTGAGTGCAATTCCAACCGCCGAATCGACAGAGATGACCCATCGAGTACTCAGCCGTCATCATTTTCGGACAACTTGACATCAAAATTATGTTCTGTGAATGTAGGTTCCGGACAGTGAACTGCCAAACTGTGGCTGCTAAGCCGTTTCTTTCAAAGCACAGTTGGAACACCACTTAGCACAGATGACTCAGTAACACATGTTGTTGATAAACCCCCAGCTGCGTGTGTCAGTTTGGAGAGATGAGAAAGGCTTAGGCTGTAGGTACCACCAGGACACTAGAGGAAAATATATAATTTTTAAGAAGTCCAGGTTGTAGTTTGAGAAGTCACACGATCCTCGGGAGGACTTCATTATGAGTGGAAGCTAGTGAGCCCGAAAAAAGCGTGCTTGCAGCCAAATACAGTAGCTGGGTCGCCTCATGAAATTTAGATCAAAAATCATACATCTTTCTTAGAGTTGAAATGATTACTTTAAAGCAGCATAATTCAAAGACATTTTGGAATGCCAGATTTTGAGTTGGCCCAAGTGTGAAAAACTCTAGGCGTTTGGCGGGATTT
>JAYGXS010000006.1:22508016-22550310 GCA_036362985.1 Ligula intestinalis | reverse complement strand
CCCCCCCCCCCCCAGTGGGAACCCCCTTTTTTCTCCTAAATCCCACGCATTAACCCCACAAGAGTGACAATTTTTATCCTAAAAATCCCTGAGGAGTTTATTCACTGTCTGCTCCTATTTTCATCCTATGACACAGGACAACTGGCCTCGCCAACAGTCCGAGAAACAAATTTTCTGCTACCACTGCACATATGTACAAATAGGGCACTCAAAGGAATTTTTCCTACATATCCCTCAATATACTGATACTGATACTGATGGCTTTTAAGACTGGGCTTGAGCACGAAGCCCTACCTGTTCTATGTAACACGTCTACTTCTCCGCGAACTACACTGTCATTTGAGCCGACGGGTCTCATACAATCCCAATTTGGTCCCGGCTTGACATGCTCTCGCTCGATAGCTTTCCCCTAAAATCACCCCAGACACATACCGCTGTGGACTTTTGAGCTTCCCATAGTCAAGCTTACTCGACCTGCTCAGAGATCCCGTCCTATTTCAGCGGAACCGTGAAACTGGTTGCCGAATGAGATGGTAGCTGCAAATCCCCTTGCTGTGCTTAAAGGGAAGGTGGACTTTGTTACTCTCAAGTAACGTTTGCCTTTTAAGACATGATCAACATAGATGTTACTTTCGTCTAGTCAGAATGATCGTCCGGACAAAGACAAGGGAGACTGAAACCTCGGAGCCGCCACCACCTGGGGTTGGGTATGGCCGGCTGATGATGGCTAATAAGCCAGAAATGGCCATTCTAGGCATTCTCTTGTCTTTTTGGTAATGTATTTCTGTCTACATAACTGGCCTGCCGTGCAGCTGCTAGCGCGGGGTTCGAGAGTCAGCCAAAGGACAAAACGGAACGATACGTGCCTGTCTGTCATTATTTCCGTCTCATACGGGGGCAGAATTATTGCGCCGAGGGCAGTGTCAGCACTTACATTACTTCCTGCGTATATGCAGTTACTTAATAGGTGTATATTAATGCAACAGTCAACTGGGTAAGGTTTAGTAAAATTAAGCAGTAAAACGAAGCGTACATTTACTGGGAAAGCTGGGGTGGCTGAATGGACTCAAGTGTGTTAGAGCGGTAGCCAGGGGTTTGGCTCAGCGAGACCGGTGGGGTCCGTGTGAAGGCCGTGTCAGTGCTTCCTACTTGAGGACCCAGACAGCAAAATAAAGCACGACTGTAACCCTTAAATACTCTTACGAAATGGCGGCCACCTTCTGCCAGAAAATCCAGCAGTCGCTCCCTGCGCCCCCAAGATATTGCGGCTCTGTTCAAAAGTGCTCTACCTTTTGTAAACAACTGAAACCAATCGATTCTGTGTGATACTGTTGGCTTAAAGAGAGGAAGTGTGTGCATAGAACTCACATTGGGCTTGGACAGCGGACAGGTTCTGTGCGAAGGAGCGTGCCAGAAAGGGATTTAGAGTAAGCCAACTGCTATCCACGAAATCGATGCCTCTGTTGAAACCGGCGGGACAGATGGCAGGACCGGCCGGTGGGGGGAAGGCAGCACCCACAGACAACCCCGGTAGGGAGCCGCCATTCTCCTGGCCGCGAAGCATCTCGTTAGACGTACTTTGATTGTGGATGGTGCTGGCGCTCAGACTAAGATCGAGGACTTCGCCTGCTGTCGTTGGCACTGCTGTCTCCCCACTCATGCTGGCAACAAATGTGCCCGTCCAGCTGGTAGTCAGGGGATTTAAGGAGATGGTTTTGTAGGCACCCCGGCTTGAGTAGCCGAGAGATTTAGCGACGTAGGGGCAGGGACAGGGGCGGGTGGGAGAGTAGGGGTAAGCCAAACACTGCGATTGCCAATCGGAGGGATGTCGTCCTCGTCGTCGTCGTCCTCGTCGTCGTCGTCGAAATGCGTCTGCTCTGTTCTGTCACCTGTGGCTTCTTCTTCGTTCCCGCTTTGCGGTAAAGTGCTGTCAGGATGTGCAGCGGAACGGCAGCAACAGCAAACAGCGAACTTGTGTGCGCGCGTGCGAATGCACTTGTCAAAGGCCGCCGCTGCCGCCGGCGCGTGCTCGCGTGCGTGTCTGCGTGCTAGCCAATCAGATTACGACTGGGGTTAGGCCATGAGGTGCACGCGCGCACAGCGCCAGCGGCGTGTGACAGGCATTCAACTCGGTGCGGCGGACGAGTTTGGGCAGACCCCTCCCCCGCCTCACAGAAGCCGGAGGGGGGACGGCGAGCACACACAGCACACAGCTGTTGCGGGCGCACGCCACAGCCCTAGCAACTCCCCTAGCATGGGGTAGGGAGGAATTAACGACGACGACGATGGCATGGGCGAGAATGGCGCGAACGTTCGGAGCGCTGGCAAGCGCGCGCACAAAACGCCTAGCAGTTGCGCAATTCGACAGTTGACCGTAAAAAGGACATCAACAGAGGCGTCACTAGGGGCCCCTAGGGCGCTTTGCGGACCGAGTTCTGGTGTCCCCCCCCTCCCCACCTACATCGCCCCCAGTTTTAGCCATTGTAAGCGAAACCGCAGTAGTGGACGGCACACTACCGTTGAAAGTTGACAAAATGATAATACCACACAGGCCATCAAACAAAAAACCTACGGCCTTTGACAGCGGAAGCAGCCGACTTAATGTCATTGAGCCGCACTGGCCTTAAGGGACCGATATTCTTAGTCAAGCGCGAATAACACAAGCAGTTAACTCCTGAAATGGCTGTAGAGTAATAGGTGTTAATCATCTTTATTTCGCACAGTTTTGGAGACCTTTTTCTGTCCCACCGAAAAAAACGTTGAAAATTTTTGAAGTCAAAGGTTGCTAAAAAGGAAGATACCTTCCTCTCGGAGCAATTACAACAAGTTATTTCACTGTGCTCAGGTTTTGTCGCCACGGAGTATCCGGAGGAGAGAGAGAAGCCTTTATTTTAAAAATATCCTTCCAAAATTTTCAGTGAAAGCCTCCTCCATTTGCCATGAATCAAAAGCATAGAGAAACTACAGAACACCCGAAAGTTACAAGCCAGAGACCGGAACTGTCGAGGCAATGCAGAAACGTCCTTGAATATGTCACAAAATATAAAACAAATTGACTTTTTTATATCGGCGCTAGCGTTGTGCCTCGGTGACCTCAGTATTGTAGTTTAAACAAAAATAAGTTTTAAAATCGGTTTCTAGAGGGCGTACTGTACCAACTGGTGTATAAACAAGAACATTTACATGCAAATGGAGGAAAAAAGGCGGCCGCCTAATTTCAAAAGTGTAAGAAGAAGCTCAGCTTGCACTTTTTTGACTCAGGTTAAATGGCGGAGACTACCCATCAGTGAGCCCCTATCACCTTGGTGATTTCCGGTTAATTGAACTTCAAACGGCCGTTCACGATCATCGTACCACAGTAACGTCATCGACCCTCCATTTGTTCCATTATTCATTCACCGGACTCGGTCTTGTCAACGGAGACCCTAACACCTAAGCTCGTTTAGATGAACTCACCTAAAGGGGAAGTGAGAGAGAGGTAAGCTTTATGTTGAAGATATTATGCCAAAATTTTCAACAAAAACCTCCTCTATTCACAAGGAATAAAATTAGGCGCACAAACTCACAACACCGGAAAATCAAAAGCAGGCCATAATCCTCAGTGACTGCAGTTGTCGACATCGTGGAAAAAATCGTCAGACCTAGGCCAAATTGGACTGCTTTCAAAGCGGCGCTAGTGTCGTGCACTGATGACCTCATTGTAGTTCCGATAAACAAAGAGGGCTAACAATCGATTTTAATGGGCAAGGTAGGGCAACCAACGTGAATATGTATAGATGTACATACACTCAGAAATGAGCGAACACCGATCGAATAGGCTTCCGAACTAAACACAGTTCATGTGGTGGTCAGAGGTCCCCAACGGGTGACCGCCTGCCAGGCCGATTCTGGCCAAGTCATAATAGCAGTAAGGGGGGTATGACAGCATATGAGGGTAACTTGATACAGAACTGTTTCGGGCTCATTAGCCTTCATCAGCCAAGCATAACCCTGAAAACCAGCTGATCGGACAACACAATCAAACGCACTTACAGACGGCGCAGTTGTTCCACCACTAGTGTCTACCAGATGGGTCATGAACACTTCATCGAATCGCAGTTCATCAGCGCCTCGCCACCTGCCATTTGCTGTCACTGCTGATCACGTATATATTCACTCAGAAATGTGCGAACACCGATCGAATAGACTTCCGAACTAAACAAAGTTCATGTGGTGGTGCGCCTCACGTTCCTCCAGATTCACCCAGTCTTAGGCTAGTGACTTTATATTAGGCCTCTAAATTGCGCTTGCTTTGCCGGCTGAATACTGCGTGATTGTCGTTATTTATTGGCCCTGCTACTCAAAGTACTTTCTTGAAGTTACCAACTTTCTTCGCAGGCCTGACGAGTGATATTAAATTTAGCCGCAGATCACTTTGTCTACCCGAATGTGAGAACACTGCCGAAATTTGTGCTAAACGTTTTGTCAGGCGAATCTATAACTGCGCACAATCGCCAAAAATAGAAACTTTACAACATGCGTGATTAATCAAGCCATCGGGTATTGCTCTCTCTCTCTCTCTCTCTCTCTCTCTCTCTCTCTCTCTCTCTCTCTTTCACTTTCTATTTCTAATAGAAAAAGAGTGGACTACAAGCAGCGCATGCTGATTTTTTTGCTCTCGTTTATGAGACATACATCCGTTCAAAACAATTTAGAGAAGTTCAAATTTGAAGAAATCGGAATTCCAGGATAAGAAGTATAGTTCATGATTTGCTCACCGGAATAAATTTGTTGGTTTGCTGACATTTCGGACAGCAGGGCTGGCTGTCCTTTGTCGAGCAGTCTCTCGACTGTTACAGCCCGCTGGGGTAGGCACAGCCCATTGATCTTATGCGCAAATACGCCATCGAGTAATGCAACCTCAAGATAGACTAAAACCTCCGCAGTTGTCTACAAAATGCGTTGCAACGATTGGGATTGCAAGAACATTGGAGAAACAGGGCACGAATTGCTGCCCCGTCCACATGAGCATAAAGTGGCAACTTGCAACACATATCGGGGAGACTGGCCACAGCTTCGATATGCAAGGAGCGACTGTCATAGGCCGAGGAGCCTAAACAGCGGAAAGACTGACGCTTGAGCATGGTACTCAGATGCCTAATCTGTCAACAGTCACCTGGACCCGCCCATGGTCTACAACATCCTACGCTATTAAGTAAGTAAAGAACACCAATTGCCTTCAGGCTATGCCAAATTCCACACGTAGGGCCAAGCAGTGAGCGAAGAAAAATTGATCAGCCCAAGGCTGACACATGCAGCCGCAACCTCAAATTTGCGGATCGACAAAGTCAAGATCCGGAACGTCAGCAAACAAACAAATCTATTCCGGTGAGCAAAATGTGAACTATAGTTTTGCGAAGCTGGCTCCTCATACTTCTAATTTTAGCCGAGGGATTTGTTGAAACGGGAGAGCGAGAGATACGTAGCTAGTACCTAGGCTGACAGCGTAGTGAAGGAGCAAGTAAACCAGGACGCAAATTAAGCTACAACGGAAGCATGAAGTAGATTTATTGTCGGCAAAATTGGTAATACACTCACAAGTATATTTGGGGGCCACTAGCAACCATGGAGTTATTACAAAGCAAACAGAGAAAATCGGGCACAACGGTATGGCACGTCTCCCCTCCCCTCTGGCTGAGTAAGTGTTCCCATGTCCACCGAGAGTAAAGCTGCCAGTAGTGAGAACCCTGTTTGATAAGCAAATCTAGTACCTCGGGAGTGAAAATATCTGGTGTGGAAATAGCTGGGCATGCTGACACTCGACGAGTCCGAAACCACACAGTGGACTAGAGCTCACCGGCAATACAGACGACTTTGATTTAGATTTTAGGGAAATGAGGACTACGGTTAAGATTCACGTTAATCTTGGGTTTAAAGATTGGTTTTATGGTTGAGATTTGGGTTAGCGCTAGGGCTAGGCCCAGAAATAGTTACTCTGCCTGGAATCTAGGGCAAGGTGACTTGCGCATCGCGAGGGGGTACAAATTCAAGTGTTTGAAGAAGATTTTCGTTGGGTTATAACGTAACTTTAATCAGGGAATTTTTGAGTCTGGTGCCCCAGCTCGTCTTCGGACTGGCAGGAAATGTATAATGAACAACTAATATTTCAAACGTACGGAAAAAATCAATAGTTATGGGGGTGAGGCCTGATTGGTAGGCGTGGCCTCAGTCACTCTGTGTCCTGGCGCCGTTCTCTGAAGTATCAGTATCAGTATATTAAGGGATATGTAGGAAAAATTCCTTTGAGTGCCCTATTTGTACATGTGTGCAGTGATAGCAGAAAATTTGTTTCTCAGACTGTTGGCGAGGCCAGTTGTCCTGTGTCATAGGATGAAAATAGGAGCAGACAGTGAAAAAACTCCTCAGGGATTTTCAGGAGAAAAACTGTCGCTTTTGCGTGGGATTTAGGAGAAAAAAGTGGGTTCAAACGGGGGGCTTTGCAAAGGTTCCCAGGATCATCACCGTGCTGATTGCAGAGTCCGTCAACGGAACCGGAAAAACAGTGGCATCCTTCCAGATCGTCGACAGTGGTCAACTAGGGTTGTTCGATTTTGCGGGAGAAGATAAATGTGGTAGCAGAATAGAATCAACTGACTTAGACCAAACATGCTGGCGACAAAGAAGACGACGAGGAAATTGTATCGCGAAGGCGGAGTGTACTGGATATGCCCGCAGAAGTCGATGAAGTAAACTATAGAAGTTCCCACTATGTACCAACAGTACAGAGTTCCCCAGAAAAGAAAGACCACAAAGTACTTTTAGTTGTGAAAACCGACACAATTGTTGATCCATGGGCAATGGTTACCCATTTGTAGGAGGCATCAGTCGCACGTAGAACAATGGTGACAGCGATCGGGCTGGATTATGCTGCACTGTTGACATATTCGAATGAAGCCCGTGTCTCTCGTGGTTTCTAAGGGCAATTTTTCTTTTAATTATAATTTTTTCAAGGATTCGGTTTTTGGCATTCTCTTCTTCCACAAAATTAAAAAGCTGTCAATCATTTGCCGATAGGAAATACTCACGTGACGGCCGGAGAGGTGGCCCATAGTAATAGGACGAACAAGGGGTGATAAAATATGAGGTATAGCACCTTCTCGTAGATAACAGTAACATATTCTATGAAAAAAACAACCACATACATGTAATAGGACCAAAATAGTATCAGAAGAATAAAAATCACAGGTAACGCCTGGCATACGGCCAAGGCAAATTTACAACATTCACAGTCGCCCATGGAGGGGCAAATTCCGACGATGCGTGTTTTATCCAAAAATGGCCGAAAAGGTCTTGAGGCCATGCACACCGACGACTCATGTATCAACCGGCACAGACAATTAGATGTTACTTATGAACACTTGAAATAACGGTGGAAGAGAGGAAGGTGGCAGGACACAGACTAACTGGGGCCACACCTACCAATCAGGTCTCATCCCGTATAACTATTGACAATTTCCGTACGTTTGAAATGTTAGTTGTTCATTGCACCTTTCCTGTTGGCTCAAAGACGAGCTGGGGCACCAGACTTGAAAATTAACTTATTGAAGTTACGTTATATCCCAAAGATGCGAGAAAATACTCGTATTCCAGGAATTTCTATTGGTAAAGGAGACATATGGTCGAACACTGGAACAAAATTTATTTTTGCCTGAGCTTTCGAGCTCTTACAAGAGCCCATCGTCAGAGGTGGAGAAACAGCAACAAATGTGGAGCTACTTGGGGCGGGTGTACAATAACTAAAATTTTGAACGTGTAGAAAATCAATAATTGTGTGTGCTGCCGGCTTGCCACTGAGGGCTGTGCTAGCCAGTGCTAGTAGGCAAGACCGACAAGTTGTGTGGAAATATTTACAGAAATAGAATCGTCAACAAAACAAGTAATAGTTATGGTGGGAGGGATGAGAAATTAAAAAAGTCATAGGAGAAGGGAAGAGAAGCGAGGGATAATGTAGGCTTGGACGCCAAATGGCCACGTCAGCATCGAAAGTGGGATGATTATGGAGGATTTTGGGCAAATTGATTACGGCGGGCGTCTGGACGTGATCGTTTGCAGTAGCGTAAGGCCCTGTACGCTGGCGCCAATTCGACACATCTGTTGACCGAATTCTCATCCGTGGACCAGGCTTCGATAAATTCTCTGCTCGTCTTGTTTCCCGCGTGGGCGAGTACCTTGACGGCAGCGAACTTGAACTCATGGCCTGTTTCGTAGGTGTGAGTTGCAACTTGTGATGATTCGTCGCCTAGTCGCACGGCCTGCTTGTGTTCACGTATACGCGATCCGAGCATGCGTTCCGTTTGACCTGTATAATTACAGGGACAGTTTAGGTATGGGATGCGATATACTACACCCGATTGTTTATTCTGCGTAAGCCGGTCTTTTATTTTCATCACTCTGCTGCGCATTGTAGCTTTGGGTCTGTGTGCAATTCCAACACCTAGCCCCGCAGCGATGCGCTCAGTCGCTTCTGAGACGTCTTTTATGTATGGCAGAGCGTGCCATATCTTCGGTGGTTCTTCTGTTTGGGTCCTCCGGGGCCGAACGCGTAGGCATCGGTTTATAAATGCTTTTGGATAACCATTCCGCATGAACTGGTCACGGAGATATCTGGCCTCGCGTGCCTTTTCCTCTGGTTTACTGCAGTGGGTCTGGATCCGTTTGAAGAGTGTTTTTACACAGCTCCGTTTGTGAGCAACTGGATGGTTACTGTGAAAACTTAGGAGTTGTGTTGTGTTCGTCGCCTTCCTGTAAACCGTCGTCTCGAATTCACCATTGGGTGTTCTCTTGACGAGGACATCAAGGAAAGGCAGCTGCTGCTCTTTTTCTTCTTCCCGTGTAAACTGTATGTCAGGAAATATTCCATTGAGCAAGTCATGGAAGTTTTGCAGCATGTTTCTCTTGATGATGACAAACGTGTCGTCGACGTAGCGGCGCCAGAAGACAGGCTCATGTTGGGCGAAGGCGATGCTTTCTAGTTCCTGTAGAACCAGTTCTGCCACTAAGCCAGAGATCGGGGAGCCCATTGGAGTTCTTTTGATCTGTTCGTATGTTTCTCCAGCAAAGGTAAAGTAAGTTTTCTGGCAGAATTCGAATAACCTCATAAGGTGTTCAATTTTTAAAGGGCTTTGGGCCTCATCATATGCCTCTTCAAGTCTCTTCTGTAAGATATTGTGCGCCAGTTTTGGCGGTATGGATGTGAACAATGAAGTCACGTCGAAAGAGACCATGATTTCGTCTGATTGAATTGTCCGACCTCGGAGGTCCTCGAGGAATCGAGAGGCTGATTGAACTGAGGTAATCGAGTTGCCTTGGAGGAATTTAAGTTTTCTATACATCCACTTTGCCAAGTTATAGGTTGGGCTGCCTTTAAGGGCAACGATTGGCCGAAGTGGGACATTCGGTTTGTGGATTTTTGGAAGTCCATAAAATCGCGCCAGAGCTGTATCCGTTACTTTCATTTGGCGCCACTCATTCATAGTGATCACATTCTTGCGCCTGTATTCTCTGAGAAGTTTAGTCAATCGGTTGGATAATGCTTTGGCTTGCGAAGTGCCTTTTCTGGCTGAATAAATTGAAACCTGCAGACACTACGAATTCTGACTTAGTCCACAATTTTTCGTCGAAACAATTAACAGAGTGGCCATTTAGTAGGTAACCGCCCGCAGGAATATTGTATGTCTATCAAGGTGGCAGAGAGACAATATCGACTAAGACCAGGGAGACTAGACTGGTCATTTCTGGCTTATTAGCCGTCTTCAGTCAGCTGTACCCAAGCCCAGGGGTAGCCGCCCCCAAGGGTCGAATCCGCGACCATGTTAGTTAGAAGTCCAACGTTCTTACTGTTGTAACGGAAGCCCAAGCCGTGATATCACCGCCCAATAACGTTTTGTGAGTTCCCAAAGGAAGAACACGACAAGAAGTGTGCACCGGCAGAAGTCTTTTTGTGTCACAGGTACAACATATTTAGAGCAACAAACGCGTGTAAACGATGGCCCTTGAGCCAATCAGATTCCCTTCTGGATTGGCCAACGGTGCGATTGGCTAATGGCTCGACGGCTGACTGCAACTGGAAATTTGAATTATCGATTGATTGACGGCCTGTGTACGTTCGCCCGTGTAGGCCGATCGATAGCCTGCTTGGAGTGCTGCTATGGCTTGCAAGAGTCAGGCTGTAATGGCTCCTTCTTAATGTGGCCTTTATGGCAGCCCCACTCAGCTGGGATCCGAGCCTGATGTAACGGCACAATAAACCGCTGCTCAGGCCACGCCAGCCACCTGCGCCCTCTCTCGCTTCCGGTTTTCTTGACTTAGTCTTCACACCACGCTCAGGTGGAGAAGGGGGGAGGGTGCGTCAGAGACATTGTGAGTCTCATTTCCCCATAATCTAATTCACGAACATGGCATGATATTTGCTTCCAGCCTGCTAGGAGGCACGCAGTGGACCTCGTCAAACTCGATGTTCAAACTGTTGCGTGCAGACCACGTTGGAACCTAGAAGTCCGGGCGATCACGCAAAAGGGCCAGAAGCCTCACGAAAATTGGGTTGTTGGTAGAGATAGGCTACCTTCACTAGAATGGAACGTTTCTGGGAAAAAAATAAAAAGACTGGCATGACAATTTCTGGCTTGTCAACACTCTTCAGTCAACCACTCCGAAACCTAGTCCATTTTAAACTCTCCCCCCCCTGAAAGTGAGTTTTTAGGGTAAAATCACCTCCTGGAAAGCAGGAAATTTGCTGTCTACTAGATTGTATTAAAATCATAGCGATAGCGAATAGTATGAGAATAAAGCATTCCTTTGGAAAATGCCAAATTTTATTGCGTACATTTTCGACGTGGAGCAACCAATCGTCTTCAGACATGAAAAACTGTGCAGCAAACAACTAAAAATTTTAACCGTTCGGAAAATCAATCTTCATCCGATGTGTATACTGCCTGCAAATACAAAGGAGACTGGAATGGCCATTCATGGTGCATTAGCCGGCTTCAGCCAGTCAAACCCAGATTCAAGGTGTGTCCCACCTGAGCCTAAAACTGGCGACCTTTTTTTATCAGAGTCAAATGCCGTAATCGTTGAGCCACGAGCTCGTTGTCTCACTAATGAGACTCATCTATAACGCTCTGCCTTGAGTCTCGACAGAGGCAAGAATATACTTGCCGCTAAGTGTTGAAATATTGGTATCCCAATATATTACTTATGAGAATAAAGATTTCTCTGGGAAAATGTCAAATTTTATTCGAATCGGCGCTCCAGAAATGCGAGACAGGCGGGAGTGTAAAAACGCCATGCAGCAACAAGTTACGACTTTACTACTTTAACACAAACGCCAAGTTACGATATCTAAAGCAGAAGAAAGAGAACTTTTGAAGATACGAAAATTGAAGGATATCGGCACCCTACCTGCTGACAAAGGACGCTCGACGGTCGTCATGGATAAAGTGGAGTATGGAGCAAAAGTGAACGACCTCCTGATGGACAAGGAGTTCTATGCACCATCGACTGCTGGCGAGATCAAAAGGCTCGTGAAAAACATAAACAAATTGGTCGACAAACTGAAGAAGTCGAGAGCTCTGACGAGAAGAGAGGCGCTGGCTGCAAAGGCCACCAACGCTACAATGGCACGTTTCTACGGTCTACCAAAGGTGCACAAACCAGGAGTGCCCTTACGTCCCATCGTATCCTTACGAGGTACCCCAACTTTTGGGTTGTCAAAGTGGCTGTATCAGCGACTGTGCTTTCTTACCAAGGATTCGCAGTGGACAGTGAAGTCTGCTAAAGAGTTTTTGACCCGTATCCAATACCTGGAAGTGGAGGCAGACGAGGTGATGGTGTCGTTTGACGTGATCTCATTGTTCACATCTATTCCGCCCACTCTGGCTATCGAAACTATTGATGGTCTTCTCCAAGAAAAATACGACGAAACCGACCAAAAGCTCAAGCGAGAGCACATCATTGAGCTCCAAGAATTATGTCTAAAAGCGTTCTTTACGTTTAATGGCCAAGTTTACGAACAAAAGAAGGGGACACCAATGGGCTCGCCTTTGTCTGGCCTTATTGCCGAAGCTGTTTTGCAGAGGCTCGAGTGGCTGGTCTTCAGCTCATCTCCCCCGAAGTTCTTGGCCAGATACGCTGACGACACTTTCGTTATCATCAAAAGGAGCAAAGTGAAGGCTTTCAAGGCATTGCTGAACTCCATCTTTCCTGACATCCAGTTTACCATGGAAGAGGAGGTCAACAATCAATTACCCTTCCTTGACGTACAAGTAACGAAGCTGGAAGACGGCAAGATAAGGACAACGGTCTACCGCAAGGCAACCAATACCATGCGCATTCTCCACTTCAGAAGCAACCACCCCGTTGGTCACAAACGCAGTTGTGTTAGGACCCTTTTCCAACGCGTTCAGACACACTGCAGTGACGAAAGTGGGAAAAAGGAGGAGATTAAGTACTTGCATGCCCTATTTCACGCCAACGGTTATCCAAAGCCCTTTGTACGCAAGTGTCTTAAGAAGCCCCACCATGAGCGGTCGAAAGGAGATGACCCTAAGTTCTGGCTCTCAATCCCTTATGTGAAGAATGTATCAGAAGCGACTGCAAGAATCCTGAAACCATTCGGGATTGGTGTGGCTCACAGGCCGGAATCAACCATCAGACAGCAACTCATGAGGCCCAAAGACTCACTTCCTCTGACAGAACAATCAGGTGTGGTCTACAGCATACCATGCCAAGACTGCACTGCAAGGTATGTCGGTAAAACGGGCAGACGTCTTGGCACAAGGTTGCATGAGCATCAGCTCGCAATCAACCGCGAGGATAAGCTGTCTTTGGTCTATGACCACGTAAAGCAGAAAAAACACAAATTCGCCATTGAAAAAGCAAGGGTAATAGGCCGGGCCAATGACAAGATGACCAGACTGCTGCTAGAAAGTTGGTCCTCGACTGGCACCCTAAACAGAGCCATGGACCTTCATCCCGCCTACCAAGCGCTCCGCAAAAGGCTAACATCGGCTCAAAACAAAGCAATAGGTTGGGCGGAGAGAGATAAATGGGGCCGACAGCCGGTAGCCGCGAGCAAAGAGGGTGGAAACTCTCACGAGTCACAAAAACGACTTGACATAGCTCACGCCGGCGCGAGCAATTCAAACAGCCAAGACAATCGATCGGCGCAATCGACTGACGCATGGGCGAATGGACGTTCACATCTATTTGACGCACACAGGAATACAGACACCTTGCTCTGACGATTAAAGCGAGCGAGCTTTTGAAACGTCAGCCTGAATATACTTTGGTCTCAGAAATCGTCTCCTCTTCTCTCTCATCCGGGGATGATGTAAGGAATATTTTATCTGGACCTCGAATTTTCTCGCATATTAATTCCGTACATTTTCGACGCGCAGCAACCAATCGTCTTTAGACATGGAAGACCGTGCAACAAACAACCCAAATATTTAAACGTTCCGAAAATCAAAATTTTCTGACTGGCAGAATTTTTGGTATGTGCTGGTAGATGTTATGTGCCTTCCGTCATGTGGCTGTCTGCTGTGTTTTGATGGTGCGCACTCAATTTGGCTTTTAGGTAACCGTAGCTAGCGTCCAAAGCAATAAACATGTTGATAAATTTTTTACGTATGGGAGAGAACGCCAGATTAGTGTTTTTGGTACCTCGCTGGTGGTACCATTTAAAATGCCTTTTCATTTCTTTTGGATTCTTGTTTTTTTATCCCATACGTAAAGAATGCATCTGAGCTTGTCGAAAGAAAACTCAAAAGACACCAGATACAAGTGGCACACCTGCCGGCAACCACCTTACGTTCACAACTTTTACACCCTAAAGACAGGGTTGGCTATCTTCAAAGAGAAGGGGTTATCTACAAGATACCGCGTTCGAGTTGTGATGTAGTTTATTGTGGTCAAACTGGGAAATACGCTTCAACCAACTTACAACAACACCAATCAGCGGTCAAAAGCCGATACCATTTATTCCAGGTGGCCATGCACACACTGGATACCAGCCACAAATTCTCATGGGAGAACACACGGATTGTTGGCATTTGTCCAACTAGAAAAGGCCCTGAATTCCTGGAAGAAATGCACCAGGCGAGACATGCATTAACAGGTATATTGAGTTGGACGCTAGCTACGGTTAGTTCAAAGCTGAATTGAATGCGCACTACTTAAGATTAGCAGACAGCTAAATGACGGAAGGCACATAACATCTACCAGCACAGACCAAAAATTCTGCCAGTCAGTGAATGTTGATTTTCGGAACGTTTAAATAGTTGGGTTGTTTGTTGCACGGTCTTCCATGTCTAAAGACGATTGGTTGCTGCGCGTTGAAAGTGTACGAAATCAAATGCGACATTTTCCCAGAGAAATCTTTATTCTTATAAGTAATATATTGGGATACCAATGTTTAAATACTAAGCGGAAAGTATATTCTTGCCTCTGTCGAGACTCAAGGCAGAGAGTGATACATGAGTCTCATTAGTGAGACAACGATCTCGTGGCTCAACGATTACGGCGTTTGACTCGGATAAAAAAAGGTCGCCAGTTTGAGGCTCAGGCGGGACACAACTTGAATCTGGGTTTGACTGGCTGAAGGCGGCTAATGCACCATCAATGGCCATTCCAGTCTCCTTTGTATTTGCAGGCAGTATACTATCTGTCTACACTACCAACTGTCACGGTTGTCAGGTAAACGTTTATCAATGAGTAGCAGGTAGTATCTCATAAAAAGGATGATTTTCGTAAGAAAAAGGAAGGCGTATCCTGCTGTGTTTCCTGGAAGGACAATATGCTACAAAACTGTTGGCTTCTGGAGATCACTTAAAATGCAACAATCCTGGGAAAAAAATTTCTATAGAAAAAAGAAGAGCTGACTGTTGTTGCTAGGCTACCCAGCTCTTCCGAATGGCTGCACAACGGCTAGAAACAAATGTCCAGTGAGGCATCAACGCGACTATTTTAGCGGAAATGGTCATTTCCGATTTGCTATCCATTGTTAGATCGCACCACCCCGCAAATGTCCCTCCGCACCTTGAATATGCTGCCAGCAGCATTCAAGGGATATGTGTGCTGACACTGCACGTGTGTAGGCTATAAATAATTTAAACAAATAATTCCTTTTGCCCGCTGTATTTACAACTTCAACCTGCAGTATTCAGAAACTGCGGTCAATGGAGGAGTGCGGGGGGACGTTATGAAGTTGCTGTACGCCTCGATAGTCACCCCTTAGAAAACCCTCATCGATCGATTCCCCAAATCAGAAGCAGAAGAAGAGCAATACATTGACATCTTCTAATGGTGTGTATAAAGCGAAAAATGTAAATGCATGCGAATGCCCGAGCTCAAACTGAATTCGGACCAATCAAATAATTTCCTTGCGTAGGTAGCATATCGACTTGACCCCTGGATCCATTAATTTCGAGAGTACTCATCAGTTACTTCCTCTTGATGTATGACGAGTACTTGTTCGGGCACGAACAACTCGTACCTTACGCTATCTGGATTCGGCCTACATACGGTGGTTAAAACTCGACCTATGTAGACAGCTGGAGCAGGTCATGAACCTAAATAGGCCGTAGTAACAGCGGCTACCTGTATACACATTTCTCTTCCTAACATTTTGCCTTAGACGTATTTTTTCCCCGTTTTTGCTGCTCACAGCGTTTAGACTTTATTGCATTATTGATTGGCCTCTTGGCCATTCCTTCGACCTTGCTGTTTGTATCAATTTTTCTGTAGGAATTCAATTTTGTATTTTCTCTAACGTTATTCACGTTATACAACGAGAGGAAGCAGTTGATGAGCACTCTCAAACTTAATGGATCCAATAAATTTTGATGTGTGCACAATCTTCAAAATATTGCGCTTCCTCGTAAAATACCCTAAAGGCATCGGTGTCTAGTGTCGGTTTGTCCATTTTTCACGAAATTCTCAGGAAGGTGTCAGTATACTTCACGGGCGCAAAGACGGGCAAAAGAACCCAACGAAACCTCAGAACCAAATTAATAAAAGACAACCCTTTACTGAAAATGAAACAGCTAATGATGGCCGAATCATAGGTTTCAGCTTAATAGTTAAATAAATATTGTTACATATTTAATCAATAAGGCTGAGATAAGTAAATAAAAAATCCAGTTGAACTTTTCGATGGATTACTGTCCGTAGACACCCTGGTTTTTCTCCCAATCCTCATGAAAGATTGTATTAAATGCATTATATTGAATTTGGAATTTTTAGTTTTGTACTTTTCAGCAGGTACTGGTTTCAGGTAACTGAAATGAGGAGTACATATGTGACATGAATTGCGTGAAGAAAGTTTTTACAGTAAATTTATAACATTACTGTTTTTATTAGAGGGAAGACGGAAATTTTGTGCACAAAAGGCATTTATGGGAAACATTTGCGTGAAAGCAGCTAATAGTATCCCTTACTTACTTGTTCCTCATCCGATTAGCAGCTGTTGTTGGATGAATTGGCCTCACGGATAGTAGCGGCCCATTGGCGGCGATCAAAAGTGAGCTCCTCGCAGAGGCCAACCCATTGCTTGTTCCACTATCGCCAGCCGTAAATCGTTACGAGGCCAATGCGTTCATCATCCGACTTGACGGTGTTGAGCCATGTCTTCAGTTGGCCGTGATGTCGGTATCTCCAGTTTGCACTACGAGAGAGGTCAACGACCAGTCTACAGGGGTCCATCGATGACTTGCGCAGGAAGTGGCCAAACCACGGCAATCGGTGATCCTGGATGTAGGATGCTGGACTTGGTAGTTTGGAACACCTGTGATATAGATCAACACTAGAAATTCGATCCTGTGGGGAGATTCTCAAGACGCGTTGATAACAGCAACGGTCGAAAACTTCAAGTAATCTAATCTCTGCCTTTCTGACTGGCCATGTTTCGGAGGCATATACTAAAACCGGTCTGATGGATACTCTGCATATTAACAGCTTAGTACGCAAGCTGATGCCTGAGCGAGACCAGAGTGGTCTGGCTAGCAGCCTAAATGCATTTGGAGTATTGGTCGCGCCAGCCGTCTGCGCCTTCCCTCATCTGCGGCCTTCTTGACTGCATCTTGAAAACCGGAACACGGTGTGGAAGTGAGCAGAGAGTGAGGTTGACGTTCCCAAAGTCTGCCTCGCTGTGTATCTTGTGGAAGTCACGAGATGCTTCAAATCGTTGAAGACATCGTTGAAATCGACGATAAAACTGTCGTGTGTGTGTGTGTGCGTGTCAAGGGCGGCAGGTTGTGCTGTGGCGTGCACGGATGGGATCACCGGTCCTGTCAGCTACTGCGCCGATCTCAGATCGACGGACTAGGACAGTGACTTGATGCTGGCGGTGGGGGAAGGAGAATACGGTCGACGACTCAGTGCATTACTTCCTTCACTATAAACAGTCTGACGTGCTTGAAGCTAACACAATGTGTTAAAAGCCATGACGTTGAGGGTTACCGACTGATAACTTTGATCCCGCGATCAGTTCAGTGTGTGTTCTGTTGTATCTAGTGGCTGACAGGCGGGCTGAGGGTTAGACTGCAATAATGACTTCTTAATTTGGCCTTTATAGCACTCCCGCGTAGCTGGGATCCTAGTCATGTATAGTGGCACGCATTAGAGGGACGGTCTCGCGCCTGATCCCACTTCCGGCCTTCTTGACTATGTCTTGACACCGGCCCCAGGTGGTTGAGGGAAGAGACAGTGCGCTAGATGCTGCACAACTAAAACTAAAACTAAAACTAATTCACACCCAAGTCACCGTCCCTGTACCAGTCTATTGTGGGGCATACGGTGGACCTCATTGAAATCGTTGGTCGAACCATCACCTGTTAACGATTTATGAATAATACGTGGTTATGCCGTTGTGGCTAATTGACTTCGGCCCAACCATTCGGATCAAACTGGCAACAGATTAATTTCGAAAGAGATTAAAACCTCAAATTTTTTTTAATTAACTAGAGAAACTTTGCGATGACATTTATTTCTCTGAAGGAACAGGCAATAATTTGCCTGAGCATTTGGAAAGCGTGCTTTGGCCAGAGAAGATGAAGAAGTTCAGGACAGTCAGAACAATTTGCGGATGAAGATCTTGAAAGGCTTATCGATTGAGATTCCTGTTAATCGCTTAGTAAATATCAGACGTATTAAGAGTTGATCGAACCCCTGTTGATAAATATTTCCGGCGATTGCGAATGGTAATAAAAACAAGACATTTGAGTGCCATGTGAATTGACTCAGAGAAATAGGGCTTTATAAACACTCATTTGTGCATAAAATCATGCCTAATGATGAAAAAGGGATTTGCCACAAAACGTAGAAATTGTGACAGGGCTATATTATATGCCTATATTATCAGCTGTTACGGTTGTCAGGACCTCTCTTGGAGCCCAGAGCAGAGCGAGAGAGAAGCGTTTCGTTAGCAGTCAGGTGAACGTTCATCAACGAGTGATTTCCAGTTAGCCGCCAAGGATTAACTAGTCCAGTGCTATTTCTGCATCAGATGATTTGATCAATCAATCACATGTGTTATCCCACGAAGTTTTAACCGAAATTCTGAAACAAATTTTCGATTCGAAAGATTTACCTATGTTGGGTTTTAATGGTAATTACTGTGCAGCCTAATCTCAAGATATTTCAGTCACGTCAGGCTGGCAGTTTTTGAACTGGTCCTCTTTTGTTCGGTTGGAAAAATTACACTCTGAAAATGACCATGTAAGTCACATGAATTTTTCTCACTGATTTTCAAAACACTCAGAGGTTCAAATATATCCTGTAGAAAACATGCAAGAAAATACCCTCCTTGTACTGATTTGGTCGCAAAGTATGCCTTCTTGGAATTTTATACGTTAACAAAGGGAATTCTTTGAGGCCCATCGGTCGTTGCCTTTATATTGGAGGTTTCTGAACGACACGTGACAAGGAAAACTGTGCATTGCTCTACTTTGTTGGGAAGGTGCCACAAAATGCTCACGCAATTTTGCATTGAATGTGGCCCAGTTTATGGACAGAATTACAACAGAAGCTGCCCTAACTTCATAAAATTTATCGATCTAAATTTTTAGTGGGTGGTTAAGCACATATTAGTTTATTTATTTTGTTCATTGGATTGACCCGAGACGCTATATTCTGTTTACTGGAAGAGAGTTCAGTTCAGCTTGGTATATTGAAGGGAGAAAGTAGTTCAACACGGACCAAATCCTAGGCTATATAACGCTGCGAACTAAAACGCATTGTTTATGCGGGCTTTACTACGAAACAACAGTAATAAAATCTGGGAAACTGATGACTTTATCCTTTTGTGAGAAAGGAAAATTTTGTTTTGCCATCCTGTAAACCAGGTAATTCGAGGCGTGAGAAATCGCATTATTTTCGGTAAAACAAGCGCGCCTTAAGTTTAAAAAGTTCTCTGTTGCAAATCTGGTATGCTCGGCGTCATAAAATTAACTAGTAAACTTGCGCAACTGCAATAGTACACCGAAAATAAGGATTGTAATCAAGTATAGATATTAACACCCGCGAAATGCCGTCACTGAGCACCAAGGACGATAAACGGCGACCGAGTCTACGAGATGAACCAACAACGAAGACCAAATGATGTCCAAGTAGAATGAGACAATGCCGTAAAAGTCTTTTGAAAGAACTTAGTACAGAAATAATCTATGGGGATAACCTAATACAATGATAGGCTATGGAGAAGTGATTGTCCAAAAGGGTTGATCAGAAGGATTCACTTGTCGATGGCGTTGACAAGGGTGTTGCGATCCGAACTGGAAATCACCTCGGACTCAGTTCGCCCTGTTATTTATTTCTTCTCAAGGTCATCGTGATATCCATTGGAGTGCGAGTAAAACAAAGAATTAGTTTACAATTATTCCTAGCATTTGCTATTTATTATTATTTAGTTAAATTTAAACAAGATAATACTTATCCTAATTTCATTACATTTTCTATCTATAGCAGAGAAGCAATGAGTATGAAAACTTGAAGCCAAACGGACAAAAGGTTATCAGATTTCGCAAAATCACATGATATATTTTGCCACACTGTTGCGCTTCTGTAATCACAGAACGGCATCGAAAACTGCTCCATTGTGCAAAATAATGTGAGTTTTTTTCATTTAAAGCGGAATATTTCTCCCTACTTTTCAGAGAAACCGCAAAACTGGTCAAACTTTTCCATTTTATTTTGACGTTGCCTTCGAAAACGGCAGATATTTGATGTCAAAATATTAACTGAAAGCGCTTTCCAGAGGATAAGTTGTTATAAATTTTTTCACTGAATCGTAGGCAAATTAATTTGCGAGTATTTAGTGGACGTTTATGCTCCTCGACAATGAGTTTACACACTTGGATACTCCTAAAACCAAGGCTCAAACAGGCAGTTGTATAAGAAATAATATTCAGAAACTGACCATTATAGTAAATGCTTCTGAGAAATATCATATTTTGAAGTTTTTGATAAAGATGTAGGCCAGGACAATCAACTAAAAATTTTGTTCTGTGTCCATGAAATTCAGGGAGATGCAAGTATGAGAACGCGCATTATCTTCGGTAAAGCGAGGGTGGATTCGGTTTAAAAAGTTTCGTTTTGCAAATCTGGGCTGGGTTTCTGCCTCCAATTTGTTTCACTACACCGAAAATGAAGACTGCACTCATACAAATATAGATGAGCACCCACGACGGCCATCACTTTTCTGTCCTGTCATACGTGAAAGACGTCCAAACAATTTCTCTCTACAGTTGCCTACCATTACAACAGGTTTGGCATACACTCCGTGTTTGGACGGCCCAGCACGCGAGTCAAGGCTGACACACGACGACGCAAGCGCAGCCGCCGGCCGGGTTTCCCTATCCATGAGGTTACGTCTGACCTGAGGCCAACTCAACTCATCTCATACTTAAAGAATAGTAGAACTTGAAACGGAACGGGCAGAAGTTTCTTTGATTTCACAAAATCACAGAATATATTTTGCCAATCCGTTATGAGTTTGCAATCAAAGGATGGGACCTAAAACAAATAAATATACCAAAAACTGCTCCAGCATACAAATAAGAGGGAATTCTTTCATTTTCAGCCAGAGGTTTATCCCTGGCTTTCTGGAATTCAAAATACGATCAAATGTTTCAATTTTTACCTTGACTTCACTGTTAAATACAGGTAAAGTTCGTAGATATTTGACGACGAAATGTCTTAGTAAAGCGGTTTTTCAAACGCTAACTGGTCAACGAAGTTTTTTTAAATTAATCGTAGGCATGTTCTTTTGTGACGTTTATTGTGGACGCAGATATTTTTTGGCAATGAGTCAACATGCTTAGGTGATTCTACAACCACAACCGAAGCTGACAGCTGCATAAGACAAAATATGCAAAAACGCACTTTTTGGGTAAATACTTTAAGAAAATATCTTATTTTGCTGTTTTTGATAAACGCTTACAGCAGAATCCATATAAATTGACAGTCGGCTGAAAACACTGAAAACCAATCTGAACCTCATCGTAATCGAACTCCCGAAATACTTACAAGGAAATGTGACGGAAGGAAATTGGTGTCTATGTACAAAAAATGGCACGTTTACGATTGCATCTGGCAATTCCAGTGGCATCCGTCATATGTCTTGCAGTACATCGGCACATCAGCACTCTTTACTTCCATATCTAGCACGCTACTCCATGTGTGAAGAAGTGGAAATTGAGAAGTTGAAAGCTGACCTGTCTCCATAATGGATGTGGATATTGTGTAAGCTTTTAATTTTGAGCATTCTATGAAATTTTGCCACGACCCCTTACTAACCTTATCCCTTGCTCTCCGTGAATGAAGCCATTTTTGCTAAAAGTTTTTGGGAACTCTTCAAAATATAGCATTCTCTCTCTGTCGTATACAGTGACCGATATGTCCACAGGTGAGCTTACAAAATATCTTACACCTGTGATGTCCCACTCGGCGTGATCAAGGGAACATGAGGTTCACTTAGTCCTATGCATCTAAAATGGCGGACAAAACTAAGAAACAACTTATAATTAATGAAACTTCTAGTTGCTGAACTACTCAAACATTGAGCTGTCTCATAACAGTCCTTCTTTACATTGCGCGTAATATGGAAGGATAAATATCCGAAAATTCAAAAAAATATTATTTTTTAAAAATAATTTACCCGTTTTATTACATGAAATGACTTCAGCTGTATTTAAAACTTAGGTTTACTCAGTAATTCCGATTTTCTTTTTTTGGAGTTTGATGTTTTTCTACAAAAATATTATTTTGTATAATATACCAGCTTCTTTTCCACTACCTACATGCATTATGCTTATTGATTTTCAACGTTCTCGTGAATTAAAATATAGTTTAGAGAAAGTCGAAACCAAATCTTCTTTTTCTGTAGTCATTTAATAGCAAAGTAATTTCTCCTGCTGTGGCTAAAATGTTTTATGTTGCACGATAAGTAGTATGAAAACCTCACTTAAATACCCTTTTCGAATCATTTGCACATTAAAGAATTTTAGTTAATATTCCATTTTAGAAGATAATTTGGCGAACATGCGTTTGCTTTTGGTAAATTCTCGTCAGGCCTTTAAATTTATATTGTGGTTATTAAGTCAATAAACTATGCGGGTTGGTTGAAAGATTAGTGCGATTGTCATGAAAGGTAGGAGAGTGGGGGGGGGGGAAATCGGGGTCACCTACTTGCACATCTGCTAGACTCAGGCCATCATGCGGATGCAAAAGAGGCCATCCGAGTGATCAACAAAATGCCCTCAAGCTATTCAAAATTCGTTGGACAGTCTCTGTTGGCTACCGCCGAAGCGGCCACCATCAGGCTACGCCGACCGGTCTTGCGCGCCCAAAAGAACTCCACCGCGGCACCGCAGTAACCATGATCAAAAGCCGCTAATCCAACAGCCCGCAGCGTATCACCCTTTTTCACCTACCAGCCTCCCTTAACACTGATAAGATTTTTGACTCCAAACCCCCGCCATCTGCCCTGACAACTACACAATTTTTTCCCATGAAATCGCATAGTTTATTGAGTTACTTACCTCAGAAATGTAAAAGCCTGAGGAGAATTTATTGAAGACAACCTATGTTTACCTTCTGAAACTTTCAATTGGAATTTTCACATATTTATAACGTAATATTACTTGATACACCACAATGTCTTCGATTTCTGCTAGTTGAGCATTTGCACCGCCTTTCGCTGGAAAAGCGAATGAAAAAAGACTCGACCTTTTCCCTCTAAATAGGGGTTAAATGCTACTTTTATTGGTCCAGTAAAATTCAGGTTTTATTAAGCGTATTCTGGACACAATGCAGATGATGAAACTAAAAGCAAGTTTCTATGTTTGTACTTTGGCTTTGAAATCATGGAAATCTGTCAGATTGAAAAATAAATCGCACTGAAGTGCACCAAAGCGTCTGTCACATCGGCCGCCTTATCTGACCGCAGCTGTATCGAAAGTCCCCTAATTCAAACTATGTCAAAACGTAAGTGTGTGGAATCCAGCGCAAGTTCTTCATAATGGAGCGGAAAGATGATTTTCTGGTTGACATCCTTTGCTGCAAAGCTAGAAAATCCGTCATGGACTGCCTCAAAGCTCCCAGACCTCTTTGAGAGTTACGTGACAACCAAGGCATTTGTGCGTATTTCGCTAAAGTGGCCTCTGAATGGGCCACGCAGTAGATACACTGAAACCGCACGGAGAAATTGGGAATCAACATTTCGACCGTCGCTCTCAACAATGTCCACCACGAGCTTCAGCAAGCTGTAGGCAGACTCGGGGATAATAGCTGGATTATAGTGAAAGTAGATTTGCTGAGAATCTACCTCACTCTCTCACGACTCCTACACTCAACTCGATGTAAAGAAAAAAATCAAACAGACCGGAGATGGAGGAGGGCAGAGGTGGTGTGCGCGAAGCACACTCACTACGCGCACTACAACAACACCACCTTGCTAGGTAGGCTCCCGCGTGGGAGCGTCATAAAGAGCACATTAGGAAGGAACCATTGAGCTTGACTCTCAGCCCGCAGACAGCCACTCCACACAACAAACCACACTGGGCTGACTGCGATGTACAAGTTATCCCGTTAGTTGTCAACCCTCCAAGCCATGGCTTTTAGCGCACTGAGATAGCTTCACGTGCATAAGATTTTCTTAGTGCGGAAAGAAATGCGCTGACGGTCGACCTTACTCACCCCCCAATTACCAGCATCAGGCCACCGGCTGAGATGGAATGGACGCAGTGCTACAAAAGTAAACAAGTAGGTTCTGCAAGGGGGGAAAAGAAAGACGGAGAGAAAGAAAAAAGGAAGGGCCCCCTGAAAGGGCCTTGCGATAATGATAATTGTTCTACCATCGAGTTCAATGAAGTCCATCATCAATGCATCAACAGATTGGTACAGTGATGGTGACTAGCCACAGGGGCAGTTTTAAAGTGATAACAGACGCATTTGGTGCCAACCACATTCTACATCTTAATCATGGGTGAAAGAGGCCAGATTGGATCCAGCGTTGATCGCTTTCTCTAATACAAGCCAGAAACACCACCTGACACTAGATTTTGCGCGGTTAGTGCCACACTACCTAACCTCACTCACCTTCAGTAGGTGTCAAAACAGATTCAAGGAGGTCGAGACTCATACGACTGAGAAGAAGAAAAAGAAGACTCGATCGCTGGGACAATATGTTTATTCGCCTGATGTTTCGATATCCGTCACGGATTCGTCATCAGAGACACGAGTAGCAGAAAGGTTAAGTATGCACAGACGTTTGCAGTATTTATAGGCCACAGTCATTACTGCAAGCATACAGCGACACTTAACGTTAATTGCCTTCTTGTGCGTGGACTGCGTGTTGGACGGCACGCGGGCTCTGACCTGTTGAACTTTCGTCACGGACGGTGAGCTCGGGCATGATGATTGCTCGGCCGTCTGGCTCCCCGGTGTTGGCGTACGATGAGGCGGTGGCCTGCCCATTCCTCAAGTGACGGCTTGCTTTGGCCACATTGAATCTCAGAATTGAATATGGATTGGGCATACGACTACTACTATTTCTACCACTACTAACTAGCAATTTAGCCGAGTGTTGGTAGTAATGGTTCTATTCCTCATGGTAGTATTAGTCAGAGGTGACGCGGATTTAAAATATCGCTGGGGTTCATCCCCCTTGATCTCGACAAGGGTTGTGGATCTGGGCTTAAGTTATTCCGCGCAAATACACGTTTGAGACTGTGAGCACACCAGGGTTTGCCTTAGGTTCAGCCGTCTCAACTCTATCCCCCCGACTGTATCCGTTTCTACAGGAATAGAATACTGCTGCTAAAAGTACGTGCCTATGCCCAAGTGCTAATTGTAGCAACCATGGTTAATAAGTCCAGCAAATAGTATACGCAGAAGACACAGGGGAACAACACGGGGCAAGTACAGCACCAGGGGGTGTGGTGGCACGCCACGATTCAGCTTCACGTCGCGCCTGCCACCTACGCTCACTTCAATCACCGGCCTTCTTGACCTGACCATGCCACTGGGTCCAGATGGGCACGGCCCAGATCAGGGTACGGCAGGCGTTATTTGGGGTTGCGCGCCGATAACAAACGCCGAATACGGGTGCGGGGAGATGGAGTGTTGGCACGCCTAGGCATGTAATGGCCCTTTTGCAGCCACTTGGGACCCAAGACCAGCCGCTGACGCATGGCACCTCTAGCCTGTCTGCGTGCTCACCGCCTCCTGGAGCTAGGCGCCAACTGCCCTTGGCCGACGCGCACGTATGCCATAGCGTGACTGCGCGCACACGCTAGCCAATCCGAGTCCATCTCGAGGTCGCGCGCCCACGCGAGTCTAGACATCATCCACCTCATTGGCCGCCGGAACAAAGCATGCGCTGGTGACGCTCAATGTCCTCATCACTCCAGAGCCGACCCGAATAGGGAACGTACGCAATACTCCGCGAGTCAGCATTCTCTCCATCTATTCTCCGTTCAGTTGTGTACACAATAAACTCTTCCTTCTACTCTGGCCTTCCCAAGACTTCTCCCATCTCCTAAGGAACCGGGCCTCGACGATTGTAGGTGTTAAGGTTAACCGACTTAGCCTTAACTCCTGTGGGCACTGCTTCGGCCGCGCCAGCCAGCATATGGTGGAAGCACTCGAAATCGACGCTCGAACTGTCGTGTCTAGTTAATGTCTCTTTTGGGTCGAGTGTGAAGTCTTGGGGAGCAAAGGCTAGCGACTTTTTCAGTTAACTCTGCCCAAACTCGAGAGCTTCGTGATTCTGCTGCGCACAGCGAATGAGGAGACAATAATGTTGTTCAAAATAAACCCGTGTTGCTGATAAACGCTAATTCTAATGTTGACTTAAGTCGACTTATGGGATACTAGGTTTTCTATTTGTTAACGTCCAGTATGGACTAATTACAGTACAGACAACGGATAGTTGATGCTTTTTCTGCAATGAAGGTCACTTCGGGAACAATGATACAGTATAGATACGAATTCAAATAAAGGGGAGCACTTTGCTTATGAATGCATGAAATTTTACGAAAACATAAGGTTCAGGTATCTGTAGATGGCCAAAAACCCTTGCATCTACACGGGCTACACACTCGATGGCCCACACATTCACACGATCAAGCCAGAGGAAGCAAAAGTCCAGCACTCAAAGTAGCCTGGCCCTTTCTGCGGGGCAAAACCGAATTACTTAGCCAGCTGATGGTCACCCAAGCCGCGACAATAAACACATCAGGATTACTGAAGGCCCTACACACTTATTCCAATAAGAATGACGTGCACCAACCTTTCTGGAAGGCAACGGTGGCCAAGGTCGGGGTTTAGGGCAACGGATTATGCCGCACACAGTCACTGTATATTATAAGCAAAGCGCAGCCAATGTTGGGATTCGCAAAGACGACGATGAGGTGGGCCATTGTCCCAAGATTTGAGTACAACACATGCAGTGGTCTCTAATGAGTTGGATTTGTATTGCATCTACTTCACTTCTCCCTGCCCTCCACTGCATTCCAATGGTGAACCGATGAAAAACCGATGGAAGCTGGTGCTGAACAAACCAGCTAATAATTTTGAACACTCCATCGGCCTGTGGTACTTACGACCCCTTCTCCAACCTCATCATTCAGGCGGTACCTGACGCCGCGCTCTGAGTACGTCATACATGCTCCATCGAACCATGACTTCTTGCACATCTTGCTAGTTTCAGTGAGGACTTGGACGCAGCGTGCGACCTCACTCCGACTGTAATACGGAACCCACGGCAATAGGGCGTGAAGGAAAAGCGAGCGTTAGGATTAGCATTCATTGTCTTCGCTGTTGCGGGAACCAGAGGCGTTTTGTCCCACCGACTACTACGCGCGATGTCATTCCTAGCTGACCTGACTCAATTTTTTATGAACCCTCGACGTGAGCAGGAATGAGGCTGGCGTTGCGCCATAATCTTTCAGTACCGTAGTAAAATTGATGCATTTCGGAACTGTTGCAGCTCCCCACTTATTACCACTTGGAAAGTTTCCATTTGACCAAATACGAAAATCCTCCAACGACCAGCAAACTGTTGCCCCAATGATAACCCTACTGAACCCAAGTGATTCAGTTTAGGATTAGGTTGGCATCTATTACATGTTGACCTACCCTTTCTCCCTGATCTGGATCGCGTATTGTGTTTTTGTCGTTTACATTTAGAAAGTAGAGAGCGGAACACCTTGTTCCATGCGCCAGCCTTCTGTTAGACGAAAGGCTGTTGGGAATGAGGTTGGCTTGAGTGATTTTAGGAGGGTTTGGGTGGATTTTAATAATTCTATTGAGCCAATTTAAAAAAAATCGGGGCCTTGGTGGTGGTGCACCGTGAATTAAATCACACCTCCAGCGATTTACCCGTACAACTGACCGCTCTTATGAAATCCACCATTACGGATACAGATAGCCAAACCCTGCTTAATCCTTCTAATAACTAAGTGAGCCTAGTCATCATTCTGGTGTACTCTAGATGATTGCCTAAGAAATCCTGACTAAACAGTCAGCTTACTGAGAAGACGAAGACTCGATCGCTGGGATAGTATGTTTATTTGCCTGACGTTTCGACATCCATCGTGGGTTCATCATCAGAGACAAGAACAGTAGCAGAAATGGGTAAGGCATGCACAGAAGTTTGGAGTTTTTATAGGATACAGTCATTACTGCAATCAGTCATCACCGAATCAGCCACAAACGCAGTTGCGTAAAGACGCTCTATCGGCGAGTTGAGACGCACTGCAGCGAGCAAGAAGATACAGTTGCCGAGGTAGAAAACCTTCGATGGGTGTTCAGAGAAAATGGTTACCCGCATAACTTTGTCAACCGGTGCTTGCGCAAACGAGATGGCCAACAAAAGCGCACCGACACCAAGATTTGGAGTTTGATTCCGTACGTCAAAAACGTATCGGCAGCCGTCGGCTGCCTTCTCGCAGCACTTGAAGTTGGAGTCGCACACAGGCCTGAGGCAACCATTAGGCGTCAGATAATGAAACCGAAAGACCCACTGCCACGGCAAGAAACATTTGGGGTCGTCTACAGGATCTGGTCCAGTTGCGGTCAAAGCAACTATGTCGGAGAAACTGGCAGACTTCTCAGGACGCGAATTGCCGAACACGCGGCAGCAGTGCGGCGAAATGATGCCAATTCTCAAGGTGCGGCTCATTAGACGAGACCCGGTCACGCGTTCAAATTTGATGAGCCGAGAACTACTTGAGTCATGGTTTACGGGTCCCCAATCCATAAACAGGTTTAACAAGTTGCCTGATCAATATTCGATTTTGAGACTCAATTTTACAAAAGCAAGTTGTTGCTTGAGGAACGGGCAGGCCATCACCTCATCTTACACCAACACCGGAGAGCCAGATGGCCGAGCAATCATCACGCCCAAGCCCACCGCCCGTGATAAAAGTTCAAGAGGTCAGAGTCCTCTTGCCGTCCAAAAAACTATGCACGCGCAAGACGGGAAGTAACGTTCATTGCCGCTATATGTTTGCAGTAATGACTGTATCCTCTAAATACTGCAAACTTCTGTGCATGTTTTACCCGTTTCCGCTACTGTTCATGTCTCTGATGATGAATCCGCGACGGATGTCGAAACGTCAGGTGAATAAACATATTGTCCCAGCGATCGAGTCTTCTTCCTCTTCCGAATTGCTTCCTGGGACGCGCATGTTCACTTGTATTGGCAGATAGCATTGCCGGCAAAGACAAGGGAGACTTAAATGGTCATTTCCAGCTAATGAACCATCATAAGTCAGCCAGTCAGCCAGCCAAGAATGAGCCCCAAGACAGAGTGGGCCGAGCAAATTCCGTTAGCAGGCGGTGAACTACTCATCAACTAGTCCGTACTCTACTACGACCAATAACAGAGAACGTTTCATTTTTCGCGGGTCTGTATGACACGAGATTTCAACCCCTCCTCCAAAGCGGGGTATGGACAAACGAGAGCGATATGCAGGGCTTCGTGACATCGAGCAGGAGCTGAACTGTGTGACAATAATGGTTATACCGCTGCAGTTCTCAACTCAGTCTCGCGGTGATGATGAGTAATCAACGGCAGCAGCAGCAGCTTCTGGACGTCGGTGCGCCCCCGACTTCGACCCCCAGACAGTGAGCGTGGCAGATGAGCGAGCGCGTCCAAGCACGTCAACCGCCATCAGAAACGCACAGGAATACACAAGAAAGCAGAGTTACGCCATTTAGGCCACAAAAAGGAGCACAGCCATAACGGTGCAGAGAGTGCGAGCTCGACGTTCAGAAGTTGACACAAACGTACAACCAAGACTGGCACTTGTTGGTGCTCGTGATATGCTAGGTGAGACGTCGGAGTTAAAGAAAACTGTAATCAGCGTGCACAATGCACACAGAGGAAATTAATGCGAGAGCATGGTGCAAAGCCAAATACTTCTTCTCCGAGTATGGTGTACACCACAACGCAGTGTAGGATTCTGTCGGCCTGTTGGCAGCTTGCGAAACTTTCGCGGTTAGTCCGCTGATGGGGATTTCAGACCGAGCCTGAAGATGTCTGTTCCGAAGTACTTCCTCTTTCCTCTCGTTTCAATCAGCATGTGCGCACCAGAAGACGTCAAAGCTCCGGTTAAGGTCATGGACGTCTGTCTGTCCTAACTGAACAATCATTTCCTAAGGCCAGTTCACAAAGTACCTTAGTGTGGTGACTGCGTACGCTCAGACACTCCCGGAGCCGGTGACCTGTCACGTCAGTCAAGTGCGTGCCCCGATTATCAAACCAGAAATTGCTGGTGACCGGCTGTTCCTGTCTCAATGTTCTTGTGAATACTCTGCCTCTGAGAACTCTTCGCCATGAGTTCGTCTGTGAGGCTGTAGGAGCCTGCCTCCTCCCTCAGCGCTGCCATGATCATTCAGTCTGCCTGCTCTGTCAACGTGGCCATTCAATCGATTTTTGGCACATAGCTGATTACAGGTTCACACTGGACTCGCCTCGCCACTTTCGATGATTAATCTACCAAGCGTGAATTGACAGTCAAGTCAGGCAATCAGTCAATCGATTTTGCGTATCGCTGATTACTGTTATGCGCCGGATTTGTGGTCAGCGCTGGCAGAAACATACTTGACACTAGGCCCATTCAACAGGCAAGGTGGAACGCACTCGGCCTTCTGCCCCGGTGCGCGGTGGACGCGAGGCTGCGGCGCTCTCCCTCTCGCTCCTCATGGTCGAACTCTACCCCAGGCTGAGTCAACCCTTCTGCCAATTCTTCTCCTACTGATTCTGTACAGAATGCACTCTCCTACCTTGGCTTCCACGACTTCTATCTTCTTCTAAGGAACCAAGCCTTTAAGATCGCAGTAGTAAAGGTTTAACCGGCCTAGCCTTAACTTTTTTGCAATAAGGCTTCTAAACCGGAACATGCAAGGTAATCAGTCTCACCTGGAATACAAGAATCCCTTGCAAGTTGTGCTCACTATCTCGCTTTGCCCATAACTGACAAAAACCAAACCGGTATATCCAAAAATACACTGTTTTTAAGAAATAACAAGTTTTTTGATAAATTCATAAAAGAAAATTTAAATAAGTAGGGGGATAGGGAGGTGTTGGTGTGAAAAAACTCGACGATTTCGGTGGGATTTGAACCACTGCCAGCAAGGTGAAGGCTTTAGCACAGCCAACACTCTAGTTAACTGAGCTATGACGTTCCAACTCTAATAAACGGCCACTCACTTGAAAACATTCAAAATTATAAAGTACTGACCGATATTTCAAGATTGATCTGAATCTTATTGTAATTTATTCTCAGAAATATCTATCAAGAAATTAAACGAAGGAAAAGTGCTTTTAATTATACGACAAAAATGGTCTGCTGACGCGACTTTACCTACAAATTCGATTTATCAGTCAAAACTACGGCGACTTTTAATATTTTCAGAATTCGCTATTCATAAATTCATTAGTGGCACCTTTCATAATTCGTGCAATTTTTTACATTTGTCTGAAGTCTTTCATACTTATTTCATGCGTCGGTGTCTATTTGCGGGTGATTATCATTTTTTCGTAAATTTTGGCCTTTTTCCCGGCATTGGATCACCTCGTGTATGCGTACTAGCCTGCGCTAAATGCACGTCCGCTTATCAGACCCCTCTGCTTAACGAGTGTTCAAATCGGGGGCAGAGCTTTAAAAAGACCGAAAAATCCACCCGTAGCATGGCTACGCGACTATTTTAAAAGTATACGCGCACAAACTCAGCAAGCAAACGTGTCCAGGCACGCAGACAGTGTACCTGAGCGCGATAGAGAGAGAGAAGAACATGTTTGCCGTCAAATTGATGGACAGTTGTACTTTTTCTACGAAACAATAGGGAGCCCCCATGCAAAATGACAAACTGGAGGACATGGACGTCGCTTCAGAGCGCTGAAGACGGCGAAGGGAGACGTACGGGGGCTGTCTAGTCAGAAATCGTTGGGTATTTTGACTACCACGCGGAGGGCGCATACAATGCCTAACCATGAGGTATATGATGAGGAATTTACTCACCAGAGATTCTTACAATGGACATGTTTGCGTGCATACGAGGAACAATGTTAAGTCAGTGAGTTAAATAGTAGGCAGATAATATTGCGACAAAGACAAGGGAGACTGGAATGGCCATTTCTGGCTTTTGAGTCATCATCAGCCAGACCCAAGTGGTGCGACCATTTTGCTCAGAGTCATAAGCTCTAACCATTGCGCCAAGAGTTCGCTGTCTCACCGGCTTAGGTCAGGGGATATTGACAGCCGTTGATGAACGTTAACCTGACCGCTTACGGCACTCATCTGGCCCGCTAGCTGTTACGGTTAGCAGGGCCGCCATCGAGACCCAAGACAGAGCGGGACAGATGAACGTTCATTAACTACTTCAAGCTGATGAGGCAGTGACATGACTGCGCACAATAGTCAACATAGTTTGGGCAAATCTATCGGCATACAGAAAGGGCGTCGAAATGCTAGTTTCTGTTTTACTGACCGGCTATGTCCCCCGTCCGGCTTGCCCAGAACCCAATAGCCTATAAAGTGGGCATTTTCATAAACGCTATCAACAGCTCGATTTTGACGATGTCCACCACGAGCTTCAGCAAGCTGAAGGCAGACGTGGTGCCTAGCGATGTATTATGGTAAAAGTAGACTTGCACAGAATCTACCTCACCCCCTCTCCCCACTCCCCCCACCATCGCCAATGCTATTGGACAAACTACAACTGACTCCTTTCTACCTCGGAGCTTCATTTGACGTCCCATGCAGGCAGCCAAGTAAAAACGAATACTCTGGAGCCAGAAATGAATATCAAGCTTTTGTAACATGATGAGGGGCTCTTGAGCTGTGTGGATTTCACCCACACACCATCGACCCCCACACGCAGCAGCTTCCTTGAACTCCCTTGTAGCACTCGCTTTGCAGTGACAAACGAAATCCTAGCGTAGTTGCTGCTGGCTGAAGAGGTCTGAACTCTCCACCTATGTTTAATATCTATAAATAAGGCTGTAGCGCTTTCCACCACCGCCGGCACCAAGCCCGCAAGCCGTCACGTGATTGCGTTACTCTATCTGCCTCAGGGGCAACCAATCACAGAAACCATAGACTGCTGTTGGCCAAGCAGTTGCTCAAGTGGCCGGTGACTCACTCTCACATGAAGTCTACATACTCAGGCCTACAGCACGCTAGCAGAAAGACACGCGTGCACGGAACGGGCCTGCCGTACGTTGGGGCTTCAGACCACCACTGAGTTTCTGTAAACAGTAAACAACTCCTACTAGTCCTACCCGTTTTCTTCCTATACGGAACATGGCATAATAATTGAATTGCTGTTAGTACAACCACGGCTTAGGCTACTACAAAGCCGCTACCACCATGCATGAACGAATCAATACAACCGCGTTCTCATTCTGGATAAATCCTTAATATCCCCGTTTTTGGGTGTCGTGCACATCCCCGTAGAGGAAGCCTGACTGCATATCTACCTGGCCCACGCAGGTCTCCTGCAGCTTCCACAGGCAGCTCTGAAGACTAACATCAACCGCAGTTGGTAGGCTTTGTTGGGTGGGCTTTTCAATCTGAGCCACCATTTCCTTTCTCAACTAATTGCATGTAAAGTTTTGTACATACACATCGGTCGGCCTACTTTGCCCATCATAAACCGATGTTTACCTCTCTGTGTTTATTAAAAATACAATGAGATCATAAGGGCACAAGGTCATAAATCTAGTGCTCTTTTGAAAGCAATCCCATTCGACCTATATTCGACGACTCTTACTAGGATATTTATCCATGACGTCGAAAATTGGAGTCATTTGCGATTATGGATTACTTTTGATTTCCCGGTGTTGTGACTTTGTGGGCTTACTTTGATTCTTTTGTAACGGAGGACGTTTTTTGCTGAAAATTTTCGAATTATATTTTCAAAATAGAGCGTATCACTCGTCGTGCCAGAGCTCAGGCTTTGGAACTGCAACTTCGTGGATCGGGCGCAGCGGCCGATAGCGTCGCCGAGCTACACGCGAAATGAGCTGAGGAGAATTTAATGACCTACGTGCCACCTTATGCTTACAGCATCTTGAGATTCTCCGGAGAACGCTGCCTACCTAAAAGAATATGCCAAAAAACAAAAAACAGAAAACTCCATCGTCATCCAACCACCCCAAGCCGCATTGCTTTTTTCCCCAAGCATTTTTGTGCGTGCGGGAAATAATCCATATTCGCGCTGCGGTTTAAGTCGTAGATTTCGCCTGATTGCTGACCGAAAGTTCAACCAGCGGCTTTGCCTTGAAACTCCCAGTCTGGACCCCGTCACAGAGGTTCGTATAGCAAACGCAGTGACTTGCATGTTTTCAGTGATAATAGACTTGCACCGCATCTACCGCACTCCCTCTTCCCTCACCCCCTCCCCGAGCCCGGCATCATGAAAAGGTCAAGAATATCGGAGGTGGGATCGGGCGCAGTGGCTGACCGGGCGGATGAACCCATCTTCACGCACCACAGTATGACCTGGTCCCCTTTACATATGCACGACAGTTCCCTCGTCAGGTTCGACGATGGGCACCACGCGCTCCAACAGCCACAGCAAACGCTGAAGCAAGCCGCAACAGACACTGAGGTGAGCTGAGTAAGCGACACGAAGGCTACAGCAAGCAAGAGCAACGCAGCGAACTACCGCGAATGAAAACAAGAGTAAACGCAGTCTCGCGGAGAATCTGCCCACTCGCTCGCCACACCCTCCTCCGTTTCCGGTGTAAAGACAAAGTCAATAAGACCGGGGATGAGGGAGGGTGTTGATGGCTGGCGCGATAGTCACTCAACACACGCACATTTGACACAGCCAACTCGCTAGGTATGCTTGCGTGTGCGCGGAAGCGCTATAAAGGCCACATTATGAGAGAGCCATTGCAGCTTGACTCTCAGTTCTCCCTCTCCTCCCGTACGCACACACAGACAAACGCGTGCAAAAGAAACAGCAAAATAGATGGGCCCGAGTTTTTCCGTCAGTTGGCAAACCCTCCCAGCTACAGCTTTTAGCGCACCGTGATAGATTCAAGCGCATTCAGATTTATTGTAGTGAAAAGAGAAACGCGCCGAGGGTTGACCTCACTCTCTCCCCCACCACATAGTGACCGCCTAGCTATTTGGACACCTGAGGTGGGCCCTGAAACTCAGTGGGAGCGCGAACGCATTCACCAACTAGGAATCAGAAGTGAGAGAAAGTGCCAGCGCCTTCCAGGCCGCAGGGACCGTGGTTGGCTGAAGACTGGCATTGCATGTGCATACAGACCATTGGATCTCAGAAGGGTGAGAGCAGCCCTGCATGAAGCCTGGGCCAACACCCTCCTGAGAGGGGTAACCAGTCAGTCATCGACTGAAAGGCACTACCCATGCTCCTTTGCCGGTTTGCGTCCGTGGGCGGGGCTGAAAGATGAGAGAGATATGATGGTGAACTTTGCAATTGTGTATGGACAGAAGAAGACGAAAAACAGAAAAGAAAAACGGAGAGTAAGAAGAAGAGATTGAAAGAGGGAGAAAGAGATGAGGGAAAGAGAGGAAAGGAGACAAGCCGAGAGAGAAGGAAGGAAATAAATTATGAAAAAACAACGAAAACAGAAAGCAGAAGCGCAGCTTACCTTGCAGTAGAAAATCTTCAGGGACTACTGAGGCTGACGTTAGTGCTAGAGACAGAGCTGTAGCCGCGGCTATTATGCGTGTGAGCGTGGTAATGGCGTGAGTAGTATAACTACAGTATAGTAGAAATACGGCAAGAAGAAGCAATTGACTAAAATCAATAAGCCCAATGGAAACTGGACTGATGCGGCCTACGTAGAGAAGTGTGAATTTGCTAATCATTTCAGTACGCATGCACTCTAAGAGCGCTTTAGCACGATTCTAGTCTAGGTGGCTGCTGCAGCCGCATTGGCCTGTTAATGTGTTATCTCCTGAATGAGGATACCATGAGTCACTATGTTTAGCAGCCCGCCTACGTCTCAGACCCGTTACGAGGCCAGTGAAGCAGCTGCGCAATATCGATTATCAGATTTTCCATGCCGTCATAGGAGGCAAGCTGCCAGCGAGCGCCCGACGGCGTGCAGGTAATGTACTAGAAGGCCTTCAGGACCGAGTCATCAAGGCTTATTTGCCTGGGATCTGATAGTAAGCGGTTGCTTATAACTTGAGTGTGCCAGTGCTAAGCTGAGGGCTTGATTGAGGCATAGAATAGGGACAGTAGTTCAGGAAAGAGAACGGGTGCCTAATACAGATATTGCCTAGATTCCGGCGCTAAGTTGGTATCGACGACATACACGTCCGAGGAGAAGCGAGTTGCTGCTAAAACCATGCTTATGAGTCCTAGGGTGGAGCTATTGCTGGGTAGTATAATGCAAGAGAGTAGAAATTAAATTCAGGCAAATTCAGCAAGAACGGCGTCCACTTACCTGGGGGAGGAGGCGCTTACCTGGCGTTCCCGACAAACTTGAACGCGTAACCCTGTAGGGAGACGACTAGTGAGTGGGGCTGGGACAGGTGGTGAAGGTGTGTGAAGTGCTGGGTGTGTCGACATCACGGTCAATGCCACTGTCGTGAATGCGCATGTGACCGAGTAAGCACATGCGATGAGCGTATGATTGTATGTGATTTGGTGCTCCAGGCACTAGTTCACCAGTCTCTGTGCGATGGATTCGCAAGTGACCGACTAGGCTGATGCGTGAGGTGAATGTGCGATGGCAGTGAGGGCATATCAGGCCCTCAGAGCTGGTGGAGGGTTCAGGTGTGGTGATGGGAGTTGTGGCGGGCGGGGATGTGTTGGAAGGAGTGGAGAAAGTTGCGGATGGGTTGGAGTCGATGGATGAGGGCAACGAGGTATCTGTGACGTCGAGTATTGCCGTCGGGGTGGAGAACAGAGAAGGGTCCGTTGGGGAGTTTGGTGCAGTAGACGTAGACGCTGTCGGAGGAGGGTTGCACGGCTTCCGGAGGTGACCGACCAGGCCAATGCGTGCACGGAAGATGCGCTGACAGCGTGGACACATTGAGAGGGCTTGGATGGTGGCAGTGTGCGTCTGCGGATTGTGAGACTTGCGTGCCATCCGTTTTGCCTTGGTGGCGGCGATCTGAATGGCTTCGTAGATTGTGGCGCCCGTTTTGACCGTTCTGCGCCACGTGGATCGGTCCAGTGCGAGCTCCTCCCAAATCATCGTGTTGATTTGGAGACGCTTTAAGGAGTTCTTTTAAAGTGTCCTTGTAGCGCCTCTTTGTCCTCCGTTGCGACGAGTACCGACAAGGACATCTCCATAGAACAGTCGCTTATGTAGTCGTTCATCGTCCATCCGTACCACGTGTCCGCTCCAGCGCAGTTTTATCTGCTTGAGCATGGCCTGGATGCTGAGAACTCCCGTTCTTTCCAGGATTTCCGTGTCCGGAATCCTCTCCTGCCATTTCACTTTCAATATGCGGTGTAGGTAGCTGAGATGAAAGTGGTTCAGTTTCCGCACTTGGCCAGCATAGACAGTTTAGGTCTCCGCTCCGAACCAGAGTGTTGAGAACACAACAGCCTTGTACATCTTCAATTTCGTTGACAATGGAAGACCATGCCGATTCCATACGGAGGCTTAGAGTCGGCCGAAGGCTTGGCTGGCTTTAGAGATTCTGCGCGCAACCTCATCGCCGATTCGAGTGTTGCGTGAGAGCGTGAAGTTTTCCACGTTCTGCAGTTCGGCGCCGTTGACGTTGATGCGTGCGGGGTTGGAGTCAACACCTGGTGGCAGTTGATGCATAACCACCGTTTTGTCCGTGTTGATGGTCAGGCCAAAGTGGGCGCAGCCCGCTGCGAAGAGGTCCATGCTTCTGTGCATGTCTGCTTCGGTTGTGGTGTTGAGAGCGCAGTTGTCCGCAAACAGCAGATCATGAACTGTGGTTGTTAAGGCGCGCGTGGGGGCCTGCATTCGACGAATTTTGAGGAGGTTTTCGTCCGTTCTGTAGTTGATGGGGATTCCGGGACGCTTGTCACGGTGGGCGTCCATCAGCATGGCAGAGAACATGAGACTGAAGAGGGTGGGCGCAGCCCAGCTTCACTCCATTGGTTACTGCGAAGGCTTCAGACATTCCGTAGTCCGTTATGCGCGCCATCATCCCGTCATGGAGTTTTCGGACCATGCGGGTGAAGTGCTCCGGACAACCAAACTTCTGCATAACTTTCGAAAGTTCGGGGTGGTTCACCATTTCGAAGGCTTTTGTCAGGTCCACGAACGCAGTGTAGAGATAAGTCCGCATCTCCTGACATTTCTCCTGCAGCGGACGAGCGGCAAATATCATGTCAGTGGTGCCGCGGTGACGTTGAAAACCACACTGGCTTTCAGGCAGGAGCCCTTGTTCCAGGTGATTATTCAGACGACTGAGGAGAATGCGAGCGAAGATTTTGCCGGCAATATTCAACAGCGAGATTCGGTGGTGGTTGTTACAGACTTGACGGTTCCCTTTTCGCTTGTAGAGGTGGAAAATTGTGGTGTCCTTGAAATCCTAGGGAACTTGTCACTGTCGCCACATATTTTGGAACATGGTGGTAAGGTGAGATATGAGTTGATGGCCACTATATTTGTAGATCTCCGCCGTGATCCCGTCGGACCCGGGTGCCTTCCCGCTGGACAGTTGCTGTACAGCCTTGATGGTTTCCTCAGGGGTGGATGGGAGGTTGAGGTCAGCATTAGTTTACACTTGCGGCAACCGGTCAATGGCAGCCTCAGATGTGGTAGAGGGCCGGTTGAGTACACTTTGGAAGTGCTCGGCCAAATGGCTCAGAATTTGTGGTTTCTAAATGAGGAGAGTGGTTCCGTCAGAGCTGAGAAGCGGGCTGTGCCTCTGACTATGGGACCGTAGACAGCTTTGAGCACAGCGAAGAAGTTCTTCCATTCGTTGCGGTCCGCATAGCCTTGGATTTCCTTACCCTTAAGAGCCATCCAAACGACTTGCATTGCCCGCAGCCGCTGCTGAACAAGACGGCGATTTTGATAGTAGGTTGCTTTTGTGGTGTTGATAAGGCGATCGACGTATTCTTTGCGTAATCGATTTACTCAGAGATAAGAGTTTTGATGGCTGCATCGTTTTCATCAAACTAGGCTTGGTGTGGGCGGTGCGGGGGGCCAAGAATGCGTCTGGTAGTGGATTGCACAACGTCCCGTTGATGACACCAGCGATTCGCCACGGAGGTGTGCTCTTCTGTGATTGGAAGGCTGTCCAGCTGTTGGGCCAGCTCGTTGTTGAAACGCAAATGGTTGGCAGGAAAGTTTAACATATCAGTATTCAACTTAGTTGAAGGTCGCTTACCTTGGGGTCTCCTGCGCGGTTCTAGACGGACCCACATCTTGGAGATGATGAAACGATGCACAGTCCACCCATTAGTCACTTCACATACAGAACAAACATTGGGCTGATGGCGTGTCTGGCAAATGTATCAGTTGGCTGCCTTCTCAGTCACGGTAGACCGCGAGAGTCTCAAACTCGCAACATAAACATTAGTTTTGCCGGCACGTAACACCGAGGCTTGCACTTCATACTTTCCGACATAAGTGGTTGGATATTAATCTGGCTTTTTATGCCAGAAACTGCCTAGAGAACCCTTGGAGGACACACAGAAGCCAATCAACCAATGTGTCATACAGTGACTGAAACATCGTCAAAGTACGCCTCTGAGCTGGGTGGTTGCCGGCTACACCTTCTTCGGTGTCAGTCACCCAGAGGCAGAACGATGCAATGCTGGTGTTGCCTTTGCTATCCAAAAAGACGTCGTGGGGCGACTACTCTATCCATCACAGGGCATCAATGAGCGTTGGATGACCCTAAATCAGCCTCTTCGTGATTCACATCCGCCCCAACCATCATCACCGCCCTGAGGGAAGCAAACGTTATGAGGACCTATCTGTTTACTTGTCGATTGTTCCACGGTGAGTTCAGTTCCCGCGTTGGGACAAATGGTTCTGCTTGGGAAGAGGGAGTATCGCAGTAGGCTAAAGTTACTAGGCAAATATTTTGCCTCTTCAGGCTGGGTTCCGGGGCGGAGGAGAAGGAGAGAGACATGAGGTGAAAGAAACAGTGTATTTTGTACAGAGGTAGGGGAGAATAGGTGTACAATCACTCGCGAGATGGCCGGTTTCCGAAATCTCAGAGCCTGACACTTATCACAGGAAGGAGATTGGCCAGACGGGAGTGACGGAGACAGGCCTTTGTGTGTTTGCACTTGTTAGTCACCTGGAGCTGGTGAGCATTGGCTCAGTCTCTGAAGCGTGTGATTGGCTAGCCTAGAGGCGTGATTTCATGCGTGGCGTGGTGCTGAAGGTGAAAGGAATTACCAGATCACTCCAGGCGTGCTGGGTTATCACGGTCTCGGCGGCCGCGACTACAATGGCCCCTCCATCTGCCAACATGCATGTAAGATTGCCGGTTCCTTACCAACACATTCCGCTTTCTCGATCGTGGCGCTAGCATCTCCTAGACTACGTTCACGCACGGATGCGAGATCGCCAGGTCGGACTGGTGAACAGGGTGATCCATTATGTCATTCCCAACACGCGACTCCAAATGCACCCTCACGATAGGCCCCAAGGTAAGCTGAATAGTGATTTATTTTGTCCGTTCATCGTTGTGCTTTCAGCAACCAATAAGATCAGCGATTTGAAGACTGGGTTCTCCTTTTTTCCGTGGAGGTCTCCGATGAGGGATCCACGCCGGATATTGAAACGTCAGGTGCATAAAAGTTTCGGCACATCTTCTTCTCGACTCAAAACCTGCAGGTTCCCATGAAGACCCGGCGGTGTCACTGATGGAACATCATTCAGCCCACGGCTTACGACGTCGTTGGACGTCAACACTAGGAGAGGAAGAGGATGAAGAAGAAAGAAAAGGAGAGGAGGCAAACTTTGCGTTATAGCGACAGAGAGATAAGACCTCCATTAGTGCAACATATCTCAGTGAGTCCATCTGAGCAGCTGACTTGCAAGGCTAAGTTTTCTGTGGGATATGGTTAGTTAAGTTGCACGTTAAGATGCACGACATGGCGGATGCCAGAATGGACGCATGCCTGTTTGCAATTTCAATTCTTGAGCAAATCAGCTTTTGATGAATGCAACCAGTTTTGGAGAGACAACCGAAACTGCCCTCTTTGCCACTGGTGACCTGATTAAGTAGCTTACGACTCTTCTCCTCGGAGTAATAGTCATTCTTAATTGGGGCCGGTTCAGTAGAGCCTGGTAGGCGTCGGTCATCTCGGAGTTTTTTCCTTCTGTCAAATGAGATGGGCGGAATTAAATCTGGAGGAGTCCTTCTCCCTCCCCCATCTCGCCTACTCAAACCGACTCCCTATCGTCTATCAAAAGACCAGACATCGGACAGAACAATAGAAACTCAGAGAGTGGGGGAAGGAGACGCCCGGCTAAAAGACCCTCTTAAGACCAAACCTGACCAATTGGGCGAGCAACGAGGAGGATAGAGCGGAGGGGTGGGATAAACGTAGCCGGCATAAATAATTCTCAAACACACACACACACACAGAAACCAGAGCTTAGCAAGATGAAATTCCCATTGTTTTCAGGTGGAAGAGGTATCTCCTTTTTTAACCTTACCCTGTGTCTTACTCCCACCACAGATGACAAAAAGTGAGAACCCTCCGAGCAAATTTTAAACTTGATGAATATTCGATTGGGTCCGTGCACTTGTGGGCGGAGGGGAGGGAGGGGGGCACCCGTGCTGTGGCGCCTCCTGGCTCGCGGAGGGGTTTGGATAGCCGATGCATGACAATACGCTGACAGTTCTCCCCTGGCGTAGGTACACCACCGCATACTGTTGCAGCATATGCAAAATCATATACGTTGGTCAGATGAGTCTAAAACACAATCGCGGCAAGTTGTGAGAATTGACCGATCTCACCAAATGATAACCGAAACAATGTAATGCGTTTTCCATTAGGAAGAAGTACTTAAATAGGGGTAATGACATCTATTATCATGCGATGCAATTCTACGATATGTCGGATAAACCAGGATTTCAGATTTTTAATGCATTTCTTTTTGCCATCTGTAATAACCACGCTAGGCAACAACTAACTGATTATTTATTGTAAATTGTTACCAGTGGTTTACACTGCCCCTATTAATTCAAATATTTTTCACATAAAATGCCGCAAAACTTTTGTTATGTAGTCATTTTATGGCCACTGGCGTCTTCCTTTTAAATGTCATGGCTAGCTTTCAATTTAAAAATAGTTTCT
>JAYGXS010000006.1:22467917-22498016 GCA_036362985.1 Ligula intestinalis | reverse complement strand
TTCGGGCTTATAAGCCTTCATCAGCCAAGCATAACACTGAACACCAGCTGGTCGGATATCACAAACAAGTGCACTCACAGGCGGCGCAGTTGGTCTACCACTGGTGTCTATCAGATGGGTCATAAGCACTTCATAGAACCGCAGTTCATCAGCGCCTCACCACCTGCCATTTGCTGTCACTGCTGATCGGGTATATATTCACTCAGAAATGTGCGAAAACCGATCAAATAGGTTTCCAAACTAAACAAAGTTCATGTGGTGGTCAGAGGTCCCCAACGGGTGACCACCTGCCAGGCTGATTCCGGCCAAGTCATAATAGCAGTATGGGGGTATGACTGCATTTGGGGGATACTTGATACAGAACTGTTTCGGGCTTATCAGCCTTCATAAGCCAAGCATAACCGTGAACACCAGAAATGTGTGAACACCGATCGAATAGGCTTCCGAACTAAACAAAGTTCATGTGGCCGTCACCCGTTGGGGACGTCTGACCAGCACGTGCACTTTGTTTAGTTCGGAAGCCTATTCAATCGGTGTTCACACATTTCTGAGTGAATATATATATTTTGCTAAAAGAAGCGAAGATGCGCGTCCCCGGACATAAATGAGAAGATAAGGCGATTTCGGGAACCATTGTTTTATCGTCCTGACGTTTCAAAAGCGTACAGGCTTCTGTCATTAGAGGCGGTAATTGTACCGGTTTGAAACCGGACAGACGTAGGGCATATGTAGGATTCCTGGCCTGGGAAGACAGCTTTGGTCAATGACGGCTGCAAAAAATCGAACATCGGAAGTTGACGGAAGACCCCTTGACTGAAGTTATTACCCTTCACAGGGCACGATGATTAAACATCCCGTCTAACCCCCTCCTCTCTCCCCACCCCTCCTGTGTCTTGGTTAAACCTTATAGTCTATGACTGCCAACACCTATAAATACTGTGAGGCGCGGTACAATTACCACCTCTGATGATGGAAGCCTGTACGCTTTTGAAACGTCAAGACGATAAAACAATGGTTCCCGAGATCGCCTTATCTTCTCATATAGGAAGATGGTCAATTATTTTGGTTATCTGGCTTACTAAGACAGATTGTTTGAACTAAATTTGATTCCTCTCTTTACAGGCAAGTACGTGTTGAGTCCATTGTCAGCTGTTGCTGGTGGAAGTCAAGAGCGACCCCAAACGCATAACGAGAAGAGTGAGGTCCATAGCTAATCGGTGGGCACCTATCTGCTACGGGGTTTATTTACAATCGCGCCTACGGCCTTTACGGCCTCGTTATTTCACGAACCAGACATTTCCTGCGCTGATAGCATTGCTGACGAAAACAAGGGAGACTGGATAATCAGCCATTTCTGGCTCATTTGCCATACTCAATGCCCCACCGAGGCTCGAACCCGCGATCTTTTGATCAGAAGTCTAACGCTCTAATCATTGAGCCACGAGCTTGTTGTCTTGCCGGCTAACGTCGGAAGCTATTGGCACTAGTTGTTTAATGTTCGCAGATCGCTAGCAGAACGCACTTGTCTTGCTCCGTCTTGGGACTCACTCCCGAGCCACGCCAGCAGCCGCATAGCGGCCGGCAGATAGGACCATCACCAAAGGGTGCCCCACCCGAGGCTCGAACCCGCGACCTTTTAGCCAGAAGCTCAATGCTTTACTCATTGAGCCGCGTGGTCGATTTCTTGCTGATTTCGATCGGGAGAGATTGACACTCGTTGAGTAATGTTCACAGATTGCTGAATCTCCTTGCTCTGTCGTAAGGCTCATTCTCTAACTTCGCCAACAGTTGTACAGCGGCCGGCAGATAGCATGGCTGACAGCGGCTAGGGAGACTGGAATGACCCGTGACTTAGTGGTTAGGACATTGGCCTACTAACCAGCGGCCGCAGTTTCGAGTCCCTGGTGATGTTCCAGCTAAGGTTCGGATTGACTGACGGCTGGCAGCTAATAAGTCTTCGTCAGTAGGGTTCCTCTACTTAAAATTAACCCGTCCACATCTGTTCTGCCACCTGGAATGAGGACTGACCGATAATAACACGCACTTTGGCTTGATTGCTTGCTAGCAGGCCTTGAGAGAGAGAGCAAGTGTTAAAAATCCCTAATAGTGCACCAGACCCGACACTGGAATATTTTTAATCGTCCTCAAGTTGTTTGACTGCCCTCCCTCCACTGTGCCAGCCACCCTGGCGCCAGCTATCAGGCGACTTATATGCCCGCGTTCTTTGCGCCCACCAGATGTGGTTCCGTTTTGCAGGGGCTGTCAGCGGCCTACCCGCTGTCTGAGTCCACGCGGGTGGGGTCAACTGACTGACTGACAGGCTGATGATACCAGCAGGCTACTGCGGCGGCTGTCCGCCCCCCGCCCCCCCCCCCGACATTTTCAGTAAAAAGTGTTTTTTGCCTGATCTGTCCCGACGACCTTTTTTTTTGCAGCAGCAGCAGCAGTCAGACGGGCCCTAGACCTGGGCGGGGGCAGGAGAGGATAATGGACAAATAAGGAGGAGAACGGGGGGGGCCGAAACAGGCGCTTACCTGTCCGACATCGGTGTCAGACGAAGGAGCAAACCTGGCTAGTGCCCCTGCAGGGGTGTCCACTGACAAGACGCGTGAGTTCATGACATGTTGGCTTTCCATAAGGTCACTCCGCTGTCATTGTGGTTAAAATATTTATTGGAAAGGACCACCGACCCCCTTCCTCCCCCAAAAAAAAACATCCAACCACTTCCCACATACTGCCTCACGTCCTTCCTGTACCTTTTCACGACCACATCAATCGCTTTCTTCTTCTTCTTCTTCTTCTTCTTCTTCTTCTTCTTCTTCTTCTTCTTCTTCTTCTTCTTCTTCTTCTTCTTCTTCTTCTTCTTCTTCTTCTTCTTCTTCTTCTTCTTCTCTCTTCGTCAGACTTTTATTCTTTCTCTTCTCTTCAACTTCTTCTGCGTCCTCATCATGTTCCTCTTATTATTAGTAGTCTCACGAGAGGTGGCATAGTTGCAGCGCTATCATGTTTGCTGACGATGTCAAACTCCGGAGAGCAATCAGGTCTGACGCTGCTGGCGATCGCAAACTGTGTGCATCGGCAACTCGAAGCCATACCTGCTCTAAGAGGCGTCCCCCAAGGCTCTGTGTTAAGGCCACTGCTCTTCCGAATCTATTTTAACGACTGTCTCGATGACCTGGGTTGCAGCGCCATCATATTTGTTGACGATGTCAAACTCTGGAGAGCCGTCAGGTCTGACGCGATATACGAGCACTTCAAAAGAGTCTCAATCAACTGAGCAGCTGAGCTGCCCGTTGGTTGTTGAAGTTCAATGTTAGTAAGCCTGTGGTTTTAAGATTCTAAAAGCACCAATGCGGATGATGATTCCATCTAATAAGCTTTCAAATGTTGACAACCTTCTAGTTCTAACAACCTCTTCAAATAAACCATCTTCACCATGTCTAGAGGCAGCTAAACGCGCGACACAGGTGTTAATTGCGCTAAGACGCGGATTTGTTCAGAGCGAAAAGGAACCGTTCAGAAGAACCTGCGGAGCATTTGTTCGGTCCCACTTAGAGTATGCTGTCCTGGCCTGGCGTCCGTGGTTTAAGAGGGATTATCTGCACCTGGAACGAATGCAGGCGAGGGCAACGAAGATGGTCAAGAATATTGGTTATCCGCTTTACTAAGACAGATTGGTTGAACTAGATTTGTTTCCTCTTATTTACTGGCAACTACGCGGTATCCTCATTCAAATCTACCGAATTTGCAGTGCACCTTAGAATTTCATGACTTCTTTGAAGTGGCTCGGAAGGACTATCTGCGGGGTCACCTTTTAAAATGCGGAGGCACCCGGTCCATATGGACGTTCAACGGAACGCTTTCTCACAGAGGGTCTTTGGAGCATGGAACTGACTCCCTGACGAAGTGGTCCTTTCAGAAGCTTTTGAGACATTTAATCGCAAACTGTATTCTCACTTTCAGGGAAACTTCGATTCATATAGTGAGCATTGTGTTAGTGGTGGCAGTTTGCGACTGGCACATATATATAGCTAACGTTTACTCTACATTTGTCTTAGGTACTGTTGTTAAACTTTTATGCGATTTTTGGATATGAATAGGGAGCTCAAGGACGAAAGCCTTCAAGTGACTTCCTCATCCGTTTTTCGCTTCTTCACATTTTCACATCCACATTCTCGTATTTTTGTTTTCCTTCTTCTTATCTCGTCTCTCTTTCTTCTTCTTCTTCTTCTTCTTCTTCTTCTTCCCATAATTTTCCCCACTCGCAGTATATTTTCCTATCCGAAGGATTGTGCTTATGCTTTCCTTAGTAAAGATGAACAACGCATTGTCATTGAAAGACCCTTACTGGTGAAAAAGGCGTGCTTTGTCGAGAGACATGCGAGTACGGCTGGCAATATCTTGAATACAGTTAAAATTCCGGTAGAACTCCGCCGTCCCGTCAAAGATCCTACACATCAGAGGAAGAAGATGCGATCACTGGAACAAGAGTTTTATTTACCTGACGTTTCGGATTCAGGAACTATACATACCGTGCAGCCTGTGCATGTATCCACCTCGTCTGCGCATGACCATGCCTATGTTTTCATCACCTATGATTAAAGACTCCCGAGGGAATCCGAAACGTCCGGCAAATAAAACTCTTGTTCCAGTGATCGCATCTTCTTCCTCTGAACTGCTTCATGGGACTCGAATATTCTCTACTATTGGCAATCCTACACACATGTAAGTGATGCACCATTGCAATTAAGTGTGTAAATTCTCTCAGGGGTTAAAATGGCAATTTCAGGTTACACGGCAGATCAGGAGTCCAGAAAAAGAACACCAGAAAACTGCTGATACTTGCATTGAAGACTATAAGCTATTTTTGAGTTAAAGACCTTGGATGCGTTCAGCAAACATGACGTTGATTTGGCAAACGACTGTTTTCGATCACTTATCACCAGGCCTTTAAATTGACATGGAAAATAAATTGTTCAATTATGTACAGGGCTTGGATGGTTTGTGGGGTTGGGGTCGCAGAATGGGAGGCAATACATTAACTTCCACAGCTTTTTTCCCTTAGTATCCAAAGAAAATAAATCTCGGGATTGGCAACCAGCATACAACGAATATGCTCTAGTGAAGAACGTGAAGCACAGCTGCAGCAGACACAGAAACCCTCCGTGTAAGTTTCTCTCTCTGGAGCTTCTCACAAATCTTGTCGTCGTCACTGACGAAAAAAGGCCTATTTATAAGACTGTATCTGATAGGAGACGCAGTAAGCCAAGTAGTAAGAAGACGTTGAATCTTTATCTGAAAAGAAACTCAGCCTAGGAGTGTCAGCCGGAGTGCGACGCATCTGCTCTCCTTAAATACTTGTAGCAGCGCAGTAGCAATTAGAGAACACACCCTACGGAAATGGTTATCCGGAGAGGTTAAGATTCGGGAACATCAAGGAAGGTGTCACAAAGCCTGCCATTGCAACTGCAGAAGAGAAAAACCTTTTTAGAAAATTGCCATTTCTAGGGAACGCAGCAAGTAAACAAATAAGAAAACCTATAAGGAGAGCCGTCATGGGTGCTTTCCGGTGGCGAAATTACGCGTAGTATTAGCAAATTGTCCCCGCCTACGGACTGACTACTACTCCATACCACATATATGTATATTTATTCATTTACGCTTTGCTACTGAGCGGGACATATTGACCGAAAAAAGAAACACCTAGCGAAGAGGATACGTGAACACATACCGGTCTGGCTAGGCAAAGGCGAAAAGTCCAAATCTAATTCTCGCAAATTTTCACGATAGGAACCATCAATCGGACGCGAGGGAGGGCTTTCAGGTCCCATACCTGGCCCCACCATACTAATCTAAAGGCTTACGCAAATGGACTCTAGACGTACCCGAGACAGTAGCAGTTTGTTCAGCAAAACCAGCTCGCTGCTGTCAAAAGGATGAGAACGCAGTGTATTTTCTTCCTTGGCCAACTACAGGCGGGAATCGCACGCTACCCTAAGCCACGAAAAACTGTCACATGCACTCTATGTTTTTGATGAACATGCCTCAAAAGTAGCCTACTCTGAAGACGTCCCCCATGTCTCGCCCTCTGAACCCCAATTTCTTCAACCCGCGGACTCCAGCGTGCAAAGGTCGAAGCGATAACTACTCATCCTGTCCTCCCCAAATCGCGAGAAACATATAAATCATGTACATATTCCCTTAGTTTTTTTCATCTCAGTGAAAATGCCAAAAATGAACTTCAGATCGTAACACGCGCATTTTTCCAACACTTGACAGTACTTGCTCATTGGAGTATAGCCGGGCTCTTCAAAGGGCGCGATCTAAGAGAGTCTGGTTTTCTGGATCTTCGATTACGTCCTAGCCTTGGCCTAAATAGCAAAATAGTTCATGGTCAGGAAATTTCAATTGCAAATATTCGCAGGGATAATATTTGCAAAATTCTGCGTGGCTTGTGGAGGGACAGCTAGAAGAAGCCCCTAAAACTTATTTTCGTGTGTTAAATACTAAGTGGGTTCTTATGACAAGTCCACTTCAGTTAAAATTTCATGCTTTAATCTACATTTTCCGTTAAAATTGTCCAGGTTGGAGAATAAATGCCTAAGCTCGGTTCCTTAGGAGAAGAGTGGTAGGGAGAGTATATTCTGCTGCTAATACAAGCGAACATGTGAGTCCCAGGAAGTAATTGAAAAGAAGACGACTCGATCGCTGGGACAATACTTTTATTCGCCTGACGTTTTGGGATCTCCAAACTTAAGGTGAATAAAAATATTCTCCCAACGATCGATTCGTCTTCTTCTCAAGTATATTCTATAAATAATAAATGAGTGAATAGGCAGTAGGCAATTGACTCTCAGACGACCGCATAACCACAAGCCAGCGGACGGTATCCAAAGTGATATCTCCTCGGCAGTCGTCACATGAGGTCCTATGTGATTTGGTCTGTGATTGGCTGTTCCAGAGGCCGGAAGTAGCAATCACTCCCAAAATGCACTTTGACTACAGGTAGTCACGACAAAGGTTCACAAGTGCACTTCGTGTGGGGCTAGGCACTAAACTGTGTTATAAAGAACACTGTACGTAACCCACGCTTATGGACGTCTACTCTGTCCATCCCTGTCTCCTTCAAGTCGCGGAACTCTCGGCAGCGAATTTTACATGCGCACCATATGAGGGAGTCTGTATGGTCTTTACTTGGGAGTTCTGTATGATATCTAGAAATCGGACAATCACACAAGTGGTATAAGGGGCATATCGTAAAAAGAATATAAGTATTACAGTATTAGAAATGTCATAGAGGTAGTATACTCGACAAGCTGGCGTTGGAAATGTCAAAAAGAGAAATGGTGCATGTTGGTATTTCATAATACGACCGTAATATGCATTGAAATACACCTATCATATGACAGTTATTAAGAAGAGAAGAAATTCTTCGGCAAAATGGAACTTTTAATGCGTTAGTTATCGAATCTCGTCCCCCAGCCTGGTGTCGGCCCATGGGACGGGTGCAAAAAACAGTAACTACTTAACCCTGTTCAACAAATTATTTTGTGGTTGGACAACGTCTGCACCAATACGCGCTACGTGCATTTTGTGCTCCCTTCGCGATTACCTACGGGCGTTTAAATTTATCCTTGACAATTTTGTATTTCGAATCCACATCGATACGCCGATAGATGAGACTAAGCGCATTATTAAGCAGTTTGGCAGATTTGCCTGATTTAAGTTGACCCAATTGAGAAAAAAATCACGGCGTTCGGCGGGATTTGAACCCGCATAATAGGGAAGGCCTTAACGTGAAGCTAATGCTCTGCCAGTTGAGCTACAAATGCAACGCCTTGCTTCGGGAATTGAATCACACGTACGAGGGTAAAATCGATCGATCACGGTGCTTCTTGAAAATAGATATCTGAAAAGTTTAATCTTCAAAAATATTGACGAACGCAAGAAAAACCTGCTATTTTAACTACAGAAAAACGACGTTACCTTTCTCAGGTAAAACAACAAGCGAACCGAGAAGATAAAGTCGGAAGACAGCGATTACAAGTGCTTTTCCCGCGTCAAATTTACGCATCATCTTCAAGAACCCTCCCCTGCTACGCTTGAGAGATAAAGACCAACTCCCGTTGGAGACCATATCAAAGTGCATTTATTCCTCCACCTGCTCAGGTGGAGCAGGATACATTAGCCGTTAGACGAGGTGCCCGGAAAAGACGGTACCCGAACACATACCAGCCTGACTAAGTAAAAGTGAAACTAGATCGATTTCGTGTTCCATTCTCGCATACCTTGTCGATAAAAATCACCGAGTCGATCCTTTAGAAGCATTTTAGGTTCTCTATCCGAAATCAACCAACTTCTGTCAGGACCTACACCAACGGTTGCTAGCAACACCCGAAGCAGTGACTATACGGCTAGCGAATCAAATACCATATTGTTAGAAGACACTAATACAGGCGCTCTCTCTTCCGTGACCGACGCCACGTGGCAGATATATGCTATCCCCACCCCCTGGTGACCGTTACTCACCATATGCACGTAACAGTAATTTTCACTCTGCGTACTCCACCCATAAACACACCTCACAGCCTACCATAATTTCCTTCTTCCCTCAGCGGAGTGACTCTCCGTATGTCGATCTCGCCGTGCGGACTGTGGGAAAACTATGACGTTTATGAACCTTTTCTGACTCTCTCATTTTCCTTGTAAATGTAATTATGCAGGCCCGCTGATGAAGAGTCGAAAACAGCTTTTTGTCCAATAGACTTTCAAATTGGCAATAAAACTGATTTCTGAACGCCTACACCTAAAACGGCACCATTGGGATCCTTTTTCGTTCAATTATATTGCGTAAAACCTGCGTGATGTTAGGCAATTTTGGGCCACGTGGGGAGTATTATTTGCAAAATACTGGTGGATTCCAGAAACGAACACGTATTCTTGGAAACATTTAAACCTACAAACAAGTAAGGTACCCACGGTAGGATCCCTAACCAGGCAGATAGTATTGCCGGCAAAGACAAGGGAGACTAGAATGACCCCTTCTGGCTGCGTCCCGTTAGCGGTCACGTGAGCGTTAATCAACGAGGATCCCTACAAGGTAATGCATTTCTGCCATCGACGATCAACATAATTTATACCTCGGCTTTCGATAAAATGTCACTAGAGCAGTACATCTATATGCTACTGGGATACAAGGTAATATATGCGGTCAATGATTGTTGTGCATTGGCATGCTAGACTCGGAGCTTGCAGGAGGCTCTTCTGTGAAGGCAACACTGGCTTCCTCGATCTGAGAGCAGTCACTTCTGCTGTTGCAGGCAGACGCTAGTCCAAGAACTTGAGGAAAGTTCGGCAGGACTGCGCAACATACAACGAAGACTTCGTTGAGGTACACGTGGTGCCTGGAGTGAAAAATTGACGCGAGAACATATTTTTGGAAATAGAGGGTCACCTGTTCATAAATCATTATTTTTTTCAATTTACAAAGGTCGCCACATAGCCTGAATGCGAACCCACAATTTGAACACTGTTTTATGCAACGCGAATCTACGCAGCCTACTAATTAATCGTGAAACGAGGACATCTTTAATCTAAAAATGGTGGTAATAGGGGGTTTTATGGGTGGGAGGGAGAAATACCAAAAATGCTTTTACTTCATTAGTTCGTTTAAGTACACCAAAACTCGGGGAAATTCCAACTGCGTGATTTAAGTAAGCTGAAAAAAAACTGAATTCGTTGGTTCATTTCATTGCACACAGCTAGCAAACTGGAATCAATAAGTGAACAAGACATGCCTATTAAGAATAAAAAATGGAAGTGGAGCGTCTAAATGGCGGCAGAGAAAGGACTGAAAAAAAGAGAAAATGAAGACAATATCCCTCGCAACCAAACAATTAAGGTGATTTGGTATTCAGCATCACAGATGTGCTTCATGTCATCGTAACCTATTCTCAAACCTTAAGGTTGCTTGTATGACTTGAATTATAATCCTAACTGCGAAATTTGGCGTGTATCCCTAAAACCTTCACGATAACCCTGGCCTTACAACCATAACCCTAACCTTAAAATCCCAACGCTTATCGTGAACTCACAACACATAGACCTTGACTCCAAATGTAATCCCGGCCTAACAACTTCAACTTTATTTGAAATCCTAAAGTGGGGGGAATACTATAAGCAGTGAAGGAAATTTGTAGAAGTAAGTGCTAAGTGGACAAATGTATTTGGATTTGTTTCCCACGGCCGGGGCGAGTAAGTTGTTCCGCATGTTAATTGAAGGTGGGCGCGGAACTTCGTTCCGCTGACTATACTAATCTAACTCCAGAACGGTAAGGTGGACCACAGGTAAGTTGAAGTAGACGACCTCCTAACTGCCATTTCTATTTTTCGGGTAATTCAAGAAACCTGCAATTCCGTAATCGGTTTTTTCTGTAATATGTTTACCGATAATACAGATTAGGAAAATCTACAGATATAAATAAACAATATTTCGAAATCAATAAAGTAAACATGCATATAAGAGTTATTAAAGTATATTTCACTGCCTATCCTAATTCTCCGTTTATAAAATCCCTAAGACCACCGTTTCCGCAGGAAAAATGCTGAGACTGGGAGTATATGAAGTGTACCATATAAACTACAGTTAGCTTAACAAGCCATAACCACCCAAGCAAAATGGATAATCAATTCATCAAACGACGAATTAATTGTGTAACTGTCGCCATTATTTCATATTCAATTTTTTATCTTGGTGAAAACTATATCCTCAAACAACTGCCATGATACTTGAGATTTTACTGAGTGGAGTGTTGTGGGTCGCTTAAATTGAATTTTGGTTTTTGAAGAAAAGGGAAGATTAGCAATTGAACTGCTGAATTATTATTATTATATTAGAAGCGATAAAGTATAAAATAAAGTCAGTTAAATCGCATCCTGTTGGCCGACATGCTAAGAATCAGTAAAAAGCGGACTCAGCAAATTATGGTGCACAGAATACTAATCGTGTATTGAGTGTTCGTTTCAAGTCACTTACGTAAACGTAAATCAGATTCACTGGCGGTTTATAGAAAAACACAAAAACGCCTTCATTTACAGGAGTTCTGGTGTAAAAATGAATTCCTCGGATAGTTACTTCAAAAACAATATGTAAACAATTACTTAAAATGCAGCTACATAAGGGAGTTTGAGTATGATTATTAGGCATGTCTAAATATGGCAACATATTATATTACTCAGAGATGAGGAATGCTTCCGGGAGTCTAGCTGGCGGTTGGTTAGGCTTGTGAAAGCACTTACCGAATCAACTTGGGAGTGAAGATTAGGAAACTACCGCAATACAATGTATTCAAATTTTTTCTGAAGTGATGAAACCAAATACGATGCAATGTTAATGACATACAGCGTGGACTACAATTCATGAAAAATGCCGATGTTTGCGAAAGGTATATAATCACTCCCAAACCAGCATGCACGAAAGCTTAGAAATGATAGTAAAGAACCTCAAGTGAATTTTTAACTTAGAAGAAATATGAGAAGTACTTACATCGCTTTTTAGAAAATCAAAGTATCTTAATAATATTCAAGTTCCGAATACGTGAAATATAGCTGTAAATTTTAGAAGCAGAACACGACTCGATGGCTAAGACAATATGTATATTCGCTTGATGTTTCGAAATCCATCGCAGATTCATCATCAGAGACATACTTCCAGAACAGAGTCAAAAACAATTTGTGTGTGCGCAGGGTTCTGGCATAAAATTTAAACGTACAGAAAAGAATCGATAAACGCCTTTGATTGTGCGCTGATTCGTTGTGTCAGCAATGACCGTCTGGCCTTGTGGTGTCGGCATAAGATGATTTCGTGGCTTGTGTTTTTCCCCGAACGCCAATTTGCTTTGGCCAAATTAAGTCTCAGCACCGAATATGGATTGGGCAAATCGTTGCACTTGTCGATGGATTGGGGGCCAATAAACCATGACTCAAGTAATTCTCGGCTAACTCGATTGTCCCCTCTTCCGAGAATTTTGGCTTCATCGAATTCAAATGTGTGGCCGGGTCTCGTCGAAAGAGCCGCAACCTGAGAAGGGGCATCATTTCGCCGCACTGCTGCCGCTGTACGTTTACATTTTACAGGAAAACCCTGTGCACACACAAACTGTTTCTGTTACTGTGCTGTGAGTATGTCTCTTATGGTAAATCCGCGACGGATTTCGAAACGTCAGGCGAATAAAAGTATTGCCCCAGCGATCGAGTCGTCTTCTTTTCAATTACTTCCTGGGACTCGCACGTTCGCTTGTATTAGGAAACTATAAATCTGGCAAATAAATGGAAATGCAATCGCTAAGTGAAATCAAAACCATACCATTTTTGTTACATCAAAACAAAACTGTTTTTTTGCGTCAAAGTCCTTTATAAATATTTCAGGTACTGGATAACAATTAGTTTCAGATGTTCCTTTAAATTCCGGCAGATTTGCAATGTTTCCAAGCACTCTTCCACAAATCTAGTTTCTTTTCGATGTTTATATCAAAAGCCTAAAACGAAGATATTGATTCGAAGAATTTACCAAGAGCAATGCTGGGCACTGAGGTGGCGACTTACGCTCGAATTAATGTATTGAGATGGAGGACTTATGCAGTACGCTCTCTCTCTCTCGCTCTTCACGCACCTGGGCCAGATGTCACGGCAGGGCCAAGAAAACCGCATCGAGTGCAGCAACTGAATAAACTAAACAGATTGATCGTGTGTACCACACACTGGTCTAGTCCGCGCAAAATGGACCAGTGAAACAAGCGTAGGGATGACAAATATGGACCCCACTTAGCAGTGACACGGAAATATGAAGGCATTTAACAAGTAATGCTGGTCGCTAGGCAGATAGTAGTGTTCGTAAAGAAAACAGAGACTGGAATGGCCATTTCTGGCTAATTGGCCGTTATCAGCCAGTCATACCCAGGCCCAAGTTGTGCCCCATCCAAGCCTCGAACTCGCAAGCTCGTTGATCAGAGTCAAACGCCCTAAACATTCAGCCGCGAACTCCTTGTTTCGTCGCTTTAGATCAGAGGATATTGACACTCGTTGATGAACGTTCAACTGACCTCTGCCGAGGTCAAGGGCAAAGCGGGATAGATCAATTCCGTTTGCGGTCAGGTGAACATTCATCAATGAGCGTTAATACAGGTTAAGCCCGACAGCTAAAAAATCAATTTATATGATGTACACAGTAGGATTCACAACAGGGTTGTGAAGGGACGGTGATTTGCGCGTAAGTTAGTCTTAAGTGATAGTAGACTTGCGTGGCATCCAAACGAGTCCGATATCAAGAAACAGTCAAGAGCACCAGGGGTGGGATCAGGCGCAATCCTTTTAAACCACGACCTTTAGCGTCGCAGACTTTATCGCACCGAGCTGGCTTCGAGGCGAAGTCCGTAGGGTTAAAATATGCGTACTGAAACATACATCTGCCTTTCCCTACTCATGGCCCACTCCCACACAGAAAGGATGTGTATAGTTGTTAAGTCGGGTTTTGCAATTTTAGCCGCCATTATTCCCCTTCCTCTACGCTCATATAAATTTTGCTATATCCATGTTGGTTGGCCTACTTCGCCGATAATGGACCGATTTGTAGCACTCTTTTTTATTTTAAATACAATCAGGTCATGAGAGCACGAGATCACAACGCTAGTGCTGTTTTGAATGCAGTCCAATTTGGCCTTTACTCGACGACTCTTTCTAGGACATTTATCCATGATGTCGAAAATTGCAGTCATTTGCGAGTATGGATTGCTTTTGATATCCCGGTGTTGTGAGTTCGTGCTCCAACTTTTACTCGTGTAGAAAGGAGGATGCTTTTGCTGAAAATTTTGGAAAAACGTTTTTTAGAATAAAGCGTATAACACTCACTCGCTCACAAGCCACTCGGTAAGAAAGTATCGGTGAAATTGACCAATGCTATCTGATGAGAGATCGATAGTTAGGTGCCCAGTCTCATGTCAGCTCACGCACGCGCTGAGTCATCCGGGGAATGGAGGCATTCCCAACACCGTCAGTGCTTGCATTGTGCACACGTATTGCCTTTGGCCAAAGCATGTTAAACACTGGAACATGCGCAAACCAATCTACATGAATGCGTGAAACGGACTGGTTTTACCAACCGAGGATGGAAGGAAATTTTAATAAGAATGTCCCCTAACTCGTAATGTACCTGCTTATGTACTGAGTTTCAGGAAGGGCACATATTCCCGGGTCCTAATCCCAACGGTGAACTGAACACAAAACACCTAAATTTCGGCCTGTACTTCGGAGAATGGGGTTTCTAGCCCTGTGCTCTCTCTTTCAATAACGGAAGAGTTGGTCGTCAAGTATGGAACTTCGGTCTTTATGCTCCCAGTGAACGGGGGGAAAATTCGAAACAGGGCTCTAATAGCAGCCCCAACTTTGGTGAGTTGTTTTCACTAGTCCCGCTTTGTTTAGGGCTAACTCTCAGCCTAATGGGACAGATCATTGCGAAAGATATTTCCGTTTTTTGAAAACATTTTCAGTTAACAATAGGCAATAATTGATCAACTTTCACTGGTCACTAATGGAACTCCCCGTCCTGCTCTGTCTGGGGTCTGATTCTTGGTCCCATACAGCAGCCGCACAGCGGCTAGTAGTTAAAGCGAGTTCCCTCCCCTGCTAGTCATATTCGCCCTCTTTCGGCCTCGATGCTCTTGCCTCTGTCGTGATGAGGAGAGCTGGAGTTCAGTAGATGTAGTTCAAGTTTACTATCACTATAAGCAAGTTACCGTCACTGTATGCCACCATGCGGTGGGAAAACGATCCACCATCGTCAGCAACTACACTCGGACGGCTCTCTTGCTCGTTGATGAACGTCCAACCGACCGCTAACGGTACTCATCTGTCCTAATCTGCCTTAGGTCTCTACAGATGCCCTCACGGCCATAATAGTTGGTAGTCTAGGCAGACAGCATTGCTGACAGAGACTAGGAAGGCTGAAATGGCCATTTCTGGCTTATTAGCCGTCATCAGCTATTCATAACTAACCACAAGTACTGCATCACCCGAGGCTCGAAACCGCGACCTGTTGACTGTCTAACCATCGATTCATGGGCCCGTGGTTTGCCATCGGGAAACGTTCACAGTTGTGCTTAGGCGCAAACCCATTTAAGTGACAGGACTCCGAACTGCCTCATCAACTGCTCAGACACTGTGCTTGTTGTAAACTATTGCAGACTATTAGACTCCTAAGCATGTTGCGCTAGGCGGTGCTATGTCTGGTATACAGTAGACGCCGTTGATCATGCAATATTTCGACTTATGTGAAAGACTAATACTCTTTCGCCATTTGGAATTGACTCCAGTTGTGATACTGATTATCGTGTAGTGTATTCTGAAGTCATTTCAGTCAGGATAGGAGGCCGGTTTTTAAACAAGTTTCGCTCCGACTCCTACCAAAACGTATCTATTGTAAAAACTGACTACTTAAGTAGCATGCCTTTTTATCATTTATTTTGGCTGCCTTTATCAATTCAAACATATTTTATGGAAAACATGGACGAAAAAATCTTCTCTTGTACTTATTTGATAGAAAATTACGTCTTCTTTAAATTTTAGACTTGAAGGAAGGGTAGCTTTCGGTTTTAAAGAAGTCGCCGAAATGCCGAATAATTTTCTAACCTAGTGACTACTATACTCGAATTCAAGGTTTAGAAACTGCGCACTATGAACATCATGTTTAAGGAAAGGTACGTTTTCACCTACAGTCTGCAGAAGAGGTCACATAGTTGTCATAAAATATTAAAATGGATGTGGGAAATATTTTATGCAGTTTAGCTAACGTTAATAAACTGACAGATACGATGTTTTATGAATAAACGCCTAACAATTATAGAAAAACTCATAATTAGCAACTTTTTAACCCAAAAGCTTTGCTTTGAAGAATTTTCTATCAAACATGTACAAGAAATAGTTTTTATCTTTGTTTTCCATAAAATATATTTGAATTTATAAAGGCAGCCAAAATCAATGATAAAAAGGCATACTACTTAAGTAGTCAGTTTTTACAATAGATACGTTTTGGTAGGAGTCAGAACGAAGCTCTTGAAAAAGCCTGCATCCTATCCTGACTGAAATAACTTCAGAATAGACTGCACAATAATCAGTACCACAACTGGAGTCCGTTCGGATTATCGAAAGAGTATTAGTCTTCGCATATATCGAAATATTGCATGATCAACGGCCTCTGCTCCAAAGCGGGGTCGACCGAAGCACCACATACCCATGAAGGATATTTGGTTCAGTGAATGCCCGAAAAAAGTACTCAGAGTGATGTTGCGTTAAGAAAAATTGGCAATCACGTGAGCTTGTGGCGGTCCATTATCAACGCCACTGCGCTGAATCATCTTGCTTTCGTCTGTCAAACCTTTCATATGCGCGTGTGAGGGTTCAAGCTCCTGGTCCATCCACTGCGAGCCACCCTGGCTATGCTTTTGTCCATCTCACACCCTGGGTGGAGTTTCTGCTGCGCGAGTCTTGGGGAAAGCTGGAGGCCAATCAGTGTGCACCATTTCTCTGACTGGCAGCGAGTGACAAACGACGTGCCTTGGGGTCATGATTTCCCGCGCGCGGACATTCAACAACAAGTGACTTGAGAGGAGTGTGAGCGACGCGTTTCTGTAGAGCCCTTTGTCCAGCCGTACCAGGCTTCCCTGACATTTGACCTGGGGGAACCTTCTGTTGTCGACGATCACGTTAGCGACAAGCTCGAATGTACACTTTGAAGATGTAAAACTTTAGTTTAAGTAAGAGTAGAGTGTGTTCAGGAAAAAAGGTAGGCAAATAAAATATAATAAGCACATGAACGTTTAAAAGAGCACTGACAGATCGTCTTCAGTTTGCGTATCCTCCAGGAATTGCTTGTTGCTTAGGTATCCTTATAAAAATTAGTTCAAAAGATGTATTTTATCTGTTATTGTATTATTCGGGATGTAATTTATTTCAATGATTAGAATTGTATCCGATTTTATTGAAAGAGCCGTCATAAAACTTACGGTTCACATAATTTTACACCCCAGGAGACCAAATGGTGACTAAGAATTTAGCATAGGACTATCAGATTCACGGATAGACATACAATTTTCTGTCAGGGCTCGAGACTGAGACCCAAGGCAGAGTAGAACGAGTGAGTTCACAAGCAAGTTTCAACATCCTCCGATCTAAACCAACGAAACAACGAGCTCATAGTTCAGTGGGCAGAGCGTTAGACTTCTGATGAAAAAGATCGGGATTCGAGGCTCGGGGCTCGGGGGAGGACATCGATTAGGCTATAAAGGGCTGACAACGGCTAATAAGCCGGAAATATTCATTTTAGTCTACCTTGCATTTCTCTGCGATACTATCTGCATACTAGCAACTGCTATGACTGTCAGGGCTTCTGTCAAGGCCCAAGGCAACGTGGGGCAGATGACTTCCGTTAGCGGCCAGGAAAACTTTCATTGATGAGTTTCAATATCCCTCGACCTAACTTGACAAGTCAGCGAGCTTTAGGCTCAACTGTTAGGGCGTTTGACTCTGATCAAAGATGTCGCAAGTTCAAGGCTTGGATTGGACACCACTCGGGTCTGGGCATGACTGGCTGATGACGGCTTATAGGTCAGAAATTGCCATTCCAATCTCCCTTCTCTTTGCCAGCAATGCTCTCTGCCTACACCGTTTTCTGCTTATCCGTGGAACATTTCTGTGAGCTTTCTGAAGGCGGGTAAGCCCACTGAGATTTGGGATGTCCTTAAAGTGTTACTCAATACTTTTCGATTTGTCTGCCTTCCCAAATGGCTACCCTAAGGGGTGTGTTCTGTAGGTTGAGTCAATCAAACCTTCGAAATCAGAGAGTCTTTAACGCCTTACCATATGCTATGGGCTCATGGACAGTCTGTGATTTAAACCATTTTTAAAATCTCACTTAGGGATAGGGCTTGATAGGCGAAATAATCTGGAAATTCACAGCAGCAAATAAGAAGATTGCATAGTAACTTATCGCGTTGAGAAGGAATTACTTCGAGGGGGACTGTTGTGTATACATCCAAGGCAAATGCTTCGAAAGGTATTACAACCTTTTCCCTGTCTCTATGCTTCTCTGAAAATACTAAAAATACTAAAATGCTAAAAAGCTAGTTTCTTTATGTTTCTCTGATTCTAGGCGCATGATCAGAAATTCACCGACAAGTTGCCGTGCACGAATTAAGCGAATGGGTAAAACTTACTATTCCGCTAGCAAATTACGTAGATAAAAATTGTCAGCCAAGACAAGCGGAACTAAAATGACCATTTCTGGTTCACTTGCAGTCGTCAGCCAGTACTAGCCAACCCTAGGTTCTGAACCAACAAAGGCTAAATTCCGCGACATGTTGGTCAAAAGTTCAGCGTTGTACCCCATTTAAATACGGGCTCATTGTCCAACCGTTTCCGATCGGGATGAACGCTGACAGATCGCTAGCAGAAATCCCCGTCTTGGGGTTCACTCTCGAGCCGCGCCAGAAGCCGCACTGCAGCTAGTATTTTGGGCAGATGAAAATTGCCATAATTGCAGGGGAGACTCGAAGGGCCATTTTTGGCATATTTGCTATCGGCGGAAGAAGATGTGATCACTGGAACAAGAGTTTTATTTGCCTGACGTTTCGGATTCTACTTCTCGTTGGGCCCCGCTAGCAATCGGTGACTGTTCATGAAAGATCGCATCTGATTTCGTAATAGAAGAAACCAGACCGCATAAAAGCGTTTTTAATTATTTTGAATAGGTAAATGTCCGTGGGTAACTGTAAACCGATCTGTTTTAGGATGTACCTATCCTGGTGTGCTCTGTGTTTGTCGGTAACATACCATTGTTAGGTAAATTACCACTAGATTGTGTTTTTTTCATGATAGGTTTTTTCCAGAATGTGTGCATGCGCCTGGAGAAAAGGAGTTAATTAATAGAAGTTATTCTCTTTGGGTAACTCAGAATAAATAATGACAATTTTATAAAAATTGGCACCTCTTAAACGAATGAAGACACCTACTTTGTGAAAATAACGTACCGCGCATAATTTACGCTGCCCTCGTGACGGAGAATGTTTTGATGAACATCCCTTAACAGTGTAAATATCTACAAACGCGTGAATGTGCGCGAATATTAGCCAACGTTGATTCACCTTCACTATTCCCTATCCTAAAGTGACCATCAGCCGAAATCAGCCCTTTTTTCTAAAAAAACAAATTATTCTGCGAGGGAAGATTCACAACACACAACGTATCCTGAACAGGTCATCACTATTTTCAACATCAGGCCTCATCAGTTAGGTCAACTGTGGGTTGTTATTTTAAGCCATCCTGACCTTATTCTGACGAAAATGTCCATTAGTGGTGTAACTTCTTGTTCTAAGTGCATTTGCGTGCATTCTTTTTTGTTCAAAAATGCTATTTTTTCCTGCGGCTGAAAAGTAGCTCAAGGAAAAACTGCTGTCTTGTCATGTGCCAAATCTGATGCTACGGTTGAATTGCAGCCGCTTTGCAACGATTTATATTCACGTACAGTGAAACTTCGATCAATGAGTTTAATCCATTCTAACACCGAGGTCCTCATGTGGAACACTCGCCTTGCGAAATGTAGCCAATCAAACTGCATCAGTTCAGTGATTGGCTGCAAGCGACAGGGGAATCACGCCCTGGGAGCAAGACTCAACGACGGACAGAGGTACACTTATGCGCAGTGAAAACTCATTACCCGGACGACGGCTCGGCGGTCGTAACAATCATTCTGCTAGTGACGTGCTTTTAACCTAAAATGCTCGTAGGTGGGACCCGATGCTCCATTGTACTATATCATTTGGATAGATTTTGCATATTAATCTTCAATGCCTTTAGAAATGTGTCCATATTTTATTGAAAACGCGAAAAATGCATCCTGCCTTGAACAGATTTGTCAGAAAATGATGTCTACTTTACATTTTATTCTTAAAGACGGTGGTTTTATTTTAAAGTTGACTTCCTCGTGCACCTGCATGTAGGGCTTACAAACCACAAGCTATATACCGACGTCCTGTGGTATATCCAATTTTTATACCAATATAGCTATATACAAATGTCAGATGTGGAGGAGAGGTGGTGACACGCCTGATTTCAGCATAGCTAGGTTGTTCGGAATTTGACTGGGAGATTTTCTAGACCAATCAGGGCATGACAAACGTTAGCGACACGTCTAGGCACCCGCTCACACCGCACCAGCTACCTCTGCCCGATTTCGCATCCGGACTTTTTTTACTCTGCCTTGTCCTTGGACTCGGGCGGGTAAGGGTGAGTATGAGAAGTGCTGCTCAAGTCTGTTCTGATGAAAAATTAATTCACGCGCAAGCCATCGTCCTTGTGCCGACCCGGTTGTGTTCTAGTTCTCGCCGTCGTTCTTGTTGGCTCTCTCGGTTTTCCTTCTTTCGTCTCTTTCTTTCTTCCCTTGCACAACCTACTCTACAATGCTCACCTCCGACTTGTTTTTCCTTCTTAACCCTGCGCCCATCCCACCTCAGACGACCGATCAGCTAGGCGGTGAGCTGTTGCTGGTAGTTTGGGCAATTTGATGCGTATGAAGCAATCATGGTGCACTAAAAGCCGTGGCTTGGAGGGTTGCCAACTGACGGGATGACTTGGACAATACAGTCAATCCAGTGTGTGTCGTGTTGTGTGGATAGTGGCTGACGGGTGAACGGAGAGTCAGGCTACAATGACTCCGTCTTAATGTGGCTTGTATGACGCTCTCGGGCACGTGGGAGCCTACCTGGTGAGGTAGTGCTGTTGGTACGCGCGTCGAGTGTTGGTCACGCCAGCCGCCCGCGTCCTCCCCCATAGCCAGTCTTTTTGACTTTTGTCTTGCCATCGGGCTCAGGTGTGGGAGTAATCAGAGAGTGGGGTAGATCCGCCGAGTCTACATTCACTAGAATTCAGCTAAAGTCACACGTCTGCGTTCAGCTTGCTGAAGCTCATGGTGGATATCGCTGTGAGCGACGGTGAAACCACCAGATATTGTCAGAAATGGTGGTCGAGACTAGTTTTTAGTGGGAGATAGTCGCACACGATCAGTTAGAGGACACACTCGTCCATCTATTGTGCCGTTGGACATCACACTTGAGCCTACGCTACAAGGCAGCTGATGATATAGGCAGAAGAACCTTACCGACAAAGGAAAAGGAGACCAGGATGGCCATTTCTGACTTATAAGCCATTGCCAGCTAGTCGTACCCAATTCAAATGTTGCCCCAGGAATTGGTGCCCCGCTCGAGTTGCGAGACTAGTCTATCGCGACTAGTATTTTCTCTTCTTGGAGGAAAAACCTTCCTTCCTCCTTCGACGTTCGGCCACCAAAATGTCAGAGACCCTGCAATAAAATGGCTAGACTCGTCTGGACGTTGAGGAGGTTCCGCATCAGCTGGCCACCCCCGCTTTGGAGGAAAGTGCCCGAAGTATACCCCCGAAAACGTCTCTCGGTGGATTTGAGGAAGACGTGCATCCAAACGGCTGCCACAGTCTCCTGAGCGCCTCTTTGTTTTCCAGTCGGAGTGCATGGAAAATGTGCGCTTCCAGCCGTGTTCTCACACTGACAGGAAGCTGGCCTCCAAAACGGAAGTCTTCAGCAGCTCCTGTAAGTTAAACTCCTCCCCCCCCCCCCGGTCCGCCAACGCCCTCTGCCTTAGGCCAGCACCACCGGAAACAATAATGTTAATTCTTCCAGAAACGCGCTTCTCTTGACAACTTACATAATAATCAGTTATCCTCCTCTCTCTCTCGTGGTTGCTCTCCCCACGCCCCTAAAGCGCCTCTGTTTGATCTTCCAACGCAAGAAGACGGAGAAGCAGGAGGAGGGGTGAGGAGGAGGTACGACAGACGGCCAGCTGGTGGACCGTCATCTTCCAGGCCATTTGCCGCACAGGATAGAGGCGCTGCGCCGGGCAGACAGGTGGTGGACATAACTTAACTATAGAGAAAGAACCCCAATTTCATCCTGTTCCTTCTCCTGCGTGGAGCAGGATTTCCGGAGGAGAGAAAGCAGGAGAAGCGCCCATGCGCTGTACCAAGGCAGTGCAAAATTGGCAAATTATGGCCGTGGTGGTGGGAGTGGTGCGGAGGATGCTAACGTCAGCAGCGGCTCCCTGCGCTCCGTTGGCCTTTAAATATTCATTTGCGGATGTGAGGGAGGAGGAGGGCGTTGAAATGCAATTTACCGTCTTAGCGTGTGCCCGGGCTTTTTGGGTGCATAAAATAGCAGCTGCAGGAAGGGAGATTGAGTCACACACACACAGTGAGAGTTCCAGAGTACAAAAAATGTGTTCAGTCTTATCAGGAGAAAAAAAAGAGAACAGAAATTAGGGTCGGAGAGTTAAATGCCCCCTGCCTGACCCCACCCCCCCCCCGTCCTCGTCGGTCTTTCACAGTGCAGCTAATTTGCCGACCTTCAGGCGCGCAGTTTGTGTGTAAAGAACTGTCGACTGGGATTTTTAATAATACGGCTCAGGACTTGTGTTCTGCGATAAAAGAGAGCGCCCTTTGGCTCAATTGGCTAAATGCCCACTGAAGCGAAACTGATGTCCAGCCCGAAATATGCTTAAAGCCTGCCTAATTTTTACATGACAAGAGTTTCAACTTATTATTAGAAGTGGGTCAACTGAATTATTCAAATCTCCTAAACCGTCCTAATAATTGAGCTTAATAGTCATTCTGGTGGATTCTAGATGATGTCCTAGGAAATCCTGCCTGGGCAGTCAGCTTGCTCTATCCGTGCTGGTGGATTCCGTACGAGCAGAAGGTTGAGTCAGCAAATTGACCCACGTGCGTGATCAACTGCACGGCACACGGTGAGCCTCGTAGCTCAATGATAGAGCGTTGGCCGTGTAAAAGTATTTCCTGCTGCGTGGGTTCAACTCTGCCGAGGCCACGAATTTTTCACAATTGGTTAAACTGAATTATTAAAATCTACCAAGCCCTCCTAATAATTGTTAAAAACGTCAGAGAGAAGACGCAGAGAAAAAAACGGAGAAAGTGAATGACATGCGCAGCGCTCCCTCCCCTCAAACAGGTAGCCTCTGGGGAGATAAGTAAACTAACCTCTCTTAATCGGACCTGGAACACCTAAACGTCTGTGATCCTCTCTCATACATCGATGGGTTCATAGCCCTCCCTCATGTAAGCTGGTCAGCTGACTGACCTTGAATTCACGGTGACTTTGACCTTGACTATCACGTTGACCTTGACACTCGTCCTGCGCGCATTATTCGTAAGCTTCTCTTAGGCACCCGTGCTTCGGGGGGGGGGGTTGCATGATTGATTATGCGCTTCACTACCACCAGCCAGATAGCCACTTCAAAAAATAAGACTCAGGACTGGGCCTTCACAGGATTTTTTGCCTTCTGGTCTCAGAATTAGGAGGAAGAGGGGGGAGAGAAGAACGAGGGGCAAGGGGAAAAGGAAGAAGAAAGGGTTAATGAGTAGGAGGAGGAGAAGCTGAAGAAGGAGAATGAGGGGAACGGGTTTTGACTGAGAGGTAGAGGGGGAGGGAGGAGTATGAGGATTTCAGCGACCCATACGTTTAAAATGAAGGCCAGGTACTCATTTAGATGCCACGCAATTACTAGTTTGCTAATTTTTTCACACTTAACACTTGATTGTGCTAGAAGGGGACTCATTCTTTCGACCGGCCAAATTTCATTTTTTCGATTGACAAGATACAGTGGGTGCGATCTCATGTATGAGATTCATGACGAACGGCAGATCAGACTAGGTGCAAGCGCAGCATTGAAACACACTAGAAGGTAAACTGTGAATAGGTGAGCGGGAGTCGCCGTCAAACAACCGCCAGATATCAAAGCTTTTTACTTTCCTCAAACGGAGGTGAACGATGGTCCGTTTATCCTTGCCACGCACCACCTGGCTCGCATACAAGCCATCCAGTTGAGTGTTCCCCGATAAAACCATCTGCTGTTTGCACTTTAAGTGGCAGTGACCTAAGCAGCGATGAAGGAGAATAGTAGCTCCGCTTTCATCGAAGATTTCCGCCTCAGTGACCGAAGCTAGCCAGTGGACTGTTTGACACTCTCTATTCTACGTTGTCTGTTCGCATGATCGGACGATTTTTGGACGATTTCTGGTCCAAGTACGAAACCAACGGCCAGGAGGAGAGAGCATGCAGTCCCCCGTCCTTCCCCCCCCCCCCTACATAAAACCACAATCACAAGCTCAGCAGTTGCCCAAGCTAGAAGGGTAATAGTAGTGTAGGCTGTAAGCTAGAGCAGGAAGAGCGAGGGAGATAAATACGCATTATTTTGAAGGTAAGTGTCCAAACGTTTCAGCCAAAAAGGCTCGATTCCCTGCGATCAAGGGAAATAGTAATAAGATACTCAAAATATAAAGGTTTACATGAAATCCACATCTATTATGGAGACAGGTTTGCTGCTAGGAATGGGAGTACAGAGTGCTGATATGCCCACGTATGGCCAGACATATGTCCGAAGCCTTCGTGGCCATTAGTACTGATTAGAGAGCGTGAACGACCATACTAAAAATGTGATCAGCGAATTGCTTGAGCGTTTTACACTGTCGATGTTTTATAATGTCAGCTTAAAACACCGGCAGCTATTGAGAGCATTCGGAGGATAAATTTGAAAACGACCAGGTCTTTTTCAAGTAAATCTGTGAAAGTAAGTGGAGAGCAGTAAGGAATGAGGGGGAGAAATCAGACTTTTACAAATCGCGGTACTAGGGCTTGCGATGTGCGATATAAATCTTAACGGTTTACGAATTTTAATAAATAGGGCTAAAACATGAAGCGTAAATGAAACATTAGATACCAGGGTAACACCCAGGTATCGGAAAGAGTATACCTTCTTGGGCAGAATGTCTAAGGATTCAGGACTGAGAGGGGGTCACAATCAGAAAGCTCACTGGACTGACTTCTGGCCGTTTAGTAGAGGGCCACAATATGAGAGGAGTTTGATTCAGGCCCCGGGAAGGTTTTGCCTTCACGTCAGCTCATGAGTCAGGGCGGTGTTATCATGCCACTCGCGATAGCTACGTGAACCCCAAATATGCAGCACTTTCCTGTCGAAATCAAACAATGATAAAATACTTATAAGAGTTAATTCATACTCAGAAATAACAACTGCTTAGGCTGAAACACGACAACTGTTCGCGGTAAGCTCAGGACGCCTGAAGTTCACAGCGTGGTGGGAGGGGCGGTTGCTTTTGTTTGGGAGAAGAGAGGTCGGGCTGGAAGCCACGGCCCCAGACAGAGCAAATTGTGCTCCGTTTTACTGACTGCGTGACACACCTGAAGTAGAATGTTTTCAGAGAATTTGGATTTGAATGGCCAAGTTAACTCCCAGCCGTTGCTGGTCTAAAACACAGTTGCAACAACAAAAAAGGAGTTAAATTGGCATTTAATTGGCTCAGTCTGTTTACAGTGACTAGGGGATAAAAATTGCGTCCCTTAAGGGAACGGATTTTCGCAGGACTACATAGCATGCTTTAGGGGACACCTAGCTGATCAATCTCGAAATCCATTTTTGTTATTGATAATTTAGTTCTTTCCCGCGAAGAAGAAGCAATATTTGCTAACTATGCCGTAAGAATTACAGGCGGTGATCGATCGCATGAAATGTTGATCTAAATTCTAAAAACCTTTCACAATCAGGAAAGATTATTCAAGTGGGATTTTGAAATGTACTTTCTTGCACAGAACTATCAACACGAAAGGATATATACTGTCGTCTTAGATAAAAGGATTCCACACATTTTTTGCCTATCTACTCCAAAGTTTATAAAGATTTCTATCGGCTCTCAGCTCACCTGTCGTTGTGGTTCCTTACAAAACGCTTCAGTTGGCGAAAAAAATAGGAAATTGAAAGCCACCATGCTTTTTGCTTCCTTTAAGCTGTCAACATTCAGTCGATGCTGAAATCAATCTCTTGTTAGAATACCGGTTTTGAGGACGAAAAACAAGCAAAATAGGCATCTTCTTTCGATTTGCTTCAAGTGATGTGAACTGATTCGTTTCGGTTTCGCCGCCCTGAGTTTACGAGAGGTTTAAGGTTCCGTATTCTCGTTGATGAACGCTCACTTGACCTCTAATGGAACTCGTCTTTCTCGCTCAGTCTTGGTTCTCAACAGAGGCCCTGAAAATAGGCAGGCTGTATTATCGACGAAGACTAGGGAGACTGGAATGACCGTTTCTGGCTTATTCGCTGTCGTCAGTCAGACATACCCAGACCCAAGTGTCGTCCCACTAGAGCCTTGAACTCACGACTTTTTTACTCAAAGTCATATGGCCTAACCATTGCGCCACGGCCCCGTTATCTCTCCAATGTAGGTCAGGGGATATTGACGCGCATTGATAAACGTTCATTTGATGGCTGATAGGACTAATTTGTTCCGCTTTGCCCTAGACCTCGACAGAGGCCCTAACAGCCGGAAAAGCTAGTTGTTTAGGCAGATAATATTGCCGACAATGCCTAGGAAGACTAAAATGGCCATTTCTAGCTTATAGGCCGTCGCCAACTAGCCACACCCAGACGCAGGCGTGCTTTATGGCATGAAGAACGTGCATTAACGGGTGAATAACTTCAAATTGCCAATTGGTTTTCAAGTCAAATGCTCCTGTGCGGAGTATTTGGTCTGATTGACTTCAAACATTTGTCTTGTTCCTGCTTTAGCATTGCACTGTTAGTCTAATTGCTCATGATCTTGTGGAAAATAATCGTTGGGTCAGTCGGTATCACGAGGAAGATCTGGGAGGATCCTCGATATATAACGGTGCTAAGTGTGAGGTTGAGATGTATTACCTTGCAGCAGAGGTAATTTGGACACGCCAGAGTTTCGACTTTTGATTATATTTTCTGTTGACTGCCTGCTGAAAGTGCAATCATTAAAAATTGATAATTAAATAGTATGCATCTGCCAGTTGATTTTCAGAGCCTCAATAAAGGCACACATATTGTATACACAATTTCAGCGAACTCGGTATATATTAGTACGCAGTTTTTGCTACCCTTATAAATGAAAAAATATTCAATAGAGAAATACCAAAATATTGTTTTTCATATTGATTTGTTTTGAAAAAACACTTGCTCTTTAAACATTTTGCTCAGAGGGAGGGTTTATTCACATGTTAGAAAGTGATCTATTTCCCAGGATGATTTTGAGCATGATCTGTTCTAAAAGCCATAAGTTTAAATATAAGTAAACTGATACATGGCGTTAGAAATATATTTCACCGTTGTCGTTAAATTTTGCAACGGACTCCAGTCGCAGTACATACTCGATGGGCAGCATTAATAAACGGATAATTGCGATAATAATTAATTGGAATATAATATTAGCTGAACAGCAGTTGAAGAGAGCATTTGGAGTATGCGTTTAAAAATCAAAAACTTTTTTTCGAGAAGAAGAAGAAGAAGAAAACTCGATCACTGGGACAATACATTTATTCGCTTGACGTTTCGACATCCATCATGGATTTATCATTAAAGACATGAGTAGCAGAAACGCATGTTCGCTTGCATTGGCAACTCCTTTTTCAGCGGAGGGAGAGGAAGAATGCCGGCATTTATAAATCGCATGATTATGGTTTAAGAGATGTATGATAGGACAAAGACCGACGGATATAATAGAGGAATTTACAAATTTTAGGGAAACGGGTTTCAAAATGGAGGGAAGATGAAAGATTAGATGTCCGAGTAACACCAACGTACCTGAAAGAGAATACCTAGTTGGGCAGGATGCCTAAGTATTCAGGACTGGTAGTCTAGGCAGCTAGTATTGCCGACAAAGATAAGGAGACTGGAATAGCTTTTTCTGGCTCATTAGCTGTCATCAGCCAATGATACCCAACCGCATGGAATGCCCCACCGGCGACTCAACGGGTGTCAACCCTCTCCCCCCCCCCACGATCTAAATCAGCGACACGCCGAGGCCATGGTGCATTGCCCAATGCATTAGACTTCTGGGCGAAAGCTCATGGGTTCGAGCCGCGGCTGGGGCACGCCTTGGGAGTAGAAATGGCTGGCTGATGACGGCTAATGAGTCCGAAGTGGCCGGCAGTGTTATTCACTATTCCCTGGTTGGCTGGCCGATTCCCTACTCCTCCGTTAACAGTTGCATCGTCATGGCCTCCTTACGTCACTGATCGGACCTTCAGAGTAAGCCACAGGAAATTTTTCAAAATAGCCAGCTTTACCGTAGCTGCATAATGATCGTAGAAAAACGGAAGGTTAACCTACTATTCCTGTATGTGCCAGTTGGCTTCCGTCCCCATGAAATTGGGGTTTCTCTACTTGAAATTGATTTTAGGATAGCGGAAAATACCTTCAACAAGTTGCGCACTTATCAATTTTCCAGGGTAAAATCCAAGCAAAACATTTTCATCCAAGGCAAAACAAAAACAACTTAATGACTAAAAGGGTGACGGGCTAAAATCAGATCGCACTTTCTATGCGATGTCATTTTGGGAACTGCGGTAATTCGGAGATGATGTTGGTTCAGAAAGCCTCAATTACCTCATTTTGCCGTTCTGGCGTCCACTAAGTTGACGGATTTTAGGCTTCCCTTTTTCTGCATGTGGCATACTAAACATACTAATGGGAAGGGGGAGGAATTTTTGGCTTTCTGTAGGTAAACGAATACACCCTATCGTTGATGAGGATAGCGTTGCAGGCAAGGACAAAGGAGACTAAAATGGTCATTCCTAGCTCATAAGCCGTCATATACAACCGCGAGTAGTGCCTCACGCAAGGCTCAAAAACGCAAGACAACGAGCCCATGACTCAATGGTTAGTGTTAGAATTCAGATCAAGGGGTCGCGGGTTCCAGTCCCCCGTGGAGAACCACTTGGGCTGGGGTAGAACTGGCTGACGACGACTAATAAGCCAGAAATGGCCATTTCAGCCTTCCTGGTCTCTGTCAGCAATGTCCTCCAGCCCCTGTTACCTCTTGTGCTATCTGCATGTATTAGCAAATGCTGTGAGCGTCACAAGCCGATTTAGTAAACTTCTGTGGAGCCACAAAAGCCCACCTCCCACTGCCTTACAGAGAATATGCGGTTATGCACGGGATATAAGTCTACCAACCTTAATACTTTTCGTGCATTACTACAAGCCTGGTTATGTTTTTCCTCATTAATTCAAGGAAATTAAGTGCCTTCGACAGACTCCATTTACTACCAGTCCCCCTACCCCAGTACAGACCTTCATACGGTCGCGTTATTTGTCCTTCTTATGTATTTCACTACACAATGAGTCATTGCCTAAAAGGTCCCTATGGCCATCAGCCCCCCTCCCCTCACATTTGCATGGGTGGTCTTGTACCACAAAAGGGAGGAAACTGAGAGGCAAGTTACGTATTTTTTACTCGCAAAAGAATGCAAGGAAATAGCCTTTTATGCTTTCTCTCGGTGAAGTAAGACCCGATTTCCACGCGCGCCCGCACACACACACACACTGATACAGAAAGTGCTCACTACTCGGGCTGTTATTTCTATCACACGCGCAATGCATAGCGGCTAAAACGGAGGCCAACGCTTTGTCAGGGGTGTGTGTGTGTGGCATACTGATAAGTTCCGAAGACGGGCGGAAGCAGTGTATTATAATTGCAGTCAAAATTTCATTCATCGTCTCTCTGGCCTTTTGTTGTTTGCTGTAGATTCGGTTGATCTTGCATTGGAATGGCCATTTCTGGCTTATTAGCCATCGTCAGCCAGCCATACCCTGGCCCAAGTGGTGCATTACCCGAGGCTAGAACTCGCTACCTTTTCGATCAGAGTCCAACACTCTAACCATTGAGCCACAAACTCCTTGTCTTGCTGGTTTAAGTCAGGAGGTATTGATACGCATTGATGAACCTTCGCCGACCGCTAAAAGAACTTACTTGTCCCGTTCTGCTTTGGGCCTCATATCTCGAGCCCTAGTAGCAGCCACTTCTTCCAAATAGTGGATGGTGTTTAGGCCACTGGGGATGGGGGAGTTTACGTTATCTTTCGAGCTTCTCTCTCTCTCTCTGTTAGTCCTCACAGGCTACACAAGAACCAAACTC
>JAYGXS010000006.1:22435656-22467907 GCA_036362985.1 Ligula intestinalis | reverse complement strand
GCATGGGTCCTCGGTCGCCTGCGGCCAATCAGTGAACTGATGCAGTTCGATCGGCTAAGTTTTGCTTTTAACACGATGAACTCGGTGCCGCAACGGATTAATTTCGTTAACTGAAATTCCACCATCTGACAGGTGGTTTCTTTTTTCACCCGTTCACTTCTTCCAAATAGTGGATGGTGTTTAGGCCACTGGGGATAGGGGAGTTTACGTTATCTTTCGAGCTTCTCTCTCTCTGTTAGTCCTCACAGGCTACACAAGAACCAAACTCCCAAATGTTCATCAGCCTCGGCTCCCTTTCCTCCGCTGCCGCACGTGTGATCCGAGCTTGAGGATGTAAGGGTATCTTAAGCCCATGGCTCGGAAGCCTACCAACTGACAGTCAGTCTCACAGTCAGCCTTATGTGTGTTTTCGTGTAGTTGCCGGTTGTTGATCTGAAAATCAGGCTCTCTTGCTCAAACCTACTCAGGTGGGATCCGAACCAGGGGCGGCTACGGCCGTCACGGTAACTACCTGCTGTGCCCTCTCTACTGCCTCCAGTCTTCTTGAATTTGTCCTTAAGACCTTGCAGTGGCTCACACTGCGGTGCGAGTGCAATAGATACAACGCAAGTCTACCCAAACTACAACCTAATTCAAGCGACGTTTGAGGTCCCTGTGCCACTCTGCAGTGGTGCACACGGCGGACCTCGTCGGATACCAGTTTCTAACTGTTGTCTTCTTCAGAACTTCGCAGACAGGAGGTTGCGGCCTTCAGTTTGTTCGAGAGTCACGCAAGGGCATGAAAGAAGTTCAAAGTATTTTTGCAAACATCAAAAACGAAGAAGAAGAAAATTGTTTCAAAGAACGGAAAAGATAATGGTTGCTGTCACGCCACTTCGCACTGCGACGAGCACTGATGATTCAAATCCAAGGTCGCGCATCGGCGCGAAATAAAATGCCAAAGAAAGCGACACAATTTGACGGTTTATCCTAGAGTACACACAAAAGTATCGTGATTTCAAAGCTGCACCCCACAGCATCTCATCTAATCTTGCAGTGACAGCGATTATCGGTACAGGTACTGTCACAATCGTCCTCGTGTGGCCCTCCAAATAGGTCTTTTCAATGTACTGGTTAAGACTTTGAGTGTGGGCGTTAGTCTCATACTTCACAGAAAGCGTTCAAGCAGCCTTCGATCAGGCTATTTTTGCCAAAACGTACAAACCCTATACGCCTACTTTTGACACTGTACTATCCTTAGGGTGTGCAGCTTAACCCCATCCTGCATTTGCTTACCAGCTCACCGCAGTTCTCCTGGAGATCATATTGAGTGATGAGTAAATACGTCTTGCTTTACTAACTTTGCAATGCAGTGAAGGCTCGGATGATGAGTAATTTAAGTAACGAGCGAGACACTCGCAAAAAACGTGTTTCGATTGACGAGCTTCCACTCAGATAACGTGTTTTCGGTACGTGGGTGCGTATCTACATGTGTCTGGCATTGAGTCTGGTTACCATGGCATGGGTCAGTGACCACCTGCAGCCAATCAGTGAACTGATGCGATTTGATTGACTACATTTCGCAAGACGAGTGTTTTCCATGACATGCTCGGTGCCGGAATGGATTAACCTCGTTAAACTAGGTTCCATTGTACAAGCAAAATCTGCACGTGGTCTCGTCCTACTTGAACCTCACGAAATATTAAAATTGGAGGTGTTAGCCTGCCGCGAAGGTAGAAAGTTAAATTCGGGGGATTTATTTTTTGTGTTGCACGTGAGGTTGGAGCCTAAGTTGACTCGCTGATGAAATCATCGGCAGCCTAGTTCATCTTCGAAGTAATGAGAGCAAGTGCAAGTGAGGTACGATGTCCCAACCAGGAACCGTGTGTTTATTTAAACTTGAGTCGGGTTGGCAAAAAAGTAAACTTCAAAGTAAGCATTCAGCTCGTATTTTAATGTAGAGTGCTTTTCATCTGAATAACTTCTAGCTTTTTTGCGTCCCCGTCGCACATGGGGTTTCTTTTGACAAGTCGAGCCGTTTCCCTGATGGGATGAAACATACATCAATATAGTGCATGCATATACACCTGGTTCACCCTATCCATGCACCCTTCGTTACTTGTCTGAGTCTTTTATCAAACTATAAACTAAAAATGTAGCCAGTTTATCGCTTTTTAGGGTTTAACTTGCGGCTGATGTCAACCAATCGGACAAACAGGTTTTGACTCGATAAGGCATTCGACCTAATTCATAGTGGAAAATGAAAGGAGAAACGCATACTGAACTCTGGTTTCACAATGGTAGTATGCATATTATCCAGATACGGGAAATTACAACTTGTATAAGAAGTGACTTTTTGAAAAGTATCGGGTTTGCGCTGACAGTAACGAATCTTAATTCAGTTTCGAACATATCTAAGGATTGAACAGGCTTTCGAAAGGTTTTCTCAGCCACGTTTAGAAATGTACTTGGTGGACAGATATTCGATGGTTCAATAGCTAAATATTCATTGATTGTAACTAAACCACGCTATTAACAGGAACAAATCCCAATTGAACCATTTGAGAACTTCCAGACTAGGGTGTGTCCTACTGTTCTTCGAACGCAGTGGCATTTGCCTTGAAGTCCTTCGTGACGATAAGTTCCATCTCGCTAGCCAAAACAGCAGTAGTCCATAATGCCCTCCTTGCAGCATAACTTATAATGGGCTGAGAAATGAAAGATCGACCATCGGTACTGATGACGTCCCAAATATGCGGCACCAATATGGTCTCCTACAATCAGCCTTTTTAACGTCCGCCGCCCTCAGTCACCACAGAATTCCGCCCCCTGCTCAATCACAGATTGCTACAAGATGTCGCCTATCGATCGTCTCCATGCGGAAACCTCTGTCTTGCCGGTCGCCCCTCAAAACCCACTCCTAGTTCAGCAATTTTGGTGGACCTGTTCGCAACCCGGTCATTCAAAGCACGACCGCTTCCATGTTCCCAAACCTAGCCTTAATGTTCCACCGTCTCTGAGAGCGTTCTACAAGGAAGCTATGGCATCTTGTCTTCCGGATCTACCTGTTGATGGCTCTGCCATCATGACAGACCTCCAGTGTCTTCACCAGAGAGATGTTGCGGAAGCAAAACTCAGCTATCATCCTCCGGTTCATTTTTGGTGGCTATATACCTCCGATTGCGGCCATGGAACGGCAATTCTTTAGGCTCACTCGCTCTACCCTGGTGCAGCCACGCAGCGGCTACTTCATGCTCCTTCACCAGTACCAACACCACCCGACAGCTGTCCCGACTGCAGCGTCTCACCGCAAGTCAAGCCTACGGATAAAAGCGGGCAGGCGAGTTAAAGAAAGCAGTTCAGAAAAAGAGAAGATTCGATCGCTTGATCAAAATGACTACTGGCTTGACATTTCGGATTCTCACTTGAACCCATCATCAGAGACGATGGCCCATAAAGTGGTGCTATCTCTGAATGAGAGTAATGCTCCGGTAAGATTCGACTCCTTGAGGAGTTGCCATTGCAGTAAACACTCTACCTACCTAAGCTACGATGCCCTACCACGAGCCGTCGACTAAAACACACTTAAATCAAGTTACGCCAGTGCCATATGTGCTTTTTTACAGCAACGCTGATGTTCTCTTTTTCCCGAGACTGTGAATAGAAGCAGAGAGGTCAATTTCCAGAGACCAGTTCATAAGAGAAAATGCGAGCGCTGGAACAATAAGTTTATTAGGCTGACGTTTCGGACTCTTGCTCAAACTCATCATCAGAGACAATCGCAGATAAGGATTATATAAGCACAAGCCGTGGGCACGCGACCACATGTGTACTACAAGGAGCAGCCCTCGCAATCACTGTTGGTTTTCGTAGCTGATGCGACGATGAAATGGCAGTTCGCGCCCCAGTAGTTATTTTTGCCACGATTCCACAAACCTATCGAATGTTGTAAGATAATGACGCAGCAGTTAGCCGTGCTGTCATTGAAACTCGTTACACCCCCCGGCCCCCCCCCCCCCCCCCTCCACCACGTGACCGATCTCCCTGCTCGGCTAGGGGCTCAACTCAGAATAGGTAGACGGTCGGTCATTGTACTTGTCGGTGGATTGCAGGCCTGAGAATCATAAATGCAGCGGTTCGCAGCTTACGTGATTGCCACCTCCTATTAACATTCTGATCTTGTAAAGTTTTAAAATATTGCCACTAGCTGAGAGCTTACATCCCTCCTTCTGCTGCTGCTGCTGCTGCCTGCTTGGCCATTCGTGTTAGGAGAAGTCTAAGTTTTCCCGACGTAGTTGCTTTGCCCACAACTGCAATAGATCGGGTAAACGACTCCAGAGGTTTCCTGTCACCATAGTTGATCTGTTAGTAATCCGAAATTTCACAGCGCTCACATTTTCTCCCTCTTAAATTAAATTTTAAACGGATCTGGGCACAGTGGCCGACAACCCCAAACAGGCCGTCTACGTGGGCCACACACGAACTGCACCGAGTTAGTTCACTTCTTGGAAGTCTTCCCACCCACAACTCCTCTAGCGTAATGATAGATTCCAGTACATCAGATATAGGGGAAATGCGCTCATTTACGTCAGAATTAATTATCAGCCTAAACTCCTAGTTTCGCTCTATTCGATTGTCTGAGCCTACTTATCAAGTGGCGGTGACATTAGGCATATGGGTAACTAAGGTATGGCGCCACAGGCAGATGTGGCAGTACAATGGAGCATCGGGAGACGAGAAGCTCCACCTATGTGTATTTCAGGTAACGAGCGAGCCACTTACAGAAAATGTGTTCCTATGTACGGGCTTCCACTCAGTTAACGAGTTGTCAGAGCGTGTGTGCCCGCGTCCGCCGTTGACTACTCCTCCCAGGGCGTAAGTCGCCGGTCGCCTGCAGCGAATCAGTGTGATTGGCTACATTTCGCCCGTTTGGATCACTCGACTGGATCTCTGATCAGAAACCGGTGTTCTTTCCTGTTTAAACTGGAGTCGGTCCAATCGGACCTGCTCCTCGGATAATACTCCGCCCAAGTAAATAACGTCTTGATCGGATCGTTTCTGCTACTGTTTATGCTAATGTCTCTGATAAAGAATCCACGACGAACTTCGAAACGCCAGGTAAATACGAGTCTTTTTCTAGCGATCGCAGCCCCTTCTCTAAGGTTTGATCCCCATAAGTTGAGTGAGTGTGTCGCATAAAATACGATCCGGCTGGCTGACGCCATCAGTTTCTCACTTGAGTTAATTGCGCTTTGAGATAGGAAGATGGTTAAAAAAAAGTCTTCACTCACCGTTGATAAAAACGGGTAAGCAACAGAGCTACCGCCGAACGAACTAGGCATAATGAACGAAAAATGTCGACCTAATGACGAATCATCAGAGAATGAGTCGTAAGATTTAGGCCTGATATGACTTCCTTCAAAACGGCGCTAGATTCGTGCGCAGATGACATAATTATTGTAGTTTACATGAACAAGCAGTTATAAATTAGTAGCTAAGGAGTAAACTAGACAAACTGGTGTGGATATGGAGCAGAAAAAAGCGGCCCCATGCAACAAGCAATAAGTGCCCCTTAAAATCGATAACGTGGTACATGTGTAGGAGTCTAAGCCGTAGGTGTGCTTAGAGGAATACAATTATCCCGCTTAGTTCCATGTAAAAAGACAGGAGGTTAAACCACTATGATTTTTTAATTGTATGCAGAATTTCAGTGGTTGTCTGAAGCTCCGACGCGCGGCATGTCCGGGCTCTGCGCGCACATCTATCTGCCCGCGTGGCGTGGGCGTGAATGCCTTAACGTCATGCGAGAGTGAGTCACTGTCCGCTTGCTCAATTGCTCGGCCAATAAGAGTCTACGGCACCCGTGATTGGCTGTCTCAAAGACAACTAGAGGAGCGAAATCACGTGATGTTTTTCGGACATGGCACCGGTGCTACAGATGCCCTGGACCAAAATAGTAGGCAAAACGCCCGACGGGATGTGGCAGTACGCCGAGGTGCGAGTTCCCTCCCCCGCTATTCATATTCGCCCTCTCCCGGCCTCGATGCTCTTGCTTCTGTCGTGATGAGGAGAGGTTGAGTGCAGCAGATGCAATGCAAGTTTACTATCGCTATAAGCAATTCCCCGTCTCTGTGTGCCACCATGTGGTGGTAAATCAGTCAACCATCGTCGGAAACTACACTCGGACGGCTCTCTCGCTCGTTGATGAACATCCAACCGACCGCTAACGGTACTCATCTGTCCTGATCTGCCTTAGGTCTCGACAGAAGCCCTGACAGATGTAGTAATTGGAAGTAAAGGCTCACATACTCACATGTGTGCATCTGTTCACATGAGCACTCGGTTTGTGCGCTACAGGGGCGTGAACCATCCTCCTGGCACTAGCTGGCATCTGCTTGCTTGATAGACGAGGCAAGAGAGGGAGACTAGGAAACTAGAGCTCCCTGGCTCATTAGCACCGTCCTCAGCCATCCCAAAGTTCAAGCAGCCTGGGAGGCGGACTCGGAGTACTTTGCCACTGAGCCACTAGCTTTTTGTCCTGACGATTGCGCGTGGAAATGGTCATTAATGTAAGGGTTGGGCGTTCACTTGTAGCGAACTTTCTTAGTCATGCTTTCCTCGGACGCCGCGCGGACTAGGTCATGTCTGGCGGGACCACCACGCGTCCGCAAGACACCATAGTCAAGGCCTCCGTTCAAGGTCACTCCTGTCTGGCTTTCTCAAGGCGGTGTAGTCTCACTAGCAACCACTTCTCAAGGTTAGACCAGTGCCCGAGATGCGGACGATTTGTTTACGCTCATTCACTTCCAGAGCCACCGACTCACTGTTCGGTTGCAGACTCTCTGGACTCCGGCTCATTCATGGCTGGCCTGCACTCGTCTGGAAGTCACTTCTCCTATTGCTTACATACTACGCTTGTTCCTACCATAGTAAATTCTCCCTGACACTATAGCCTTTCAAGCCTTATCCTATTCCACTAGCTTATTTATGTTGGGATACGTTCTCTCGTCTATTATCTGGCCGGACCACATCGTATCCCGCACACTGATCGGTGTATGGGGCATGCCCTTTCCATTGTTTTGGTTCAAGGGCTCGTATAGCCACAGGCAGAAGAAGGATTACCAGGATGGTCATTCATATCTCACCATTCGTTGTTATCCAGCATGCTAATTAGTCATCGTAACGTAAGCAGCTGTTAGCAGCCTGTCCAACGCTCACAGAAACGTCGAGGCAGTGGGAAATTAAAAGGAAACAAAGGATAAATTAAAGATTGGTTAGCTCAGCCAGCTATTGATGTTCTAGTTTCTGCAGTATAAGCTTTGATAATAGCTCACCGAGCAAGTTCGCGAAATCACCCTGGAACTCTCGTCTTTTTGTAGTAGGCAGAGAGTATTGCCGGAAAATAGGTGGGAGACTGAAATGGCCATTGCTAGCTTATGAGCCATCGTCAGCCAGTCATACCCATACCCAGGTGCCTCAAGTTCGCGACCTCGTTGGTCAGAGTCAATTGCCCTAAAAATTGACCCACAGGTTCGTTGTCTTGCCGGTTTAGGTTGAGGAATCTTGATAATCGTTGATGAACGTTCTGTTCTGGACCGTTCTGCATTGCCTAAAAACTTTACTATACAGCCTGAGAGACAGTCACAGGTGACTAAAAAGTATCGCCATGAGAAAAAACCAGTCGCACTAGACTGTCCCCATTCATCGTTGATAAAAACGGCTCGGCAACACTGTTAACACAGACAAAACGACCTAAAATGACCGAAAACTATCGACAGAGTGTGGAGCGCGAAATTTCGAGCCTGATATGACTCCCTCCGAGAAGTTACTAACATCGTAAGCAAACAAAAGTCCACGGTCCTTTTCAACAACTGTGGAGTTCTCCAAGGCTCTATATTATCTCCTCACCTTCCCTCCCTCTGTAACGGCCCAAACTGAACCTCCCTTGTTTTACTAGATATCCTTAATGTCACCTGCCTTTTTCTCGTTGTTACCAGGACGCTGATTGGAGGACACGACCGTCGCACGCCGCCGTTTCCCGACTCTGCTATGTCTCGTCCACGTCGACTTTTCCTATGCTCACTCCCTAATAAACGTTACTTCCCTATTACCACTTATATTCTTCGGATATGAGCCGACAATCTAGTTCTAGTGCGTCTGTTTGTGATGACGAAGAACCCCAAATAGGAAAGGAGTTCGAAGACAGGAAGTCCGTCGAACAGAAGCCGCCGATACCGAATCCGTTACCGTGCAACCAGTGTACCCTACTCGCCTCGGACGCTACACCTCCACACCGACGACCTACGATCGCCAAATGCATGCTTTTATTCAAGAATTAAAGATAGGCGAACGACCGTTTTCGATTAATTCATCATCAGGCGTGTACAGTTATATAAAAGGGGTAAAGTTAGCAAAAGTTTAAGCAACCAATCAACGGTATTCAAGGGGGAGGGGAACTGTTGAGAGAGATCAAATGGGGGGGCAGGGGGTGGAGGAGAGTGTCCCCCAAGTAGCTCATATCAACAATAGTCTCGTCACTTTGCGGCATCGTGACAGTTGTCACTGTCTGCTCATGATCTCGCGGCATGCTGAAAGGTATGCGGACGGAAGTTGAGTTTTTTCTCGGCCACGGGTGCCTTTGGGCCCCTACGAAGGCTTTCTGCGCACACAAGACCGGGTTTGTGAGTCGTATTGCCACGGCTTCTGCCGTCGCCAGTATCCGTTGACGCGGGAATTCGGAGTGTTTCCCTGGTACTTTATACAGGACTCGAAACGCTTCGTTTACGTTTACCCGGTGACCGCTGTCAACCAAGTAAGCCAAAATCGCACTAGATATTGACTTGACCTCGCCTTTGCTTAGCCAGGCAAGATGGTGTTCTCGCATGCGTTTGGACTGCCGCCTAGTTGTTCGACCAATGTAACTTGCCCCACAGGAGCATGTGAAGTTTTAGATACACATTGATGAGGTCTGGAACGGGAGTCTATCTTTGCCTTCAAGGCGTAGAAGTGGAGTGCTTGAAAATACTTCTCTAAACTTAGCTGCTGGCTAAGTACGCGCGATTGCAGCGTTCAGGCGAAGCTGTAGAAGTTCGCTTGCTGGATCACCTTGAAATGGCACTGTAAGAAATATGGTTTTCTTCTCAGCCTTTGGTACCTCCGGTCTTGATGGACGTTTCCCCATAAACTTATCGATGAACTTCTCGGGAAATCCGTTTTCTTGTAGGGTATTTTTAATGAGAACGAGTTCTTTCTCCAGTTTCTCTGGGGAACAGATTATCCTGGCTCGGTTCGCGAGGCAGTGGACTAGGCCCCGTTTTTGACTTAACGGTACAAAACTGTAGAAATTAGTGTATTGTCCTGTCCAGGTTTTCTTGCGAAATACACCTCTACTTATTGTTCCATCCGATCTTCTACTAAGAAGGACATCCAGAGAGTGGAGGCAATGTCTGTCCTCTTTTTCTAAAGTGAAGGTTAACGCTGGGTGCACCTGATTCACTTAAACTAAGAAAGTGTCCAACTCAATGCTCTCATCTGCTTTTATAAATATATCGTCCACATATCTAGCATAAGCATGAAGATCCTGTATAATCGGGGAAAAATCGTTGCTCTCCAGTTTGCCCATGAAGGAATCAGCTAAAAGAGGTCCTAGTGGTGATCCCATCGCTACACCATCGATTTGGCGACAAAATTGTCCATTAAAGCTTAATTCCACGTTTAACGTACAGCGAAATAGTAGTTCTTTTAGGTCTCCGGTCGGCATGCTTTATGTTAAATATGCTGATGATATGGTTGATGGCCGTCCTCTTCAAAGTCAGATACGTCTCCAAGTACTGAAAGATGGCCTGGACCACGTCTCATCATAGTCATCAGCAAATGGCCTTCTACTTAACGACCGGAAATCAGTCCAGTGTATTTTTTGACTGCGACCCTCTCCAAGTCCCGAAACCATTGACATTCTGCCCAACGAGGTATCCTATTTTCGGTACCTTGGTGTTACTCCAGCATCTAACCTCTCATTTAGTTTTCAGATCGAAGGCCTTATTATTAAAATCCGCAAACTGTTATATTATTTCCGTCGCTTGCGATCATATCGCACACCGCAAGGCCTAATCTCGTGATTTATAGATGCCTGCATTCTCCTCTCATTCTTTACTGCTCTCCAGTTATTTTTCCAGCTTTACTTAAAAACACCTGGTCATCATTTAACGTATCCTGTGAATGCTCTCTTCAGCTGCCGGTGTTTTTTATGCTTTTTGGCTGATATTATAACAGTGATATTTTAAAACGGTCAAACAATTGGCTGGTCACATCCTTAGTGACATCTCTCGCCGTCTCCACCTTGAACTAATGGTTGCGAAAACTTTTCGTAATATGCGCCGAAACATCCATCATATGCCTTGCCGTACATCGGCATATCAGTACCTTGTTATCCCATTCCTAGCACGCTAGATCACGTGTGAAGAAATGTAAATTTAGAAGTTGAAAGCTTATCTGTCTCCATAACAGATGTCGATTTCGTGCAAATCTTTAATTTTGAATATTCTGAGAACTTTTACCTTTTAGCATGACCCCTTACCTTAACTTATCCCTGCTCTGCGGGAATGGATCCACTTTTTTGCTGAAAATGTTGGATGTTACCTTCAATATATAGCTTTCTCTCTCACTATTGAACTTCAAATAAACAGACAGTGGTGAGCCTGAGTAGCTGGGGAGCCAACCGACGTAAACGTAAAGCAGACAAACATAGCAGCCCAGTTTAACAAGCCTTAAGTGCCCCTAAAAGGGGCAACACGGTAGATGCGCTCGGCTAAGGTGCTAGGTGTTATTCGAGATGCACTTCCATGCAAAACGCCGCACACGGGGAATAGGGTGTGGCAGTATCCCGCCAATAACATTCATCCTCCCTCGGCCCCGATTGTCTCGACTTCGTCGTAGTTAGGGGAGGTTGAGTGCAGTAGGCACAATGCAAGTCTACTTTAAGCAAATTCACGCGCAAGTCACCGTCTCTGTGTGTGTGTGCCACCATGCTGTGGGAAAACTGTGAACATCGTCAGTACCTACCAACAGAACTGCGCAGGCAGAGAGATAGTCATGAGCATAAACCAGCCTCATCTCGAGCGGCACAAGAAAGGCGACAGGCAATGCAAGTTTGTTTTTAAGTGCGCATGTCAACTGCAGTGCGAGTATAGCTCTCTGTTGAAGTGGAGCCTCGGACATCAACCTAGAAGAACTATATTTTGTGGAGCTGTTAAGAAATGGCACAGTGTTATGCATCGTCCCCCTCTCTCCGCTCACTCAGCATCCGCTTCTTACCCCGCCCCGGATGACCAACATGTTGTGTCCTGCGCAGTAGCAAGATGGTAGGGGGGCTAAAACTAGTCCACCAGTAGAAGTCTGCCCCCCCCCGCTCCTGCCCACGAGCCGCGAAAATAAAACTGTCTCCTCCGTCAAATACGACTAATTCGTCAAACAGGCGTGTAAACAAAAGTGCAGGGTTTGGCGCAAAAAACACCTCCCAGCGCTGCACACATACAAGCAGGGGCGGACTTTGGTGAATTAGCCAGCAAGTCTTAACTGGCGTTTTGTTACGGTCGTTTGCACGACAGCGAGTGTCCTCTTGGTGAAAGAGGCCTGTTTGTGCTCAACACGAAACATACGACTGAATGAACGAGAAAGTATGGTTTGAAGGTGGCATCCAAGGGTTTCGGCAAAAATGGCTCTATTCACTGAGACCTAGAGATGATGATGAAGGCGATATTGTATCTGGACCTCCAATCATTGCGCATATAAACTTCACATGTATTGCGGATTTCCGTATACTTTACACACAGGTAGAGTGCCAATATGCCGATGTATGGAAGGATGTATGTCAGAAGCATCGAGGTAGACTTCGTAGCCATTAAATCAGAGTGAAGTGCATAAGCAATCTCATCAATATTGCACTCAGCAAATTGCTTGACCGGTGTAACATCCGCTTAAAAAGGCGTTAAAAAAATTAGCAGCTGAAGAGGGCATTCGGAAGATACACAGAAGAGAATGAGGGCATCTATAAATCACCAGATTAGGGCTTGAGGTTCACGATATGTACGTAGCCAAAGGAAATAATATCGAAGTTTACGAATTTTAATAGAGGGCGAAGAAGTGGTTTATGAAGTGCACCTCATAAACCCCTAGTCCCAACATTTTAGCTAAGACAATGGTGGTTATAGGACTTTATGGAGCAGAGAAGGAAATTTTTAGAAGTAAGTGTAAAGTGAAAAAATGTCAAATTTGCTTCCCGCGGCCGCTGGGAGTAAGTTGTTCCGCATGTAAATTAAGGGTGTAAGCGATGCTTCGCGCCGCGGATTAGACTAATCTAACTACAGAACGGTAAGTTGACGTAGACGACCTCTTAACCACCATTTCTATTTTTCAGGAATTTCAAGAAACCTGCAATTTGATAATCAGATTTTCTGCAATAGGTTGAACGATATTAATCAACGTCATTTCGAAATGCAACAAAATAAGAATGCATATACCCGTTGTTAAAGTATATTCCACTGCCTATCCTAATTCCCCACCTATAAAACCTTACAAACTTGGTTTTCGTAGGACAAATGTCGGGACTAGGGATTAAGGAGGTGCACTACGTAAACTACTATTGCCAAAGAGACCATCAATATGAAGAATAAATGAGAGATGAGACGCCAGATTGACACCAGATACCGGAAAGCGGATACCTTGTTGGGCAAAATAATAAAATAATAAAATACTTATACTACTTAAATCATACTCAGAAATAACAACTGCCTGGGCTGTAACACGACAAGTATTCGCGTTTTTGTGGGCAAAAGCGTGAAGTTCAGCAGGCCTGAAGTTCAAAGAGGGAAGCTGCTCGCTGTTGTTTCGAGGTAGTGCTGTGGGACTCGAAGCCGTAGCTACATCCAGGGCAGATTCCGTTCTGACTGCACGACACACCCGCATTTTAATGTTTTCAAAGGGTTTCATTAGAATTGACTTTTTTTCTCGCATACCTGTCAAATTATCTCTCAGCAGGTGCCATTTACTTCCTGGTTTCAACAACAAAACGGATGCTAAATTGTCATTTAATTGGCTCAGTCTGTCTACAGTGACTAGAGGGATAATACTGCGTGTCTTGAGGGAACGGATTATCCCAGGACTACACAGCATGTTTTAGGAGACACCTGGCTGGTCAAAATAGAAGTATGCTTTTAGTTTTTACAATTAATTTTTTAATACTTTTTTTCTTTCACGTAAAATATTCAAAATATTTGATAACTATACCGGAAGATTATCAGTCAGTGACCAATCTGGAAAAATAACCTGAGAGCGGAAGAAAAGACCAAGGGTTATATCAAAAACATAGTCAAAAACCTTGAAGTTTTCAAAAACGCCACATATATTATGGATTTCTGTATCTTTACACATGAGGTAGCGTGCTAGGAATGGGAGTACGACGTGCTGACGTGCCTATGTACGGCAAGACATCCGTCAAGAGCCTCGGCGCAAAGAACGGGAAGAGTTCGCAGCCATTAGTTCAAGGTGCAGAAGATAAACGACCTCACCATGAATGCGATTAACAAATTGCTTGAATGTTTTAAAGTGCCGCTGTATCATAACTTCAGCAAAAGTACAAAATAGGAAACACCGGCAGCTGAAGAGAGCAGTTAGAGGATCCGTTTAAAAATGACCAGGTCTTTTTCAAGGAAAGCTAGAAAAATAATTGGAGAGCAATTAAGTTTGAGTAGAAGAATGGAGGCATCTATAAAAAGCTTAAATCGCTTAAGGTGTCTGATATGGGCGTACCCGGTGGATATAGTATAGAAGGCTGCAGATACATCATAGGGGCTATCGTGCTGCCTGTGTACACGGTAGTAAGGATGACTTATATGGCCCCCAGGAAATGAGTATAGGCACCGCCTGCAAGATACATGGCTTTGCACCAAATTAACGGTCAGGTTCAGTTTACGGTTAGATTAAAGGCTAGATTTGGGTTTAGGGGTTGGTTTAGCGTTACTGTTAGCTGTAGTCTAGAGATTCCGAGTGTCTAAGTAGAAGTGAAATCCAGACACAGCAGCCAGCGACTGGCAGGCCACTGTTTGTGCAAAGACTAAAACCGGTGTTTCAACCAAAGGGATCAAAACAGGCGCCTTCAATTTTGCTAAGTGACACAAGACGGAGTCTGCTCACTATAATGCAACCTCGGTTAACGAGTTTGATCTTTTTTAGCACCGAGCTCATCATGTGAGACCCTTGTCTCGCGAAAAATAACCAATAAAAGTGCATTAGATCACTGATTGGCTGCAGGTGACCGAGGGCTCACGTCCTGAGAGCAGTATTCAATGCCGGGCAGAGGCACACACATACTGCCAGCTCATCTACTGAGGGGAAGGTAACCAATCGAAATAAAGTTTGTGCGAGTGTCTCGCTCGTTACCTGAAATGCTTGTTGATGGGGCTGCAGGGAATGCAAGCTCACGTCCTCTGCGTCTCATTTGTATCCATATCCCCTTTTAATTGAGACCGCAGTTTAGACTGAAAATCTAAAAAACAACACGAAATGCTTGCAAATAACGTTAACTGTATTAAATTGTCTATATTTTTTCACAGAAATTTGGCGTCCGTCAGGAGTAATTAAAACACGGCGGAATATTGCCGCTTCATTAACGGAGCTTACGCTACTCTCCCACGGTGGCTAGTTATTTAGGCAGATAGCATTGTCGGCAAAGAGAGTAGAAACTTTACTAGCCACTTTTGGCTCATAAGTCGTCAGCATCCCGTTATACCCAAGCCGAAGTGGTGTACCATCCAACGCTCGAACGCCCGACTTGCCGATTAGAAGTCCAGCGTGTTAGAACGGTAACAAACTGTGTTGTCACTGTCCAATTACACCCTTTGGAAAACCCCAAGGAGGAACGCAATAAGAAGAGTGTAACTTTGGAAGCCATACGGAAAAGGATTTAATGTGTACAAAACCCGGAGTTGCCTTCTCGAATGGCAGTTGCCACTGGTTGATCTCCAGCGCGCTGTTGTCTCGTCTCGGGGTTGAGCCCGACAAAGGGAGCGGACTGATGGTGCCCTCGCAGTCCGTATGCACTAACTGTCTGAGAGGTGACAGTAGATTTTAAGTGATTGTCAAGTGCAGTCGCTTGTGGCTTCATTGGCTGCATTGGGATGAGGTCACGCGAACAGTTGGTCCTCGAGGGACTGCGACCATTTGGACACGCGCCTTGACACGCGTACGTGTGTCCGGTTTAAGGTCATTGTGTGTGGACAGTAACTGCAGCGGCAAAACCACCGCGAAGGCATATGACCTTGAAGGTAATCCTCTGGTGCCAAAGGAATCATTGTAGCAGTGGCTGGCAGGCACGACGCCTTAGTAGAGCCTGCAAGGCTGCTAACTTTTGGTCAGGCCACACTCCTAACACAGCTCTATAACCACAGTTATTATTCCAGATAACAGCCATCGAGCCAGTACATCGGGCAGGCCGCAAGAGGTCAGTCAGCCTTTTCAAACAGGTTCTTAAGCACCCGAGACACTAGCCGACATTTTCCACGGCTTTTAAGTTGAAAAAAAGACGCTTATATGTGTTTGTACAACTGTATACTTCGCAGCAAAGGCACTGTCTTTTGCATCAATCCATGTAGGAAAGCATTTTGGCTTCTAACCGGGTCGATTTTTTCTACCGTAGGCCAAAAAATTCCAGAAACAGTGACAGACATTTCAATGGCTAGGCCCGGTTAGGAAAGTTTACGGCAGTAAAACCGCAACACTGAATGACGCATTCTACGCTGTCGTATTCGTGCCAAATGGTTTGCAAAGGTACATCCACCGAAAATAGTGACAATGTACTTCGTAGTGAAAGCTGGGGCTGCTTAGGGCGTAGCAAATGAAAAATTATTCACTTTTTCAATTTTTTGGTGGATCCTTCTTTCCACCTAAAGCAACCTCAAGGTGTTCCTTCTTTCAACCAGAGAGCCGGTGCCAGTTCAGAAGCAGACCGTGGTTAAAGTAAACGATGGCTAGATTTAGTAAAAGTTTGTGTTATCATGCCTGTCTCCGACGTGCAAATCGTCGGTTTTGAACGAAAAGCTTAGGTCTAGCTGTCAACTTTTTCCTTCCAAAGCCAATATTTACAAATGAAGGAAAATTTAATAGACTAAGATAATTTTGTCTGAATTGCAATTTAAACAGTAGAACAACCTGCTAATAGAAGCGAACATGTGAGTTCCTGAAAGCAGTTCAGAAGAAGATGCGATCACTAAAACAGAAGTTTTTATTTTCCTGACGTTTTGGATTCTGTCCAGAATCCTTAATCATAGGTAATCGTGGGAGAGCAGAACAGACTTTTCTATCCGAAGTAAATTCTTCCTTCAGTAATAAATAGAAATAACTTTCTGAACCAGATTTTGAAAAAAATGAAACTTCTTGTTAGCAGCGTGAGCTCAGGGGCATTGTTCTAAATTACGTTTCCAGAGATATGTACCCTATGTATATGGTGCAGTACAAATTACTCTAATAATATAACAACTCAACTCGCATAGAGTGCTCAAATAATTACAGATACGAGGGAAAAGTCATATTGGTAAACAATTGTTTTCAGTCATTCATCATCAGGCCGATACAGTGACATGGAGAATTAAAACGGCCAGTTAATTGCAGTATGACAGCGCCACATGTCCTGCATTTCATAGCTGCTCTGTACTAAGAGTAGGTTCAAAGGTATTCATCTATATTCCCTTAATAAATCTGACCTGACTGTTTACCAACGCACCGGTCTCTGAAACCATAGAGTATCTATGGGACTTTATTCGGGAAACTGACTACCAGATAGGATGACAGTAGAGACACTAAAATAACTAGTGACGTGCTGCGCACAAAATGTACAGTTTTCTGCAATGGCCAGCTATACAGACAAATGGCCGGAGTGGCTGTGGGCTCACAACGTGGACTATTCCTCACAAATGTCTTCATGAGCAAGATCCAGGAAACGAAGCTCGAAGACACTAGCAATGACCTGGAGTTCTATGGTCGATAAGTGGCTATTATTTTTTGCCTCTCAAAAAAGATAATTGATATCGATGGTCTAGTCCAAAATTTTAGTACGGACTACACATCGCTAACATTTACAGCGGAAACGGGGGTAAACAACGAAATCGCTTTCCAAGATGTTCTCTTACACATACAAGAGGAGGGTTCAATGCTATGCCGAATATTCAGAAAGAAAACCAGGATGGGGCAAAACGTTAATTTCCACAGTTTCGTCGTTCTCCTTAACTGCAAAACGAAACTTAGTCCAGGGAATGGCAGACAGAATATGCAGCATCTACTCTCCTGAAATTGTGAAACTAGAATTGCAGTAGTAGCAAAACATACTCCATGAAGGTTCATCCTTCGGAACATCAAGGAATGTGTTGCAAAGGCCGCAGTTGCGACGGCAGAAAAGAAAGATTTATTCGTAAGACTGCCTTTTCTTGGAGATGCAGTAAGTGAACTGGTAAGACAACGCCTGGGGACAGCAGTCACAAGTGTCTTCCGGGTGGCAAAATTACGCATATTCTTTACTAATCCTCCCCTTCTACGAATGGGAGGTATAGAACGGACTACCGTTACGGGCTACATCTATGCGCAGCTATTCTTTCACCTGCTCCTGTGAAGCGGGATATATTGGCCAAACAACGCGAAGTCCGGAAAATAAAATAGGCGAACACACGCCAGCCTGATTTAGCAAGGGAGAGAATCGATCGATTTCAAGCTCAATCCTCGCCTACCTTAATGATACGAACCACCAAGTGGACGCGAGAGAGGCCTTTCAGGTCACATACCACACACCGACACACTACTCGAAAGGCCTGCGCAAACGGGTACTGACTAGAGCCAAGGCAGTGGCAGTCCGTTCAGCGAAACCCACTCTCTGCTGTCAAAAGGCGCTGGTACGAACAATCTGCCTCCTTTGGTCGACTGAAAGCGGTTATCTCATCCCCACGGAAGCCACGCCATCCAAAAACACACCAAACGAAGCCACAGAGAATAGCCAAGCGCACGCTGCGCAGTTGACGTACAGATCTCAACCCGCTGACCGAGAAAACATCCTCTCCGTCTTCTCTGCACATCGTAGCCAATGTTCTTAACGCACTGGCGTTCAGAAGAAGATTGAAACTCTAGATGCTGTGTTACACCTGCCCCCAACTTGACGATCATATAAACACTGCAATTTGATTTCTCATGTCACTGTATCGGCCTTATGATGGATGATTGAAAACAATTGTTTTCCAGTATGATTATTCGATCACAGATACCTACATACATGCATAAATATGCGCAAAGCTTCGAGGTCTAGATATAATATTGTCCTCATCATGCCTGGAATAGATGAAGGCGACATATATGCATGCCGGCATACATAGAGTAGGTGGAGTATTGCATGAAATATTCATTGAGGATAATTTCTGGAATGTGGTCCAAATATTGATTAACTCCAGATATCTCAGTCACGCCTGAATGTCGGATTTAAATGTTCGTCTTGATGACTGCGTGGGAGATGGCCACTGTATATTATTCACTACCTCTTATTGCTTCTCAGTGCCATTGTAAATGTACAAATGTTGAATAAGTGAAGTAAGTTGCGTTCCGAGATGATATGATGAAAAGAAAGAAGATCTTCGGAAAATCGAGTTGCATTCGTGAATTTTCGAACATGTATCACGTGTTCGTCGTCAGACTAAATTTAAAGTGAGGGCTGGGAATGTCGCAGCTGCGCAACAGGTCTTCTCCGGCAGAGGAAACACCATCAAATCCTAGCTTTCGAGGAGAGAAAGGGGCTACTCTCACTGAAGGCTGATGACAGTATAATCATTGTGCCCGCTGACAAAGGTGGGGCAACTGTCGTCATGGACAAGACCGACTACGTCAGCAAGGCAAATCAAGTCTTCAATGACTTCGAGGCGTACACACCACTCGATGCGGACCCAACTAAAAAGCAGACTGCTGTTATACAGAAGAAGGTGAGAGAACTCTCTCGGTTGAAACTCATCACCCCCGGGGACACCAAATTTATCAACCTTAGCGACCCTCGTATCGCACATGCGTATGGCCTTCCAAAAGTGCACAAGGCTGATGCGCCATTGAGGATGATAGTGCCACTAATTGGATCCCCCACCTACAACCTCGCCAAATGGCTTTACAGAAAACTAAAGCACCTGAGTGATGCATCGCAATGCAACGTCAAAAACTCACAGGCATTCCTGCATAGAATTCAAGGACTTCAAGTAAGTCCGGATGAATGTATTATGTCATTCGACGTTGTTGCTCTGTTTTCTTCTATACCGCACGTTTTAACCATCGATAGTATAGAGCGGCGCCTAGATGAAAATTCTATCGATATTCCGAAAGAACACGTGTTGGACATGCTTAAGCTCTGTCTCAAGAACTATTGTCAATTTGATGGCAAGTACTATCAGCAGGTGAAGGGTACCCAAATGGGCTCGCCAATATCGGGGTTACTGGCCGAGCTAGTCTTACAGAGACTAGAAGAGGAGGTTTTTCGAGCTGTAGAACCAAAATTGTGGCTCCGCTACGTAGACGACACATTCGTCATCATGAAGACTTGCGATGTCGAACGGCTGCACCAGAGTCTAAATGGGGTCTTCTCAGAAATACAATTTACCCGCGAAGAGGCAACAGGAGACACCCTCCCATTCCTTGACGTGAGGATACAAAGACTCGCAGATGGCAAACTCGCAACAAGCGTCTACCGAAAGGACTCCACTGCAGAAATCATCCTTAACTATAGGAGTCACCACCCTGCGGCCCATAAAAGAAGCTGTGTTCACACTCTTTTCCAACGGGCCTACCGTTATTGCGGTAACGATGATTTGCTCAAGAGAGAACTAAAGTACTTGTGCAAATTTTTCCGGGCCAATGGATATCCGACAAGTTTTGTCAAGAATTGCCTTAGACGTCGGGGTCAAGCACAAAACCTCCCTCCCAACGATGTTACATTGCCACGGAAATTTTATTCTCTACCCTACATGAATGGCGTATCTGAAACCATCTCTCGGCAACTAAGTCGCTTTGGCATCTCCGTTGCCCACAAGCCCGCAACCTTACTGCGCGCAAGCTTATGTCGAGTAAAGGACGCTCTACCCGTGGGACAACTAAGTAACGTCGTTTATCGTAGACCGTGTGCTGGTTGCCCTTGCGTTTATATTGGCCAAACAGGCCGACGCCTTGAGACTCGCATCAACGAACACAAGTCAGCCGTTCGCCTACGGAACCACTTATCACTCGTATTTGCACACTCCATTGAGTGTGATCACCGCTTCAATTGGGATGCCACCGACGTGATCGCAATGGCTAATACGCGACAAGCAAGAGAATTCCTTGAAGCTTGGCACTCGAATCCGGCTAGTGTAAACAGGCACATAGAGCTTGACTCACACTATACCGGGTTTCGTGCATGGTCTACTAATCTGGACACAGCCTGAAACAACAACTGGTTCTCTGTGCCCGGTCAAGTGGAATTTCTCTGACTCTTAACCAGCCCCCTCCCCTCCCCCAAACACGCGGCCCATAGTCCAAACGCTAACACCCCCCCTCCCCTCACTAGCACAACCTATCGCCGCGGTTGTCACGTCACCATAACCCTTCCACCCAATCCCCCCCCTTCCCTCCCCCGTCCGTTGTAACCTCTGCCTCCAAAACCTCTAGTGCGACATTCTCAGCCCTCACTTTTAATTTAGTCTGACGACGAACACGTGATACTTGTTCAAAAATTCACGAGTACAATTCGATTTTCCGAACATCTTTCTTTTCATCGTACAAATATATTTTAGAGCAAACGTTCAAAAATACCAAGCCTGACTCAATCTACGAGAAATTAATTTTTCAAAGGCCTGAGTTGCCATGGCAGTTTGGCCAGCCATGTCGTTTGTTTTATAGCTGGCTAAAAGCAAGCCTAGTGACTGGCACGTGAACTAGATTAGAGTGCAAGCAGACTTGCGGTGTATCTGTCACACACTATACTTCTCGCGTGCCTGCCTGAGTGTGGTGTCATGACCAGATCAAAAAGAACGGAGGTGGGAGAGAGCCGCTTCTAAACGTGCCATCGCACCTGGCTTAAATTCCACAGTGCCACAAATACCAGAGTATGAAGGAGAACTTCCAGTCTGACTCTCATGCACCCTCCTCTACATAAACATAAAGTGGGCCAACCGCACCATTTGAGTTATCCCTCCACTTGGCAAGCTTCCAGGCCGCAGTGCTCAGAGCTCCGTGGTACTCGTAAGCCGCAAGTAAAAGGAGCCGAAGATCATAGATTCCCTCTCAAGATAGATGTCTGATATATGCTATGAATTTGATATCGGAAGAGTATCTTCTGCCGCTTTTCGAGTTTAATTCAATAGAGCCTGCTTAGTTTCCATTCGTGCAGCCTATAACATGCTCATAAATCCCCAAAAGGTTACGTTTACCATTTTATTTAAACTTAATTTGTCCTTTAGGAATTAGTAATAAGTGGCGTTGTGCTCACGAATCCATAATCATCAGCTAGTTAGCCCTAACCAAGCACCCGAGAATGTAATTATAATACTGACAATGGAAGTAAATATGCGAGTTCCAAGAAGTAGCTCAGAAAAAGAAGATTTCCTGACGTTTCGGATTCCGTCGGGAATCTTTAGTCATAGGTACTGGTAGGATGACCAGAGTCATGGCATATAGGGTTGAAAAACGCACAGATTACACGGTATTTATATCACATAGCGGTCATCCACGGGCGCTCTTTAATTATCTACTCCTGTAGCCACTGCTTGGGCCTTAATTGGTGCAGTGATGGCTTGAAACTTCGCGTTCGACCCATTAATTGCCGTCATTTCCTCGCCCGTGTTGGATGCAGGCTTGGTATTTGCGCGACAATTATGCCCGCTATCGTCAAAATTGTTGTTGGGCCACGCCCACGCGACTGATTCTCTTGCTCAGACAATGTCTCAGTACACAGAAGGGAAACGCCAAATCGTTGCGCTTGTTGATTGACTGGGCGCCTGAAAACCATGACTCGAGCAGCTCATGGCTCGCGTGGTTGTCACCTCTTGCAAGGGGTTCGGCCTCGTTAAAATTAAAAATATGGCCGGGTCCAATCGAGTGAGTAGCAACCTGGGAGTTGGCGTATTCCTCACTAACCACCGTTGCACGCTCGATCATTCGTATCCAGAGTAATCATCCGGTTTCTCCGACGTAGTTGCATTGTCCACAACTGCACCAGATCCGGTACACGACTCCAGCCGTTCTCTGCCGTGACAGTGGGTATTTCAGTCTCATGATCCGGCGCTCAATGGTTGCTTCTGGCCTGTGCGCAACTCCAACTCCAAGGGAGGTGGGCAGAAATCTGATACATTCTTCACATACGGAGGAGCTCGTCAAAATTTTGGGCCAGTTGGATGTGGCTTCGTTTCTCGTTTACGTATGCATTGGTTGACAAAATTGCGCGGGTAACTATTCGCTCTCAGTACCCGTCGAATATATTGTAATTCAGCAACTTTGTCTTCCACTTCGCTGCAGTGTATCTCAACGCACTGGTATAGCGCTCGTACGCAGCTGCGTTTGTGACCGATCGGGTGGTTACTGGTGAAGTTCAGGACTTGCATAGTGCTAGCTGTTTTCCTGAAAACTGACAGTTAGACTGTCACTCTTGATAATTTCGTATAAACTGAAAGGCAGGCATCCCAAGAAATGTAATTTCAAGGAAAGGGATCCTTTGGGAAAATGAGTAATTTTATTCAGTAAATTTTCGACACTGGATCCCCAAGTTGTCGTCAGACTTGAGAGGAATTTGCAAAGAACAGTTATCTTTTCAAAGTTTTGAGTAACTGAGTAATGCTAACTGTTCTTTGCGAATTTCTGTCAAGTCTGACGATGGCCTGGGGATCCAGTGTCGAAAATTTACTGAATAAAATTACTCATTTTCCCAAAGGGTGCCTTTCCTTGAAACTCTTGATAATGTCAACCGCGAGTTTGAGCAAGCTGAAGCAACGTGGTGACTCCCGCGGATTTACAGTGAGAGTAGACCTGTGGAGAATCTACCCCACTCTCTTACCACTCCCGAACCGGAAACGATATCGAAACAAAAGTCGGGAGACCGGAAATCGGGTAGGGCGTAGGCAGTGTGCGCGAACACACTTCAACCTCTGCCACAACAACACCACCTTGCAAGGGCATGCAAGTACTTAATCTCCTTCTTTTTCCCACTTTCGTCACTGAAGTGTGTTTGATTGCGTCAGCCAAAATGCACCTTGGTCCCAGAAATCGTCTCTTCTTCTTATTCTTTCTCGTCCGGGGAGGATGAAAGGAATAATAAAATGATCATTTATTACCGGTGCAGTACAGGTCTCAGTTTTTGCTGTTTTGGTTCTTTAAACGTAGATTATCGTCGAATTGCCGGAACAGACAAGGGAGACTGGATTGGCCATTTCTGGCACCCCTGCCAACACAAGCCTAAAACTGGGCGGGGGTGACAACGAGGGGATGCGGGGGTAATGACGGGGGGATGGATTAGGCATAGGTATTATTCCGTAACCCAAAATTTCCAGAATGCTACGGACGGACGAACTTAAAGTGTGTTTTTTGGCGAAATTTAATATAAATTTTGCGGATAATTTGATAATATGCATAGCCTTTTGAAATTTCGACGGGGTCTCGAGAGTGAAGATGGCGGTGAGAACGGAGGGTTTTTACCCCGCATATCCCCGTCCTCCCTGTCAGCACACGTCCAAAACTGGGCGGGAGTGACGACGGGGGGATCTGGGTATATCCAAAATTGATGGTTAAGGCGTATGTACTATTCCGCAACCCGAAATTTCCAGAATGTTATAGACGGACCTAAAAGGCAATCTAACTAATTTTTTGATTATTTTGAACTTAAAGTGCGTTTAAGGTGACATGTGATATTAATTTTACGGATAATTTAATAATATGCATACTGATCTCGGAATTTCGACGGGGAGATCCGGGGATTTGGCTGGCAGGGGCATTAGCCGTTATCAGGCAGTCATCCGCAACCCCAAGTGGTTCCCCAAAGGAGACTCGAAACCAAGACCCTTTGACCAGAAGTCCAACCTTTTAACCATTGAGTCACACGCTCGCTGTCTTACCGGTTTATATCAAACGATCTTAAAATTCGTTGATAAATGATCACCGATCGCTAACGAAACTCATTCGTCCCGCTCTGCCTTTGGGCCCCGCTAGCAGCTGCGCGGCGACTACTAGCAGGTAGCAGATATTTTTGCCGACAAAAAGTCTCAAGGCAGAGTGGGTCGAGTGAGTTCCGCTAGCAGCCGGTGAACATTAATCAACGAACACATATTATCGTGCCAGTAATGGCAATACAAAATGCTGATATGTCGATGTATGTCAAAATATACGTCGGGAGCCTCGGTGCATGGGGGATGAGAAGACTTCGCAGCAATTAGCTCAGAATCAAGGAGGTGCAAAGCATCGCCCAGCTTTCGATTTGCAAATTACATAGACCCTGTTAAATGGTACCTTTATTATCATATAGACCAAAATGACGTGAGAAACATCAGCAGCGTATGAAAGCATGCGAAGTACACGTTTAAAAATCAGCATAAAATTGTTAAACAAGCCAAGAAACATAACCTGATAACAGTTAGGAATCTGAGGGCCAGTGCAGGCATCTGTAAATCTCCAGTTTAGGGCTTGAATTAGGATCGTAAATGGTGAATGGAATGGAATGTGTACTTTAGTGAAAAGGGTATCAGTAGGAAGGTATTCTTCACAGTTTCATACTGATCCAAAATTATAAAATATTCGGCAGAACCGCTCATCTACTATCTTAACTTTACAATCACTCAAGAGAAGTGGCCTGAAGTGACCTGAAGCTCTGAAAATGTTTCAGTCGACAGTGCATTAAACTGCAAAGTACATGCAGTGTTTTTTAACAAGTGGTCAGTGAATACTATACATTTAAAAATCAGTAGCAGCCAAATCACAGCCTAGAAAGCAGGCTTTCTGTTCATTTATTTAAAGTAAAAGTAAAGATCACGTAAAGCTTACGCTTTTGCTCCTTTTATTTTCCGGCACGATCTAAATTTTGATCCTGAACATACGTATTTTCAAATTTTGAACAAGTCGAAAGATTTGAAGGCACAACCCATTGATTTGTTATTCTTTAGGTCTCTGTGATAGAACCAAGCAAATTTTTTATAGCAAAATGCTCGATGAGGGAAATAATAACTTTACCCCGTCTACAATAAACAATCCATTTTAATCAAAACCAACCTAGTCCCGTTGTTAAAACTAATTAAGATCCCTGATAGAATTTTATGACTACTTACCTACAAAAGTGGATAATTTAATTTAAAATCGTTCAGTCATTAAGAACTTCTAATAAGTAACATGCTTCATTACGTCATCCCATTAAAACTTGTCGCAAGTTTTTGTATGAAATTGCTACTTAACGGATGGACAATTTGGTAAGTAGTTTAGCCACGACTTAGGCTTCGACAGTAGACGTCTAAAAAGCTTTTCGGTGGTTAATCGCTTGTCTTTTTAAAGCAAGTACCACAGTTCCAAAAAAGCCTGAACACATAGACTCCGGATAGCGTGAGCCTTGGGAAATGTACATGGATAAAGTGCGCTCACGGAGCATGACTTTGTCCAAGCTACGTAAATCACTGAGAGGCTTGACAAAGATGGATTTTACTTTAATCAGCCAAAAATATGGCCAATAGGAAACAATAATACAATTTTTGCCCAGAATAAAAAAGTTATATGGCCCGGAAGTAGCACTGCTTCAAGGCCAAATGTCACTTTTCTCTTTTCTTTTACCCATTACAGAAAACGTGAGGCTTTAGGCAAGTACCCATTTCAGATATAGTTTGGTGAGCATACTTCATTCCCTCTGCGGAACATAGCGTATCGCAGCGATTATGAGAGCATGACACTCAAGCAATATTTTGCTCATCAGGTTGAAAAAATGTGTTTCCTACATCGAGACATCATTTAGGACTCAAAACGAACTCCTTCGAATTTTGTATGAAAGTGTATGGAGAGCGGAAAGCAACATCTTGATTGCATCTATAACGTTGAAATAATTTCTGCCCAGGCTTCAAATGTACGGTGGCTAGGACTACGTTCATGGGTAAAGTGTGGTTTTGTGCTGGCCGTGGAGTCTGTGCTCAGGGTAGAGCCACGATTATGATTATGGTTTCAGGTTAGTTTTATGATAGGTTAAGTGTATATTTACCCTTCATTAAATTTATCTCAACGCTTCCTATTTAGATGAGTGGGATGCTCCTATTCCCCTGTTTTGTTTAGGTGCCCATACAAGTCATTTTAAACCAGAGTTTCCAATCGAGATCCAGACTTCAAAACTAGAATACTAACTGAGGGCATCTATGTTTCAAAAAAACATCAGTTAATAGTTACAGCTGAGAATACACGACAAAGTACTTATGGAGAGGTTCGAAGCCTTCTTGATAATCAACTCTGGAATACCACTCATTCAGTATAAAACGGCGAGACAACTCAGAAGTACGCACTTAATGCTAATTTCGAACAACTGGAAACAATCGGCTGAGACGGAGGGTTCTGCCGTACCATAAGACATACTTTGCACGCCTCCATCTGAAACTATTTAGCCTCTACCCCACGCGCCTGACCTTTCAAAAACAGATTAACTTTTTCCATTGCATTTTACTTTATATCAACGAAGTACATAAATTAAGCAGTTGTTAATTGTAACTGATGTATACGACTAGTTGACTTTTCTACAAGCTGGTACACTCGAATGAAGTGAGGTGTTTTTTGTAAGAACGGTAGCCAAATTAGCGTAGGATATGATAAAGAAGAGATGACTCGGTCGCTGAAACAATACTTTTATTCGCTTAACGCTTCGAGATCCGTCACGGATTCATCGTCAGCGACATAAACAAAAAGCAGTAGCAGATAAGAGTTGAGAAGTGTCCAACGATTACTAATGGCATTAACTCGTCTTACTCTGGCTTGGGATGCATTCTTGACTACTCATTTTAAACTGCCAGCCATTGTGCGGCTGCTGGAGTACTCCAGACTGAGTCTTCAGGCTAAGAAAAATTAGTGGCTTCCGTTAACGATCGATTGACGTTAAGCAATGAGTTTTTTATCTACCAATCAAAACCGGCACGAGAAAAAGCTCGTGGTTCAGTGGTTACAGTCTTAGTCTTCTGATCAAAAGGGTCTTGGGTTCGAGCCTCGGGTGGGGCACCGGTTGGAGTTGGGCGTGACTGGCTAATGGCGGCTAATGAGTCACTAATGACCATTCCCGTCTCTCTTGTCTTTGTCGGCAAAGCTATCTTCTTGGAGCATTTTTAATGCCGTAATTTTTTATGTATATTTCCTTCATAAGTGACAATCCGTGAATAATTACAAAGGAATTAACAAGAACGTAAAAAAGAGAGTAAAAGGTCTTCAGCGAGCTGTATTGCTTTCGGATATAGAAATGCTAAGAATTCCTTCCCTTTTCCTGGTAGTGCTTTACTCTGAGAGTAAAAATTTGATAATTCGGTGGCTTTACACACATCGTATGATCTAGACCTGTCTCGAAAGCCAGATATTAATTCGATTGCGCTCAGCCCTAAACCCAACACAACTGGCGTCTTTTGATGGATGTCAAGCGGAGACGTGTCACGAATTAGAGACCGCACAGCAGTGAGGACGATGCCAAACAGTGAGAAGATACCGATGCATGCCTATCATTTCCACCGATTTCTCTCCAAAAGCTGTTTGCCTTCCATCGCCGCTGGCGATTATAGTGATGCTGCTGCTGCTGCTACTGGTGCCGTTTTCCAGCAATACCTCCTCAGAGTAACCGTCATCATTGGTGCATGCGAGTGCTTTATTATTGTTTCTGTTGAAATTCCTTTTTGAATAAGGATATCCCAAAATAACAGGACAGGTGTTACTGCATCAATTTTTCTTTTAAATATCAGTCATATACTTCACCACCATAATATCCATCCTTGATTTCAAGGGAGGTAGCACTGCCGACAAGGACAAGGGGGATTGACATGTCCATTTCTGGCTCATTGGCCGTCATCGGTCAGTCAAACCCAACCCGGATTGGTGCCCTATCCAGGGCTCCAACTCACGACCTTTTCGATCAGAAGCCTAACGCTTTAATCCCTGAGTCATGGAATCATTGCCTCGTTGGTTTTGGTTTGGATGTATTTAAACTCGTTGGTTAAAGTTCACCGATCGCGAACGGAACTCACTAATTTCGCGCCCCGGCAGCAGCCACAGTTAAAAGTTAAAAACGTTAGCCTTCTGGTCAAAAGATCATGAGTTCGATCCTTGGGTAATGCATCACTTGGCGTTGGCTATGATTGACTGATGAGGGCTAATGAACCAGAAATGGCCATTCCAGTCTTCCATATCCTTACCGCTGTGTGGCCAGAAGAATGAGACGCAAAGCGTGGTGGGATGATTGAGTTCCATAAGCCATCGGTGAACGTTCATCAATGGGTAGTTTGTTATAGTATAAACCGATAAATTTGGACAAACTGACATGTTTTTGTATGAATTAATTTTGAAATAATGCCATCCAGACTAACAGAGCATATCTTACTGCATTTATTTTTTCCCCTAAAATATCCATTTTCAATATTGGATCATCCAATTACCAATGCAAGATAGGTAACTAGACCTAAACAAAAGAGATTTAGAGGCATTCGATGAACATTATTGCCTTTGAATATGGCAAGTTTTAATGGAAATGTTAATCGGTCTCCTTGTATCCGTTGGTCACACTTTACTCGAAGGGTAAACCTTAGATTAATCGGGGACTTTGTGCCCGTCGTATGCTCTAGACCTGTCTCACTAGCCAGATATTAATTCGATTGCGCACAACGCAAACCTCTTAGAGAGAGAGAGCTCGTGAAATGTCGGTGCCGCCGTTCATTTAGACGGATATCAACCAGAGACGCGCTGGATGGATGACTTATTGGCGAGAAGACGATGCCAAGATCCCGACGCCTGCCTATCATTTCCTTCGATTTCTCTCCAAAAGCTGCTTTCCACTGTTGCTGGCGACAGTGGTATTGCTGCTGTTTGTAAACAATACCCACTAAGAGCAGCCGTTATCACTGGTGCATACCAGGGCTTGACTATTATTTCTGTTGAAATTCCTTTTGGAAGAAAAATAGCCAAAATAACAGAGCAGGTGTTACTGCATACATTTTTCTTTTTATATGTCAGTCTTTTATTTTGCCACTCTAATATCCATCCTTCGTATTGGACAACGCAAGTGGTGCATCACTTGAGGCTCGAACTCGCAAGCTTTTAGATCAGAAGTCTAACGCTCTTACCATTGAGTCACAAAGTCATTGTCTTGCCGTTTTAGCTCGAGGCACATTAAAACTCATTGATTAACGTTCACCGGTCGCTAACTGAACTCACTTGTCTTGGGGTTCTGCCTTGGAACTCAGATTCGAGTCCTGCCAGCAGCCTCACAGCGCCTCGCAGTCTAGGCGGATTGTAGTGCCCACATAGAGAATGGAGATTGGATTGGCCATTTCTGGCTCATTAGTCGTCATCAGCCAATCATAGCCAACCCTAACTGATGCACCACTGGAGGCTCGAACTCGCAACCTTTTGATCATAAGTGTAATGTGCTAACAATTAAGCCACGAGATTTAGCAAGGCAGAGCGGGACAAGCGATTTCCGTTAACGATCGGTGATTGTTCATGTACGAGGGTATTAACCAGACGGTATTAAAATAGAAGTAAAGGCATTTGGGACTTTGATTAGCTTCAGATATGGCAAGCATTTCCGGAAACGTTAAGCATTCTCTTCCCTTCCGCTGGCACCAGTTTACTCGAAGAGAAAACATTAGATAAATCGGGACTAGCCGTCCCTCATATGATTTAGTCCTACCTCACAAGCCAAGTATTAATTCGATTGTGCGCAGCATAAACCTTCTGGAGAGAGAGAGGGAGAGAGAGAGACGGGCTAGTGACGGACGTCAAAGAGGGAAACATGTGGAAAGATGAACTTATTAGGGAGACAGCGCGCCGCGGTGAAGACCCCGATGCCAAACGGTGAATATGCCTATCATTTCCTCCGATTTATCGCCAAAATCTGTTTGCTTTGCAGCGCTATCGGCGGTGGCGGCGGCAACAGTTGTACCGTTTTCCGGCAATACCTCCCCAGAGCAGCCGTCAATTTTAATTTCTGCATTTTGTGCCTGACTCGTGTGAGCGCCCTGAGACCTGAAGTATTTTGGAACCAACACTGCGCGTACAATAGCGCACGAGTCGACACAGTCACTGGAGTGACCGTTGCTGCTGCAGCAGCGAGGTTAAAAGCCCTTGGCGCAAATTTAGGACTGTGCGTGAGTAGTTATCGCGCGCCTGCAAAGCATGTCAAAGGCGCAACCTCCCCCCTCCCTCTCCCCCCCCCCCCATCCCTGATGACCTTGAGGGGTCCGGGGGGAATCAGGCGTGTTTAACACATGTTCGCAGATCTGACGGGGAACAGGCCAGGTTAACTTGATTACCCCTGCGAGTTATCCGTCTAAATGGCGGGAAATGAGGACACGTCAGTTGTACAAAGTGAACGAGCGAGAGAAAGAGTAAACAGAAAGCGAGATTGAAAAGGGCGCCAAATAGCACGAAAGCCGCACTAACTCACGGGTCGGGAACGTATGGCTCGCGAGTCAGGTGTGGTGGCTCATTTGATGATTGCATCTGGCTCTCTCGGATAAATTTGAATAAGAAACTTCAGATTGAGTGATTTTGGTTCCTCCAATGAATAAATCTAGAGACTTATTACACTAACGTTGGATTGCATTCAATCTTAAAATATATTTTATGGCTCTCACTGAAAGATATTTCCAATGATTTGCTTTCTCGGTTCTCTGAATCAAGGAGACTCCCGACCTCTGCACTAACTCAACGAAATGTGAGCATGATACGTGACAAATTACGGAGAGCTAGGGAGTTGTTGCTGGTTGTACTTGTCTTTGCAGTACTATACAATAGCAAGACCATTTAAGGAAGACTATTCATACTTGAAGAAAGTCAGAGTATGGGATTAGCTTTACACAATTTTTCATGGTCCGCGTTTTAGAAAACGGTGAGATAGGCCCCGCACACGTCTATCATATAAAGTAGGACGACATTTAACGAGTTTATTCCGTTCCGGCACCGAGCTCTTCATGTGAACTGCTTGTCTTGCAAACCGTAGCCAATCACACTGCATCAATTAATTGATTGGCTTCAGGCGACCGAAGACTTACGCTCTTGGAGCAAGCCCGAAGGGCGGACACAGGCACCAAGACAAGCAGGGATAACTCCCTAACTACGTGGAAGCTCATCAATCGAAAAAAATGCTCTGCTAATGGCTCGCTCGTTACCTAAACTGCTCATAGATTACGCTTTTCGTCACCCAAGGTTCCACTGTACTCTTTTGTTAATAAATTTGAGTTGACCCAATTGTGAGAAAACCGATGCGTTCGGCGGGATTTAAACCCGCATAGTAGAGAAGGCCTTTACCAAAAGCCAAAGTTTTAACCACTTGAGCTACTAACGCCCCAACTCGCGCCCTGAATTTAATCACACTTGGGCCGATTTTACCCACCCAACTTTACTGTTTGTATGGAATCCACCAATACGGAACAACAAGTTGACTGCCCAAGCAGGATTTCCTAAGCAATCATCTAGAATCCACCAAAATGACTACTAGGCTGACTTAATTATCAGGAGGTTTTGCAGATTTGCCTACTTTGAGTTGACCCAATTGTGAAATTGAGGGTTCAAATCCCATCGAACGCCTCGAGTTTTTTCACAATTAGGTCAATTCAAATTCAGCAAATCTGCCAAACCTCCAAATAAGTAAAGTAAAGTAAAAAGTAGCCAATTATCATAGGGGTCCAGTAGAAGTAGCAAAATAATAACCTCCACCAGTGTGTTACACATTAATTTAGAGCTGGTAAGTCTGATTGAATACATTTGGAAAGGATAACCCGCATGGCCGCTTAAACAGGACACGGCAGTAGGAGCACCCGAACTACTTAAAATAGGTGGTCTTGCGATAAAGTGCTTGAAGGGTACATACTTACGCGTCCTCACCCTAACATAAAAGCAAATTGTAGCCTTAATCTCACGCTTTGTCTCAGCTTAAACCTAAATCCTCCAAACAACACGAACCCAAACCTTAATCATTGGCATAATCCTGACCTTAACCCTAGTCCTCACCTTACTCCTAAACCCAATTTCCTCGGAA
>JAYGXS010000006.1:22408997-22423071 GCA_036362985.1 Ligula intestinalis | reverse complement strand
CCTTAACCCTAGTCCTCACCTTACTCCTAAACCCAATTTCCTCGGAAGAGGGGGAGAGGGGGCAGATTGGCAATCACAGTATGGCATTTGCGTGTCCAGAGTCTACATTAACGAAATGTGACGTCCGACTGCCCGAATAGGTTAATGCTTGAGTGATCGATGTGCAATCTCTCTTGATTTGCGAATGAATGAAAAGTTTGCGTTCCAGGAATCTGCATGGATAAGGAAGAAGACGCCCCGAGCACCGGATCAATTTATTTATTGTCATGAGCTTTCAAACTCTTACAAGAGTTCATCTTCAGAGATGAGAAGTAGCAACCATAAAGAGGGTATTTTTTGTGGTCATAGGCCAATCAACTGACAAAAAAATCAGGTTGTCATGGGGTTAGAAACAGCTAGCAAAAAGGATGGGGGAGTAGGGCAATCAGTTTTTAGTGGAGTCGGGCGGAAATTAAAGTGGTATAAGCTAATAAGCTGTCAGGGGAGCAGGGGGTCAAAAACAGCTATTAGTGTGCCGCCTTGTCACCTGGTAGAGGGTCCTGGTAACCTTGTCTCCTCTTCTGGCCGGTTCGTCGTGGGATGCTCTTCGTTTGCATTCCTTACGTTCGGTTTGTTCTTGCTTCGTCGTTCGCTCACAAGACTTTGTAGGCCGCGGGGAGGTCTACATGCCTGTTGACGGAGTTGGCATCTGAGTACCATGCCTCAAGTATCAGCCTTTCGGCTTTTGAGCTTACCCGGCCTATGATATTTGCTCCTTGAAGATTGCGGTCACGGCCAGTCTCTGCGATGGTGCTGCAAGTTGAGAGTTTGAGTCTGGTCTCCGAGCTGCCACTTTGTGCTCCTGTAGGCAGATCTGCAATTTGCGGCCTGTTTATTCAACGTAATTGTAGTCCTTATCGTTGCAAAGTATCTTATAGACAACTGCAGACATTTCTGTAGGGGGCAGTCTGTCTTTAGGTTGCATCACCCGGCGGCGTATTGTAGCCTGCGGTCGATGGACTATGCCTACGCCAGCAGGGTGCAACAGTCGTGAGACTGCTTCGGAGACCCCTTTCATCTAGGAAATGGCCCTCCAAACTTCAGGTTGTTGTTGCACTGACCGTCGTCTGTTCACTCTGTTGATTTGGCCGCTTGCCTTGCGCTCATCAATCGGACTGCAGGATATGCCCGTCCGGCTGTACCATGGGTTTCAGGGCAGAATCCACTAAGACAAAAGCCTAACGATGGGGAATCTATGCCGAAAGAAGAACCGAAAAAGACAAGGGAGACTAGAATGCACCTTTCTGATCTATTAGCCATCATCATTAGCCAGGCATATCTTTGTACGTACGCTATGTATCAGCCAACTGTTCAGGCTTTTACTTCTTACTGCTCCCTTTAAATGCGTTTAATTGTTTAAAAAGCGTAAGACGAGACGAGCGGTTCACGTGACGAGCTTGGTGTTGCAACAAATTAAGTTGGTTTACTGAGGTTCAACTGTACTTTATTTTTCGATAATTTATGACATCGAAATAGTTTCATGGCGATTACCCAGGCCTGAATATATTAACAGTAAGGATTTTTTTGTTTTTTTAACTCCCCATAATCTTCTATGGTCAGCATTTTAGAAAAAAGTGGGGTAGTCACCACACATTGTCTACCATATGCTCTTTTGATTATCCGAAGCCAAAACTACTCAGCTATCATGGGAAACTAAGTATGAAGAGGTTAAGTAAATTTGGCAGATTATTTTTTCCGTCAGTGTTGCATATTACTATTCAAATGGTGGGTTTGATTAAATATATTTGGCAAGGATGACTTGTATGGTCGCTTAGATAGGACTCAAACAGTTTGTTCAACCGTTACTATTTACAGTTACCATTACCGTTACCGTTACCAATTTTAGTACAGAGGAGATTCCGACTATTGACTCAGTTGTGCTTACAGAAGTTACTGTCCTGCAAGAACTTCTTAAGCTCCAAGACACGAAGTTGCCAGGACCGGACGGCATACCTGCAAAGCTGTTAAAATATCTAGCCGTGGAGTTGGCAGAACCGCTACAGTTACGCTTCCGGGCCTCCTTAAACACAGGCCAACTACCATACGACTGGAAGCCAGCGTGGATCTCACCCATACACAAAAGTTGGAGTCAGGCGTCCGCAAACAACGTCAGGCCAATAAGCCTTACTTCAATATGCTGCAAGATCATGGAGCGAATTATCAAAATAGAGTTGATGCAATTATTAGAAATTCATTGACTTCTTTCTGAAAAACAGCACGGATTCCGTAGAGGACGGTCCTACCTGACAAATTTGCTCTACTGTCTAGAACAATGGACCAGAGTACTCGATCAAGGAAACACGGTGCACGCAGTCTTCGTAGATTTCAAGAAGGCATTTGACACTGTGCCTCATCAATGTCTCTTATGCAAGCTCAGACGTATAGGAGTAAGCCGAAACTGTGTCCGGTGGATCAAAAACTTTCTGACTGGTCGAACTCAGACCGTATGTCTTGGTGATTAGCGATCGGCGGAGGTGGTGGTTGATAGTGGGGACCCCCAGGGTTCCGTTCTGGGCCTTATCCTCTTCCTTATATATATCGACAACTGCATGAGTAGATTAGACTGCAAAACCGCTATTTTCGCCGACGATTTAAAACTCTGAAAGGTCATTCGTAGCGAAGACGACGAAGCAAATCCGCAGGTAGATTTGCACCGACTCGAGTGATGGTCAACCGAGTGGCTCCTGACATTGAATGTCGCCAAATGCAACACTGCGCTTCGGTAGTACTAACTCTTCGTATCGGAGGGTGTACAACCTAAATCACACACCGCTGCCAGAAGTAGAGACCCAGAAGGATCTGGGGATGTGGTTCACGCCCTCACTTAAGCCATCACTCCACTGCCTGAAGGTGGCCAAATTCGCAATGTTGAGCTTGTATCCAATCAAGTGCACCTTTGCTAAGTTTGATGAAGTTGTCTTTGGCAAGGTCTTCGGCACCTTTGCGACCTCAACTGGAATTTGCCATTCAATCCAGGAAACCTTGGACAGTCAAAGACAAAAACGCTTGAAAGTGTACAATGACTGGCAACTATGTTAGTGCGCGGCCAAGCGTACCTTCCTTATGAGACACGACTGACAAATCTTGACTTATTTCCTCTGGATTACAGACAGCTGCGCGGTGACCTAATATAGGCATTTCGCATGCTGCGGGGTCAGAATTGTTGCCTAGCATTCAACGATTTCTTTGTACCGGCCACTGCTACTAGATGGCACGGACACTCTATCAAACTGCATGTGACTTAGGCAAGATTGAACACACGAAAATTATCATTCTCTAAGAGGGTAATCCAGGCATGGAATGCTCTGCCCACATACATTGTCATGTCCCCAGCTGTGGACACGTTTAAGATGCAGTTGGACCAGCATAAAAAAGACGTTCTCTGTAATGATACTAGAATAATTACATTACCGCCCGTCAGCAAGTAAGATTTACCACCAGACTTCTCTGGCAATAATTACCTTTTTTAAACATACTGCTAGCTACTTTTAAGCAATATGTTTGTTAAGAATAACGATTGATCGCGAGTTTCGTCATTTGGTCGACAGACCCGATAACTAGCACGGGCGTATGATGGACGCATCTCCGACACTCGGTGATGTTCTCGTGACCACCACGATCTTCTCGTGTGACCATTAGGATATTTAACAACCGCGATTCCCTCCTCCTGACATGATTCAAACACTTTCAGCAGCAGGACATCCGATTTACAAATACCCTTCGCCTCCCCCCCCCACAGGTGACAGTTTTTCTCCTTAAAATCCTACAAATGGCATTTAAAGCTAGACTTATGAAAATGCCTAAGGAGTTTTTTTACTGTCTGCCCCCCTAACGCAGTTCCATTACTGGCAACGCCACGTGTTCTGCCTCATAGCTATGTACAAAGAGGGCGTTCAAAGGTATTTACCTATATTTCCCTAATAAAACTGAACTGAATTGAACCTCCATCGCCGACGTTGCCCATTTGCTCGTTGAGTATTTTTCAGTCAAGCGCTCATAAACGTGGGCCACGAACTGTAAACTTAAATAACCTAAAACCATATTAACTGAACTCCTAGATTCATATTGCATGGAGGACAGGATGTGTATGCCTCTGGGGTTCTAGTATGCGGTGACCTTGCAACTACCAATCCCTAACTAAGAAGTGTTGCCGACGTCATCAAAGGTCACTGGAATGGTCACGTCGAGTCTATTTTCGGGCATACGCCAGTAATATCTAATGTGGTTCAGCCATCGAGTCGATGGCCCCAATATGTGGCCTGCAACTGGTACAAATCAACTTCTGCCAATTCCGTGCGAGCAGGCCAAGCGGCGTGCGACTCCTCCAGTTAATCAGCATTCACGTGCGTTTGTTTTGTTGCGTGGCCTAGAACTTCACAAAAATATGCGCAAATTCCTGAAAAGCGCTTAAAAAGTGCATTTAACTGAGCTTGTACTGAAAGGCAGTTTTATACTCCAATGAAATCAATGTGTAGTGAGCCAGCTGAGCGATAAAAATGCGGAAGAAAAAAAACGACGTACTTAACTTATTTTTGTACTGATTGTAAAAATAAACGAAACGAAGCGAGTCAAAGCAGGAGCAGAATATTCTGTTTTCTAAGATGCATTTTGTGGAAACTAAAGGGGATTTAGGGCACTGGCTGCTTTAAAAATAGAACTGTATTCTGTTGTGGGCTATTTGTGGAATGTAACGTAGAGCTGGGCGAATGAGTTCCGTTAACGGTCTCGTTGAACTTTCATCCACAAGTCTTAATCTTTGCCGGAATAAACCAGCAAGACAACGAGCTCGTGGCTCAAGACTTGAAGTAAGAGACTCTGATCGAAAGGGCGTGAGTTCGAAGTTTGGGTGGTGCATCCCTTGCGTTTTGGTATGGCTGGCTGATGACGGCTAATAAGCTAGAAATGGTCATTCCCGTCTCCCGTGCCTTTGCTAGTAATACTATCTGCCTGAACTACTAGCTGCTTTGACCCGAGAAATAAGGCTCAAGGCAAGGCAGAGCGCGACAAGTGAGTTCCGTTAGCGGTTGGTGAACATTTATCGGTGAATATAAAGTCTGTTAAAAGCATTTTTTAAAGCAAACTGTGAGACATTTGCAGATTTTCATAAAAATGAAATTAGACTAGGGCAAAAACGACTGCTGAGAGGGAAAGAAAACTACTCCTACAGTTTGGCTTTACATTACAATTAACTTTCGTAGATTTCAGTTTTCTGAGGTTCTCGAGGAACTCCGGGTTTAGAGAATATTAACTTGTCAATGAGTATTTCACTATTAGTTGTATCTTATGTCCCAAGGCACGTAGATAGCGTCTGCACATTAGCCCGTATTTCAGACTACATTTATAGCCAGAAATACAGCAAGCGGATAAGGCCGAAAAGATTTGATTCTCACTGACAAACTTTAAGCAACTCGTATAATTCATGAAGCATGGCGGCGTATGGATTTCGGCTCTTGGCAAGAGCATCGGAGTTTTCCTGGGATTCGATTGGGTAGACTTAAAAGAAAGGAATCTGCATTAAAACACGCGCAGGGCTACAAGGGCAGTGAAATTAGAATGACAGCAGCGTGTAGTTTGCCGTCGTTGGTTAGTGATACTCGAGGGTCGGAATGCGCACCCAAACTTCGGATCTTTTAAATAAATAAATGTTATATTTTAGTCCCGAAGGGCCTTGTCATTGTCTCACGTTAGTCCTTGCGCCCATGGATGCAAAAAAGCGGTTGCTGCCGACTTCACTTGAATCGAGATGGATATTATCAACAGAACTTAGCCTAAAAGTCAAGCTTGAATTCATTTGTTAAGAGCAGTCGTTCAAATGGGCTGTCATTTGCACAGGGCTACAGAAGTAGAGCTGCAGATGAGTGCGTATCGGGAATACTGTGAACCGGACGGCGGGGGTGAGACAACGGCATCCAAGTGGCCAGAAATATTTTATGATGACTGTAGGCGTCAAGTGAGGCTGACGTGATGTAGCACGTGGTCGTTAGGCAAGCCGGACCACTTGCCAAAGGGGTGGGTTTCAAAGAGTATTTTGGTCCGTGAAGGCCAGTCTATGTGCGCTGAGTCAATCCAATTTCCAATAAAAGACCATAGCAGATTTTTCGCAGTGGTTGGCGGGTTTCAACCCAAATAAATACTCACAATTTCGGTCGACGCCTATAGACCTTCAATACACTGATAATATATACCGCGAACAAAAATAAATTTCTCAGGAGATTAAAAAGTAGAAATTTTAAAAACGGTCAATCAACGAGAAAGCACATAGGGAAAGTTAGGGGACCCACTGATGAGTCGGACCCCTCGCAGCTGTGTCAAACAGCGGCAGAATACCGGCAAAACCGGTATTTGGGCCTTTTAACTAGTACCTAGGCTGCTAGTATGGGAAAATACAAGATCAATCTTTTCCCGGAGCATAGAATTTGAACGGGCAAGAAAATTTACAGATGGGCTCCTGGATGCATGAGTATAAGGTCGCAGAATTTATCAGCTCAGATTCTTTTTGAGGCTCAAAGGCGAATACTTTGAAGCCCCTATCTTTTTATGTACTACTGACAGCCATGAACAGATTTTTAGAACAGCGGTCAATATTTAAATGGTATTTATACAACCTCTATTGCCTTGTTTTAAAATCCACCATTTGCGTGGATGTGGCTTGGGCTGTTATTCGCTGTCAGTGTGCTGAGGGAAGCGACAGGACAACGCTTCTCATCCGAGTGTTTCTTGACGTCGCCTTAACAAATGAGCCTTGGATACCATTTAATTGTTCTTTCACTCGTGTGTGTATGAAGAAGATTCTTCCAAGACTTGTGTGTAGGTGAGTTGCTTTACTGAGTGCTCACTAATACTTGTCCTCAAAATGCCGTCCTTATTCAAGGTCGCATTGTATTGTACAAACCAGAATAAAGGTGACATGGCAGGAATGAATTAAGCCAATTCTCTCTTACTAAGTAAATAATTAATAAATTGTATATTTAAGGCCCAAGAAGCCCTTTCATTACTGGCATTATCTTGCGTTGTCACATAAATGTGCGCAATCTCGGGGCATATTTTGTCTGATACGAGCAACGACCGCCACGCCAGTTTGCTAGATTCTATGTGAAGACGAACAAAGTAAAGATTATTTCCTACAAAGGTTCACTACAGGTGTCCTTCTGATGGCGTATGGTACCCACGTTATATTCTTGCCATCTTGATGAATTATGATAGTAGTCTTAACTATCTCAAACTCCCAAGGTCATTTTCCAAAAATCGTACTGGACACTTTTTTTCCGTAGTACATCATCCTGTTGTCATCCGGGTGGTCGCTGATTGAACGTATGTGGAGGATGGCAAACGCTTACATAGTCAACTTCAGCTGCGGTCGGGTAGATCACGTCTGCAGTCGGTGCAGGTTATTTTGGGAGATTATCTGGCCATTATGGCTCTTAAGGACTTGGCAGAGATAAATGCGTCAGAAATTATGATCTTGCTTCATTTGACTTCATACAGGCAATCGAAAATCAAGTATGAGGGTCAAAGAATGGGGTACTGTGGAACAGCACTCTTCGCGTTCACTTCGTTGGATTTTTTCACTCCTGCTCTAAGTCGATACGAAAACTTTTATCTGATGTCAAGTGTGGTCAGGCTATTGGATACCATTGATTGCTTTTTGGTTAATACTTCATTTCCTTTAAAGCCTTCCCCTAGAGAATTAGCCCTGATCTTCAAAGAAGTCAGAAGATGTAGGAAACGAGAACTTCCCCATGCAAAGAGACATCAAAATGCAGAAATATGCCATTTTCAACAAACACTTTTTCTGTGGCGTTAGTTAAAAGGGCTTATATTTTAATGCTAAAGCAAGCGAAAATTATTGAACTGAAGGTGGTTAACGACGTTTCCTTTGTAAGGAAACTGATTTGGCTATTTTATGCTCCGAAAACTGTGAACTTTATCGCATGAGCAGATAGATGGGAGACGGAGGCTTTGCCAGAAAATTTGAACCTTGGAAGGTCCTGTTTGTGCTTAAGGTGTGAAAAACATTCGCATATTTTCCTTAACTGCCGCCCTCGAATTGTCCATGCTGTGAATCAGCAGTCGGCGGAGGTTGTAGGCGTGAAGTTTGTTCATCATGCTTACGTTTTTTGGTCTACTCTATCCATTATACAGTGGAGTCTTGGGTGATGAACAGTCCCATCCGTGAGCACTTCAGGTAACGAGCGAGCCACTCACTTACCCATTCAGTCTTGAGCTGACGTTATAAACATTCAATCGTAACATCGACAGCCGGGTAGCAGGCTGTCATTCAAATGCGCCCGCATCCAAGTAAACTGCGAAGGCTTCGGAAGAGATCAGACTCGAACTGCATAACTCGATCAGTTGAAATCATAGATGGGGCGCGGAAAATGACGATTCAGTGAGTGCCGAAGAATTCACGAAGATTTCATTCTGTACGATCGGCACAGGGATGGCTTTGGACTAACGACTATACCAAGCAATGGAGATAAGAAGATAAGTATAGGTATTGGATGGAGGCAGCCGGCCTACGACATACAGATGCACATGGTTGAACCATGCATCGGGGCTGCTGAAAGTCCTTGGAAGGGACTTCTTATACATGTATATTTACAAAGTTACGGGCAAGGAATGCCTTTGATGACCCTGTTAATATGAAGTCAGAATACCATTGTTACGGTCAATATTAAGTTAACATCACACACGTTCGAGTGAGTAGTCACGGAAAAAGGTTGTAGTGTTGCGCCTCGTTCTGCTGACACTAAACACACAACATTGTGTTCAAACTTTGACATCCATATGGGGTGGTCATTTTCAAATGAGACCCCCTATCCTGCAAAATACGGTGCTTGGTCTCCTTTTGTCTTTGTGTAACATTTATGGCGTGTCATCAACAGATAGAATTCTCAATATATTTTTTATACGTAGGATCTCAAATGCGTGTACTCTTTCTCATAATCTGTGACAAAATGATGCTTAGAATAAATATATTCGGACTTGCACACTTTGCGCGCTCTTCGTATTGAGGTTTGACTTGTTCCACCTCCATGGGAATAACTATTTTCGAGATAAAGGTATACTTGACGCTCTGGTGGACTTTCGTTATTAGCTAGTCAAGATAGTCAAAACGACCCAAATCCTCTTGAGCGCCCTTTACCAACAGTTCTCCGGGACTTTTAATCATCGGACGATTGATTAGTTTCGGTATTGCAGCCATTTTCCCTATTTCTTAAGATTACTTTATCGTGTATCTTTATCTCGATCACCTATCGAAGTCGATGTTAAATCCCTGGGAAAAAACTTGTGTAGGAGGTGAGATTCGAACTCGAGCGCCAAAACCCGAAGGCATGCAACAGACTCATTAGCCTACCTTCAGAAGCCATGAATTGTGATTTAATTCAATTGAACCAATTTTTAAAAATACAATTTCCTCCGTGGGCTTCGAACCTACGCTAGCAACGGAAGGTTTGAGTACAGCCAACACTATTCAAATCAGCTATCGAAGTTACACTGGAACTCTTGAATAAAATCGTAATTGGTCTATTCATCCGCCCAATCCACTGCAAAGTATGGAATCCACCCATACTGATATAGTGAGCTGATTGTCCAAACAGGATTTCCGAAGAAATCAATCGAGCGTCCAACAGATGACTGCCAGGCTCACTTAATTATTAGAGGATTAAAATAATTAAATTCACATCAGCCTCAATGAGATTTGAACCAACGGTAGCAATGGGAGACTGTGAGTCCGCCCACCCTACATACGACCGGACTCATAGTTAAGAATATAGCACTGCATGTACACTGAAAAGTGTCGCTATGGTCATATTCACTTGGGAAACAATTTTGATAGGGCTAAATGTATGATAAATTATAGTTATTAGAAGAATAATAGTAAGGCCTCCATAATAACTGGGACACGCAACTTCACCAGTAGCTGACCAATCGCTTAATTTAATTATTTTAAAATGTACTTTTTGATGTCAGACTATTATGAGTCAGACGAAATGGACGAGCTAGGATGAAGATTCAGGATATTGTTAGAGAGCTGCCAGCTACATAGATAAAGTGGCAGGAAACTAGTAATCAGGTTAAGTAATTTTTTCACATTTAATGGCCAAACATATGAACAGACCAAATGGACGCCGATGGGATCCCAAATTTCCAGTTTCATCGCAGAACTTGGCTTACAGGACCTGGAAAAAGTCGTCTTCGACCAATTTGAGCCTGCATTCTGGTGTCGATACGTGGGTGACACTTTCGTAATGATCGAACGAAGCAGGCTAGCAGACTTTCAAAACCTGCTTAACGGTACCTTCTCCGACATCCAATTCATAAAGGAGGAAAAGAGTGCCAGACACCTACCGTTCGTGAATATCCTCATCACGTGCAGACCCAACGGGGAACTCAGCACCACGATTTATAGAAAGGCGACTAACACAACCCAGTTGTTCAGCTTCCATAGCAACCACCCAATAACGCATAAACTTGGCTGTATTAGAGCACAATTTCAGAGGGTGAAGACACACTGCAGTGAACCGGAGGGACGAGGGCGAGAATTACGACATTTTCGGGACCAACTGGCCAGGAATGGATACCCGAACAGCTTCATCAACCACTGCCTCCAAACGCGCCCATGAGGAACAAACGAAAGGGGACCAACAACGCTCTGGCGCCCTCTACCCTACATTAAAAACGCGTCAGAAGCAACCGATTGTATCGCTGCAGAGCTCAGCGTGGGTATTGCTCATCGCCCGATAGCTACCATGCGTGCACGAGTCATGCAAATCAACGACCCATTAGATTTAGGTGAGCAGTCTGAAGTCACTTATCAGGTACCATGTCGCGATTGTTCTTACCATTATACAGGGCACAATGGGCGACGACTAAGCTCGCGAAAAACGGAGCACAAACGGGCAGTGCGGAACGGTGACCCCCTGTCCCAGATCGTTACCCACACTCTAAAAGAAGGCCACGAATTCGACTTCCCGAATACACGGATAACGGCACGAGCCAGTTATAAGACGGGACGCGCACTGCTGGAGGCCTGGGTGTCAGATTCTAACTCCATAAACAGGCATGTGAATATACCGCCCTGTTATTCTGCCATCCGTGCCCGTGACCAGCTACCAGGGCCCAGTTCCTCTACAAGCATGCAGGCAACCACGTCAAGGTCACACGCCGTTACTCCAGGGACGTGCGTCGGAGACACGATAGGATAGCTTGAAAGTGGACGTGGCGTGGACGGGAACCAATCAATAATTGTCCCCCCCTTACCAACCCCATTTATGCGTAGCTGATGCTTGCTGTTCTCATTTACGCTGACGATGGCTCCTCGTGTGGAGCCGAAAGCTCAGAATAAAACTATCGTTTCAGAGATCGCGTCTTCCTCTCCTTTACAGAAATAATTTGGGTTGCACGCAAAGGAAATATTTACGTCAAGTGACGGGGAGCTCAAAATTTCACGTAAGTTAAGGCGGTTAGTGTGACACGCTGAAGAACTTTCCACAGTCGTTATTTTGAGCCAATTTTGACATCGAAAACATTGAAGGTATGTTGGAACCCACGGGGTCTGGACGCGAGCTGGGTTGTCAAGGCTAAGAAACTCTCAAAGAAGCTAGTGGTCCCCTAAAACGAATAATTCTGGATGGGGCTGGCATAAATTTGGATATCCTTTTGGAATTACGTTTTTCTGATGACTTAGCAGAAAAGCGTAGAGGCGTTCTTTGAAGAGGGGAAACTATGCGCCTTGTTAATTTGGGTGACATCGCGGAATTTAGAGCTGTGCAAGCAAGGCAGTAAAAAATGACAGCTTTAGTAATTGCTGACCTTGCTGCAGAGGAATTATTAGACTTAAGGGTTATCATGAAGCCAAAGATCAGAGGATTATGAGTATCGAAGCGTTGACAGTTATCTCTTCCACGGGCGGACTTGTAAGACTTCCGCTGAGTGAACAATTAATATTAGAGAAGATTTGCCTTTTCTATCGCTTCAACTATGTGAATTTTTAACGAAGGTGGAACTTTATCCTTTTCAAATTATCAAAGGCTGAAGCTTGAATTAACTTGAAATAACAAGAAGAGATGAACTCAATGACAAGCATCCTGCTACGTGTCGACAAGCTTTTCTCCTCAATTTTTTTATGGTCAGGGCCGCAACATATATAAAAGTTAGCAATATCAGTTGAAAGTTTTTAACTGAAAAGTTGTTTTCTAGGTAATCTTTATGTAGAGAGTAGTATCAACTCACCTAAGCAAAATACCTGGTAAAAATAATAAAGGATGAGACCGTAAAATGTATAATTCCCGCTACTAGAAAGAGTATAGAAATAGGGTAAACACAAAATATAAAGTTAAAAACTCATCCAATTAAATTCCCTCAAATAATATTGCATGTTCCCTAATAGCAACGTTCCGGAACCAAAGGATACAGAGAAAGAGAAGAGAGAAGAAGAATGCTATCTTGAGGATTTTACAAACCTGAATTTTCATCAAAAATGGCTCCATTCATGAAGAGCAGATGATAGGGTAAATAAAGGGTCATTTTAAAAGGTCAAAGGTAAAAGGTCATGTAATACTCACAAATCAAGTTTTTTACGACATTCACATCAACTATGGAGACAGATTGGCTTTCCACTTCTCCATTTCCGCTTCTTCACACGTGAGGTAGCGTGCTAGGAATGGGAGAACCGAGTGCTGATATGCTGATGTGCGGCCAGTCATATGATGGAAACCTCGATTCATGGGACGGGAAGACCTCGCAGTCATTAATGCAGAGTGGAGAGGGTGAGCGACCTCAGTGAGTATGCGATCAGCAAATTGCTTGACCGTCTTAAAGTTTCGCTGTATTATGATGTCAGCTAAAAAAACATAGGAAATACCGGCAGCTGAAGAGAGCATTCGGAAGCTACGTTTCAAAATGACTAGGTTTTTTAAGTAAGGCTGGAAAAATAACCGGAGAGCAGTGAAGAATAAGGGGACAATACAGGCATCTACAAAACGCCAGATTAGGGCTTGTGGTGTGTGATATCAACGCAATCGGCGGATACAGTATTAAAGTTTACGGATTTTGATAAAAATGCCTTCTATATGAAGAGAAAATGTAAGGTTGGGTGCTTGTGTATCGGATGCAAGGTATCGGAAAGAGGATACTTCGGTGGGCAGAAGGTTGATAAGTTCGGGACTGGGAGAGGGTCGCAGTCGAAAAATACACTGGACTGACTTTGTTTCGTTAAGTAGAAGGCCATTTGCTGGCGACCATGTTGAGACATGGTCTAGACCATCCTTCAGTATTTGGAGATGTGACTGGCTTTTAAGCGGATGGCCAACAACCATATCATCAGCATATTTAACAAACAAGCATTCGTTTGGCGATCGTAGGTCGTCATTGTGGAGAGCGAAGAGATGAGGGGATATTATGGCCCCCCGAAGAACTCCACAGTTGTTGGAAAGAACCATGGATTTTCACTCTCCGCACTGAACGAATTGAGTGCGGGAAGTGAAATAGCCCCCAAGCCAAGAGACAGCCCAGCCGGAAGAGCCGCACGCAGAAGTTTTGTTAAGAAATAGATGGTGAGGGATCGTATTGAAGGCTGATGAGTAGTCGAGAAAAGCACAACAGCATGCACTGCAGCCCTTATCTTAATCTCTTAGAGCAGAGTGGGCAACCAGAGCAACAGCGTCTAATGTACAAAGCCTAGCCTTATACGCGAATGGGAAGGCATCGGAAAATTAGAGAGAAACGTCATGATGATGTCTAAGGTGACTCGTTCTGCAAGCTTAAATGGTGCAATAGAGCATGCAATTGAACGAAAAGAGTTTGGACGAGTAGAGAAAGGTTTTTGCGGGATTTGAGTGATTCTCACTGAGCGTCAAGTAGACCTAAATCTCAAAAATAGTTATTCCCATGGAGTTGGAACAAGTCAAACCTCAATGCGAAGTGCGCGCAAAGTGTGCAAGTCCGAATATATTTATTCTAAGCATCATTTTGTCGCAGATTTAGAGAAAGAGTACACGCATTTGAGATCCTACGTATAAAAAATATATTG
>JAYGXS010000006.1:22318024-22408897 GCA_036362985.1 Ligula intestinalis | reverse complement strand
TTGCGCGTAGCTAATGCTTGCTGTTTTCACATTTTCTCTGACGATGACCTATTGTGCGAAGCCAAAAGCTCGGAATAATAAAATTGCCGCTCCAGAGATCACGTCTCCTTCTTAACAAATTTCAATGGCTTTTGTCCAAAGACAGGAGATCATAAAAAGTAGACATACAAAAACCAAGAAAATATACGCAAACACAGCTTCCTCAGCAATGTGATGCAAAGAAAAAAATATTAGCGCGTGTGCGATGTCCCAACGTACAGGAAGCAAAAGAACATAGAAGCCCTTGTCTAATTACGATGGACCAGGGTCCATAAGTAATTTCCCCAGAATATAAATACAAAGTTAGGCCGTTTTAGTGCGATAGGAGTTGCTTCGACATAAAAATTGCGTTGTTATACAATAGAAGTCTTCTTGTAGTTTTCTTGGTCGATAGACTTTCTTTAGCAACAAACAGGAGTTTGGCTTGCCCTTTTTTGTTCTTTTCACATGCTTTTCACCCGAACATGTAGGTCAGAAAAACAATTACGAGTGGTCTTACGTTTTTCCTACTGTGCACTTATCAAGCATTAAATACGCATTACCTATTCTTTAATTAAACATTAATCCTTTACCCATGAATGTCGCCACACACTTTGACTCGGAGACTTTTGCCATTGAACGCCCGTACGTTTTATTCCTACCTCCAACGAATACCGTGTTGCCAAGATAGATGTTCTGCGACCAAGGAACCTTCTTCAACGAGTCTCCGGGTATGAAAACAAACATCCAAAGTCTTTAATTGCTCGCAGTATGTACATCGTCATAAAAGGCATCCCTCAATATGCTTCAGATGTCACAAAGATCAAAATACACCACAATATGGAATTCTTACAGTGACACCTTAAGCTTCCCCTAAATTAAAACGAAGACATCACCAGCTGAGAGCATTTTACTCAGCTAAATAGATTTATTGCTCTTCGTTGAACGTTCTCTAGAATGGTTTTGTCATCATCATTCCCATGCGAAGATCTTTGCGGTCTTCCCTTCTTGACCAAATGCTAACTGCACTAATAATAAAAATAAGGTTTATTTGTAAAGCACATCTTTGCTGCCGTCAAAAACCCTGACAGGCAGGCGGCAATAGTTCACTCGACCCCTAAAGGTTCTCCCTTGGTTCAATTCGCAGTGGACTGTCAAGGATCTAAGCCAATATTTCCGTTTTCGCAACCCTGTTATCGGACTCCGAAATGAGCAAGAGTGTACCTGGCTGCATCATACGCACTTGATGACTTCTGCTATGCCCTCCCCTTTTGAGGCTGTTAGGATGGCCCAGCGTACGAGTCATCACTCGGGCCGTCCTGAGGGCAAGAGAACAAAGGAAACCCACATGCCAGGGGGCGCATACAGAACGGGCCAAGAGCGCGACCTTCAAAGGGCTGACATACGAGAAAGCAAGGACAGCCACCAGCAAGGGGGCACGAAAGGACGCATGCATATTCTCGCGTAACAGTGGTGCGACGTGTCATCCTGAGGACAATCCATGATGGCTGCATACAGAAGGGCCAATAGGGAACGAAGGTGGTTGGTCCCTAAATACGCTGCCAACGACTGAAGGCGGTATTCTGCTGCTGCAGACACGAGACTCTGTTACCAAGACCTGCCGCTGCCGAGAAGAAACCGACGACAGAAGGCACGCTGCTGACGGACAGACAGAAGACAGGGTTGATGTGCAAGCAGAAACAGTTGTTTTAAACTATTCTCTGCTCTCCTGTCTATCTTCTTTTCCTAATATAACGAGCGTCGACGTAAGGGCTCACACAAGATTATAACGGACGCTAAGCTCAAGAATGAGAATTTTTCTCCAAAAAATCCCGATGTGTTATTTTCACTGTCTGCATCTTCATCTTTGCTGCACCTCAATGGCTCTTGTCATTTGGCATCGCCTATAACGGGAGATACTTTTTATATCATGTATAAATAGGGGGTTTATAGGTTACACACCTACGAATTCCTGCCTTATTGCACCCATCACCCATGTCACGCGTTAAGCTGCCTTTAGGCACTGGCGAGGTGGTTTAAGGGAGAAGTTTATAAGAACACCGATGTCCTTCTGTTCGTCTACATTTGAAAGGGGTAGCCCACCAAGAAGTTATTGGAAGGAATCATTGTCCTCATCGGTTGTTCTAATACGGAGCCTTTAATCCACAACTTTATTAACGTTGAAATTTACGAGCCAACGAGCACACAAGCTGCTACGCCGATTGAGACTCTATTGTAGTGGTTGCCTTTCTGCGTCAGACCCGATGGCTCTCCAGAGTTTGACGTCATCCGTAAATATGATGGTGCTTTAACCCAGGTTTTCGACACAATCGTTAAAATAGATTCGGACGAGCAGCGGCTCTAATACAGAGCCTTGAGGGACGCTTATTAGAACAGTTGTAGTGGATAACTTCGAGTCACCGATGCACATAGTTGATCGCTAGCGGGTTTCCTTTCGTTCGACTTTCCGATAATCTATGCATTATATGTTTATGTGTGACGCTGTCGAACGCCTTCTTGAAATCAGTATAGATGACGTCAACCTTACTATCTTCCTTCAGTGCGTGATTCCACTGTTTATTCGAGAGCAAAGAGTCGGAAAGACAAGAGTAGTTCTGTCTGAAGCCATGTTGGAGGCGTGACGGTAAGTTGTTCTCATCCACGAACCTCATTATCGCCTTCTTAATTATCGCTTCCATCACCTTATAACAACTACATTTTAGGCGGACGAGCCGATAATTGTTGGCCTTCGTTCGTGCCCCGCTCTTGTATGCGTGATAAATATTTGTTGTTTTCCAGTGAGATGAGAGTGTTCCTAATTCGAATGAAGTACGAAAGATATGTGCTAGGGGCTTTGGGAGCTCATTTGCCAATTCTTTCAAGAACTTGGTTGGTAAATTGTCTGGAGCGGATGTATTTGCTTCTTTGAGGCTTTGCAGCTCTCTTTCAATTATATATGTTGGGAGTAATATTGACTGAAGTGCTAGGCCAGCATTGACAACATAATTGTTGGCAGTGTCAAACTTAAGCTCCGTTTCCATAGTGACTACCCAGAAAAACAACCGGCTACAGCACTCGGATTTCTCGCTATTCCCAACGACTTCCTCGCCATTATCATCCTCAAGTCCTGTGACTGGATCCTTGTTTTTAATCTACTTTTAGTAAAGCGGAATAGATTTTTGGACTTGTCCTCAGCCTGTTGGAGGATTCTTGATTCATAGTTTTTTCTTGCCTGACGAATCGATTTTTTACCAGATTTCTTTGGCGCCGGAATTCATCGAGGTGCAGTGGTGACCAAGTTTCTGTGAATAACATCCATTTCATATTTTTCTTCTGTTATTGCCTCTAAAGGTCACTCGTCAAACAGGCAATTTTAATTATCGTCTTATGTACCTCCACCAGACAAGAGCGCTTAATCACATCTAATTTTATCATCTTGAATGATGCGCAGTCCTCATCCGGATCATCCCAATTCGCGGACAGCAGTCCATTTTTCGTCGAATTAATGTCTGTTTCCATATATTTGGCTTTCCGCCGTTTTCCTCAGACGTTAAGAATTAAGTGAGTTATTCCACATAAGCGGGGCACTATAACACACTTCACCAATGTAGACGAAATCCTTTGCAAAATGAGATCCAAGCATCTAGCTCTCTGGTTATCTCGAAATCTGGTTAGTGACTTAACGTTCTGTGCCAAAGGGAAGCCAAGGGTGATTTCCATTAAAGTAGGACTGAATGAAGTTGGCGCCCCCCTCCACTGGCAGATTTTCTCACTTTATTACAGGTGCGTTAAAATCACCAGCAATATGAACCTTTTCGTGGCTAGCTGCTAGCTGGATATTTGAGCGTGGGCATAAGGACAATTCAAACGGTGCACAATGCAAAATCGGTTATTTGCTGGCAGAGTTTATTAATTCTGATTTTTATTCTGGTCACTAGCTGTAACTCTTTGAACAGACTTCATATCCCTGCATAGCACCCGAGCGAAGTGATTTGAAAGCATGTCCTTGGAGCTCCTCCCAACAAATTGACAACATATTCACTGAATTGAAGTACGTTGCCCCACTCGTTCTGTTTCATCTTGTCCTTAAATGTTAAGTCCTCTATTTAGCACCACTCGCGGTCGTTCTTTTATCGCTTGTCAGAGCAACTTATTGAACAGTGTAATAAATACATGACCTTCTCGGTATTCGAGTCTTAACTGAATAAAAAAAGGGAGGTGATCTCTTGCCTGTGCACCCTGAATGCTTACTTGACCGGCATGGAGGCTGAGTTTAAGAAACAGGGAAAGAAGGAGAAGGTTTTTAATTTATATTTTATTTATTATGTATTAAGCGACCACTTCTGTTTTTGAATCCAAACCTCAACCCTAAGCGATCGCTGTTTGCCATTGAATTACAGAAACTGATAGGTCTTTGTTTTTTGCCTCAACAATATACTAACTGGCCAAGGTTTGTTGCCACGAAGGTTAAGATTATGTAACTTCTAGGTGGGCCGTTCTCAAGAAACCCCTTCTTGTGAACTCAGCAATAATTCTTGTTTACGATGGTTCACCGCCCTCCTTTCCCGAAGATGCCCTTTTCCAGGACATGTTCCTTAAAGTATTTACGCCGTTTATGCCTATTACTATATAGCCTCCCAGTTTCTTTTCGCCATCAAACTATGGATTCTCTTGGTGGGAAGAACTGTTGACGGTGCCGTCATCTTTTCTCACAGGCCACGCTTTGGAAATGGCTGGTGAGTTCAATACGTGCGTTGTCCTGTTTGCGAGATTTATAAAATGCTTTACACTGAATCTACCATAATTCGTGCTTTAGTCAGAGTTCAGCAATATTTAAATAGTCAGACCAACGACAGGGTGGCGAGTATTAGATGCACTTCATGTTACTTCTGTAAAATACAGGCAGCCAGTATTTTATTTGTTCTTTATCTTCGATTATATTTTTCAGTAGGACTGCAAAATGAATCAGATGCTAATTTTTACCAACCTCATATAAATGGGTAGATACAGAGCTGTCCCAACACCGTAAACGTTTCATTTGCTCAAACGTACATCTCCTAGAACACCTCTGCTTGAAGGTTAGATTTAGTCTAAATTAAGCTTTGTAAGGGTTTCAAAAACTTTTAAATCTTTTATGCAAGAGCTTCCCATGTTAAAATTTGAGCTTTCTACTGATATTTTCGACAGTTTCTTTGGCAGCAGTTTAAGTTCTCGACCCCCTCCCCCTTAACAAATAAAAAATGTCGAATGCCTTCGGTTTCCTATTAAGGGTCCTACTTTGTATTTCAAGGCCGAGTCTCTGTGTTCTACTTGAACTTTCTAAAGATAACGAGTCACGAGTTGATTGGTAGGTTTGAAAAGTCGATTGGTCATTGGAGAAGGAAGACAGCGTCGATCCGGTGTTAAGGTCTCTATCCTCAGCACAAATCAGAGAATGCTTTCACTCTAATACATTTTGGACCTGCCGTGCTGCGTAATCTGGAGGGTTACCCATTGTCTAGGTAAATTCTACCTTGAGTGTCAGATTGCAATGGCTACTTAATGTAATTTCTATGACTTTCCAAATTATGTGTTCTAGACTCCCTACTGGATACGGTCTGGTATATGTAGGTACGCGTTGATAAGCGATTGGCTTTGCCAGCCACTGATCATCTTGACTTTGTCTTGTGAGAAGAAAGCGAGCCAGACGCAGCTAAAGTCGCCATTACTATGGAAAAATTCATTTACAAGTCACTGGTGGGCGCATATCGTAAAGCTATGGTGAACCTCGTCATTCAGGGTCACTTAGAGCCATTGTGTTTTTCATCCAATTTTCAGACAATTGTGCTCGTTAGATCTTCAGCCGTGATTGTAAAACATTTACTGTCTTTTTCTTTGCCACGGGAAAAAAATTTAGCAATCGCGAGTTTGTTTTCATGACATGCTAATAACGATGATGATTATAGTGAGATTTAACACCGAACGATCTTTAAATGCTAAACTAATAACTGTGGATACTCTTCAAATTTAAGCATTTGGTTTTAGTTTTTTTCATCATTTAAATTGTCCATTCCTTCGCATGAGATAGTTTCTTAGAGGCATAAGTTAACTGCTTAAACTCTTAAGACGTCAGAAACACTATGCCCTGAACATTCGCACAGCACTCATCGTGGTTGAGTTTATCCTTTAGGCTGTCACCTTACCGTTTCTGTGCTTTTCGTTTATTATATATCCGAAAGCACTCACAAGCCGTCTCTAAAATTCAACCATTTTTGTGTGACTCATAATTGAGATAAAATGTTTCTCCATCACTTAGACACCAAAAAACCAGTGACAACTCCTGTCGGTATGAAAAGAAGAGCTCAATCGGATATTGGGCTGTCTGACCTAATAGCTGGTCGTTGCGCTGAACAGGGCGCTTCCACTCCGCCGGCTGCTAAGAAGGCCAAATGCGCTGCACCCTTCCCTCTCCCCGAGGCCCTCGCAGATGATGCCTTTGATCGCACCCAGCTCCTTTTGAACACTGATCAGATGATCTGTGAGCACATTGCGCTGCCCAGAGAAGTAGCTGGGACCGCATGGAGAGAAGATTGGGCTTCCTTTGTCTCACTCAAGGTCCGTCCTTAGCATATAAGTTTTGTGCATAAAAACTACCTTCTGATTTAAATAGAGGTAGAACTAAGCATGCAAATTTTTATTCCTACAGGAAACGTATGAGCCCGTAACCTCTACCAGTCCCATGTTCGGTTTGGACTGTGAGATGGTTATCACAAAAGCCGGCAGTGAGTTGGCTCGTGTCACAATCGTTGATGAGCTCGGCTGCGCTCTTATGGACAGACTTGTAAAACCTCCGAATCCTGTCGAGGACTACGTCACCCGGTAAGTTCCGTCCTTTATTCGCCAGCCTTGTTATTTAAAAAAAATGTACCCTTTTATCTTGCTCCTTATGTGGTTTTTGTTTTCCCCTACAACAACTTATAGGTTCAGTGGTATCACCCACCAAATGCTCGCCGGTGTGGATACCTGTCTCGCTGACATTCAACACGAAATGAGACAAATACTGCCCCCAGATGCGATCCTCGTGGGACATTCTATTGAGAACGATCTTAAGGCGCTGAAGGTTAGGGCGGATTCACTGCTTTATTGTTATATTTTCATTGAGCACATCACTTGTGAGGTTAGTCTGAAGTGTAGCATGCCGGGCAGAATACTTACTGAATGTTCCCTCAAATTATCTTGCATATATTTTAGTAATGCTAAGGTCCTGACCGATCTGGTTGATAAACATCCTCGTCCCGTTTTACCTTGAAGCCTAATCTAGAGTCCTCGCAGGCAGCTGCATAGCGACTTGTAGTTTATGATAAAGTGCAACCGACGAGCACAGGGCAGATCGGAATGGATAATTCTGACTTATTAGCTGTCATAAAACCGGTCATATCCAATCTCAGGGGTGGCGACCCCCAAGATTCGAACTGATGACCTTTTATCATTGCACTACGGGTTCATCATTTTGTCAGTTGCGATCAGAACCATGATAAACGGTAGGGCGCTCACTGGTCTCGTTGCGGAACATGCTCGTCCCGTTTTCTCTTGGGATTGGGTATGACTGGATGATGACGGCTAACAAGCCAGAAACGGCCATCACGGTCTCCCTTGTCCTTGTTGGTTCCGCAGGAACTAATGCCCAGAGCACTATCACCATCAGGCAGTTGTGGCCGCCGGCGAAGCCAGGGCTGCGTCTAGTCGTGCCCGACAGTGTCTGACAGTGTGTGTTGTGTCGGAGTTTCAGAGGTAATCATGGCCGTTGTTTTTACGTGACTGTGAAGCGAGTTTCAGCGGGGTGTGATTGGTATGTTGCATTCCCCGAGGGGGTGACGCATGGAGAGGCCCCCCTGCTGCATTGGCCAACGGGGTGGCGTGTTCAAGTGATCCTAAGGAATCCGCTACTGGTTTGGACACGCGTGTGTTCGAACGTGTATGCGTGATATGGTTAGCGGGATTATGTTAACCGTCAGGGTGCCGCAGGAAGGGGACACTGAAGCAGCCTCTAGGTCGAGTTTGGGGGAGGGGGCGGAGGAATTGCTGAGCTTTGGCAGAGCGCCCGTCGGTTCGTTTGACGTCGCTGCAATGGATATTGCACAAGGAAACTGTCCGCCAAAGTTCGGCCTCAGTATATTTTGTGTTTCAGCTCTATCTGGTATTGTTGTCTGTCCGATTAGCCACGGGAAATTCGTTGGCTGGCACACGTGCCCCCCCCCCCCCGCCCTCTTACCTATTTCCTCTTCCTCAGCCCTCATGCTCTAACCTTTTAACTTTTCACCCTTTAGATTTTCCATCCGTACATAATCGACACCAGTGTCATCTTCAATATGTCTCAATGCCGTACCGGAAAGCCAAAACTGCGGAATCTTGCTCAAGCTTTTCTCGGGTACGCATCCTTATTAAAGATATTTGTCATCGTTGGCAGAAGCCCGCCAGAGTGTGACTTATCAAGTACTTATCCTACATCTCATCCGTGTACAACATCCCCATATAGACCAATGTTTTTTACAAGCTGTATTAAAGGCTGCCGTTACTACCGCTTCAGACACATGTGAGCTGTTTGCAAGGGAGGGTCTCTGTGAAGGAAGTACCCTCCCCTGCCCTAGAAAAAATGGACAAACGTAGATTCACTCACCACAACCAATGTTTGAGTTTGCTTCGGAGTTGGTTAATGCCCGCTCAAAAGCCTCCCACCTAGTGGAATGCAGGGACCAGCGTGTGTCCACTAAAGAATTTGCCCAACCAGGTCTTCTGGCCGTCACCGCCGGAAAGGAGCCTGTTCGAAAGTTCGCATCTTAGCGTAACTGAATTTATGTATTACAGCATTTATTAAGTAATCTTTTCCCATAAATAGCACATTTCTGAATTTTGGTTATGGTACACAGCCTAGTTAGTGGTATGTAATTTGCCACAAATCTAGCTCTCCGCCCGTCCAACCACGCCCTGTTCGAATCCCCGAATGGTAGGTCACCAGCAAGGGCAGAAGCATAGAAGTGCATTGGTGTATTACTACAGCATCTTTAAGACCAAAGAAGGCAGTACGAGTTTGTAAAAATTCGGACTAAGCTCGACCAATCTTCGGACGGTAAGCATCTCGACTGGCATTCCGACTCACCCGAGTGGTTGGGTAGAGCAATGGTCCCGTTGGTAGGTTGTGCGACATAACCGCTTGCGCGACCTCTGGGCCGATCGATAGGATAATTCGGCGTAGGAAGGAGTCATCAGGACGACGTGGGAGCGTGTCGATCAGGATGGCTACTCCTTAAAGTTAGCTCTCGCACTCACCCATAGCCTAGGCGCATTGGAATTTTCTTTAGAATCCAACCGTATCATTACACTTTTACAACAAACTAACACCCAGTAGCTCAGGCGTGTTATGCTTCGACCTTATTTATCCCCATACTTCGAACTTCTTGTCCTTGCTGATATCTTGCCTCCCCTCCTCTTTCTTGCTAGCCTGACCATCCAAGGTGGAAAGAAGGGTCATTCATCTGCCGAGGACGCCAAGGCGACACTGGATTTGGTGCGTCTAAAGCTGAGCCAGTGTAAGTTATAACGCATATTGAACAACACTTTTTGTTTGGTAACCACTCTTACGTTTTCCCAACGCTTGCCTCAGTGTCCAAGTTGGTTTTGTTATTTTTCTAAAGGACTATCTATGCTGCTCGAAGAGGATTAGTGACGTTGCTTGTACCTGATGGATGTAATGGGACATTTTTCATGCGGTTTCTTGAGAATTTCGAATACAAGGCGGGTGGGTGGATCCACAGTAGCTGCTGAGATTGTTAGGGTTGTCTGCTCTTCTAGTGCTTTCGTTTAGAAACCTAACCACAAGGAAACCGTGAAAAGCAAACGTATTTACAGGTGATTCACGGTCGCCATGTCCCAATGCCGTCCATGGAATTTGTAGTGTTTTATCAGGTAGTTGGTGTGTACTGAACCTCGGCCTTCCCCGCGCCCTGGGAGCACTGTAGTAGCTGGTCCGCAACTGCGTATTCGCCAAGCCTTTATGTGGCCTTTATAGCGCCCCAGGTGGAAGTCTACCTAGTGAGGCCTGCTGTTGGTCGAAGCAGCCGCCTGCACTCTACCCGGTCTCCGGTCTTCCTGACTTTTGTCTTGACACTGGTGTGCGAGTGGAGGAGGTTCTCCTTCTCTATAATCCAACAGAAGCCACCGCGTTTGCCTTCAACCTGCTAAAGCGCATGGTGGACGTCGAAATCAGCAGTCGAACTGTCGTATTCGCCAGACCCGAAAACCTGCTTATTTCGCAACTAACCTTCGGCGAAAGCCGTTTCGCTATTCGCCACCTGTGGACACGCCAGATGCCCATCAGATAGGCTAACGGGCAATTCGCCTTCCCGTTTCCGTACTGCAGGCTAAGTGGGGTCGCACACTGCGTCCAACTCCACACAGAAACTATCAAAACGCGTAAGAAGTCCTGGTTTGCTAAATTTTCAATTGGCGGGGGGCATGTCCATCCTACTGAGAAGGCGGCATCGGGTTACAGTGACTCCTGAATGACGAAGTTAGGGACGGAGCCGTAGGTATCACACACAAACAGACTGTTCAGCATTCCCAGGCACCGCGCTCACCACCGGCCCCAGTTGTCTTGCGATCGATGCACCACAGAAATGCAGTGGAGACAAGGGACGTGAAGTAGATCCAGCGCAAGTCCACCTAAGTATAGAAAATGTGTAAATCATCTTCTCTGTCAATTAAATGTAACCTCATCCGATATCCAGTGCAGCGTTGAACAGAAATGGAGGTCCGGTTGGCTAACGGCACGACTTAATCTGACTGTATTGGGTCCATGTGGGCCCATACCTGCTGGTATACAAGGGCAGAAGAAGTGCGAATGGACTGGCACCCCCGAACGTTGGCCCCACGCCGCATCTAACACTGCGCCTCATCCTAGCACCAGATTGTAGACCCGCGGTTGGAGGGAAGCTGTTAATTATCCTAGGTATACAGTAGCATAGTGACTGTATCTTATTAATACGGCAAGCTGTGTACGAAGTCCCCCTTTTCTGCTATTGCCTCTTATGATGGAGACATGATGGAATCCGAAATGTCAGGCGAATAAGGTTTTTGTTTCGTTGACTACATCTTCTTCCCTATTTCTTCCTTGGACTTGTATTTTCGCTTGTATTGATTCCTGTTGTGTCCACCAGGCCGTGTTTTGCACCCGTAGCGTTTTCAGCCACAGCGTCCGAGCGCACTACCGGTCATCATAACCGGTTGAGTGAGGGCAGCGCATGCAAGTCTGCCTCACTGTGAGCTAGCCCCTGCGCAAGTCACCGGTGCTGCTCCCATACACCCGGTGGACGTCTCTACCGCTCGTGACTGCCAGACCTTCGTAAAACGTCAATAACGTATTTGCCTGTCGGGCAAAACGGGACCACTATCAACCGAAGTGACTCTGCTTCAAAAGGCATTTGCATAGTTTGATTGGGTCTGTCTAGAGAACTCTGTTACATTTGGCATGTACAGAACCGATACTGCGTCGAAATCGTGCCTCCCCGCGGGAATGTGGTAGGTCTGCAAAGCAGATTTACGATTGACGCAGCACAAGTCTCCACATAAGTCATAAATACTATCCGATCATAGTTGCTGCCCGGTCCGTGCCCTCTGCCATTCTTTAATACCTCATAAATCTTCCTGTTCCCACCTTGCTCTTTAACATTCTGATTTTGTACATTGTTTGATCAATAGTGTTTTTACTTAAAATATGTGTGCATGCTTGTCCTTACACCTTTCAGCCCTCGACTTTGGCGATGTGACTACACCCTGGCGTTTCCCAGAAGATTACCTTGTTTTTCCACGATTTGTGGATCCCCCTCCAACGCCAGTAGAACCTGTCGCAGCAGTACGTTTTCACTTTTTCGTACATTACTCTTTCGTCTGGATTTTACTGCAAATGCATACAAGGAAAACGTAGTAGGCAGAATTGAGAACTAACAAACTAAAAGTTGTACTGAATTGTAATCAGTAGCATTTATTTGTGATGGAGATAGAGGAAATGGGAAACCTTCACAACAAGAAGACTGGCCCCCTCGTAAAGTGTACGGGATCTTTAAAAGTTGAACAGTATTTCATAAGACCGAATTATCATCCAGTTTGCACCTGTTGGTCTTAGGTGCAGCCGCGTCTCGTAGAGCTCTGGTCTGTGAGGATCCGAGTGTGGATAATGACGCAAAAATGATCATCCTGTCGTCCCATAACTGCCTTCATCCAAGGGTAGGGAGTAAACTGGAGTACATTCCTGTAAAACCCTGCTTTTTTCCTCCTCCTCCAACTAGCATATGAGCCATAGCTTACTGAATACGTCGATAACTTGTTTGCCCTTTCGTAGGTAGGATGTGCTACAGCTGTCTGGTTAGTTGGAATTGTTTCTACCGTTTGATGCGATGGCCAACTAGGCTTGATGCTTGTTCTGGTGTACTTGGTTGATGTGTGTATCCCTTTGGCGCTGTGCGGCTATTTTCTTAGGTGTCGGATAAATCGGCTTCTTTTCTTCAAAAGATAGCTTGTTTTATTTTAGCAAGCGTTTAGAACTGCCCACTTACAGTTGCCAGGTTGGAGCCAGCTTTCGTGTATGCTGCACTTGACACCTCATGGGACTGACAAACGCCACAGCAGGCGTGCAAACTGTCATAGTCTTTGTTTGCTCGAGGTATCTGTACCGAGGGGTAGTCTATATCCTGGGCCTGTTGCCATCATTCCGTGAGATTGACCTCAGAAACCGTGTTGCGTACGATGATGTGGACCCGTAATTTTCTGAAGTGCCTGAAAGCTTTGAAACTTTTTGAATAATCTTTTCTGATGACAGTTCTCCGTTCGTTGTGCGGAACCCTATTCGGTAGTTTGCAAACAGCTGTGACGTTGATGGTTTTCGGCCTAGTTGCAGATGTACAGATAGGTCTGGGGGAGGGGAGGGGGGAGGCGACCGCGTCTCGTAGAGTTTTGGTCTGTGAGGATCAAAGTGTGGATACTGACGCTACAAAGAGCATCTTGTCTCCTGCTGTGATCTTCAGGGATCCGCTGGAGATAGGTTTACATTCATGCAAGGTGCTGAGCTTGTTTTTCAATCAACGGCTGCGCTACTGCAGGCATCTTCGGAGTTGTCTGGGCATTTCAAGCACACCCCTGAATAGGTTGACCTCACTATTCCAATTCCCGGGCCCCCTTACTGGCAGCCGCGTCTCGTAGAGCTTTGGTCTTTGAGGATCAGGGTGTGGATAATGACGCAACCTTGAACATCCTGTCCCCTCGTAAATGTTTGCTGTAATCTTCAGCGTTCGGTGTAAGAGACAGGATTACACTCTGAATTGGGGCTCCTGTGATTTAAGTCAGTGATTTAGATGGTCCCATGGATTTTTCTGATTGTATCTATGCAGTCGACCGAATATTGAGTAGTTGTTTTTGTACAACACAAGCCTTGGGTGCAACTGCGTCACGTAAAGCTGTGATCTGTGAGGATCAGAGTGCGGATAATGACGCAACAAAGACCCTCCTATCGCCATATAACTGCCTGCCTCGTCATCTTCAGGGGTTGGATGAAGACAGGAGTATAGTCCTGTAAAAACGTGGTTTTCCCTTTTTCAATCACCCTATGACCCATAGTTCACTGAATACGAGGTCAACTTGTTTGTGTTTGTTCGATACTTCTTGGCTCATGGGTGTGTCTGTTTGGTATTATTCGTTTTTTTTCGCATGCGTTGGCTGAGAATTTATATTCTTAAGTAGTAGGATTGGTGTTGATGTCGCAAAGCTCCGGCAAACCAACACTGCCGAGGCTCTAAGCATAGAAATCCGATCCCGTCTTACGACCCAGGCTGACAACGAGGGCAGTAGCAAGTGGTCATCACTGAAGACATCCATCTATGGGGCAGCTGAGAAAACTCTCGGATTCACTCAGCGGCGCCGCAGTGACTGGATCAGCGAAGGAACTCTGCAGCTGTCAGCCGAGACGACTCGAGCCAGGTCCCGCAACGATGCCTTCTTCCGCCAACTTCGAAAGCTGACAGCAAAGTCGGCTAAAAATGACCGGCAGAAGTATTGGTCCGAAACGGCGACTTCTATGGAGCAGGCCTCAAATTTTGGCGACACTCGAAAACTGTACCAAATAATCCACTAGGTTAGTGGTAAGATCCTGACACTGTGATTCTTTCGCGATGTGAATGGAGGTTTTATTGCTGACAACTCGGCTAAGGTCGATCGCTGGCGTGAACACTTCGAGCACCTCCTCAACTTTGACGAACAACCCATCACACCCTCCCTCTCCACAGCGGAGTTTCAACCCTCTTCTGCCTACGCAGTGTCGTGTGACCCCCCTTCCGAAGACGAAGTTACCGATGCAATGCAGAGGCTACGCAACAACATGGCGTGCGGAGAGGACGGTATTCCTGCAGAAATCTACAAGTCCTGTGTCGACACCCTGGCTCCTCGGCATCATAAGGTGATTGTACAGACGTGGCGAGAAGAGGCCTTTCCCGATGACTGGGGCTCAGCTATCCTTATAACTGTCCACAAAAAGGGAGATAAGACAAGATGCGAGAACTACCGTGGCATAAGTCTTATCGATGTTGCTGCAAAGGTCTTCGTTGTTGTTCTTCTCAGGTGCTTCCAGTCTGTACGCAACTCCAGGACACGACCCAACCAAGCCGGATTCCGAGCTGGGCGTGGATGTGCGGAGGCGCACTCTAGAATTCTGCCATAGCTACCAGCAACCGACGGCCGTTTGCTTCGTCGACTTTGCCGCCGCATTCGATTCCATCCATCGTGAGTCCCTGTGGCGAATAATGGAACTGGATGTAGTGCCGACCAAACTCGTTGCCATGATTAAGGCCTACTATCGGTCTACCACCGCACGAGTCCTGGTCCACAACAATCTCTCTCAGTCGTTCGATATCCGGTCTGGTGTCCGACAGGGCTGCGTCCTTTCGCCCATTCTGTTTAACTATGTCATTGACTGGATTCTCGGCAAGGTCCTACATGAAGAGGACGGTGTTGAACTTGCACCCGGACGCCGACTAACTGACCTCGACTACGCCGATGAGATTGCGCTGTTAGCCTCAAGCTCTGGTGGTTTACAGGCGGTAGTGTCGCGGTTAAATGAGATCGCTATGTCGGTAGGCATGTCCATAAATTCTGGAAAGACGAAGTTGTTCTCGAGCTGCATCCCTGACCAGGAGAAGGCACCTCTGGGGATTAATAGCCATCAACTTGAATACCTCAGCTTTAAATACCTCGGGGCGAGACCACGATTCATCGCTGGTTTCTTCCCTGATAAATATTGGTTGGAATTGCGTCTTGTAGAGCTCTGGCTTGGTTTTATCTTCAGGGATTCGTTGGAGACAGGGTTACATTCATGTAAGGTGTTGAGTTTTTTTCTCAATCCATGTCTGTGCTGTTGCACGTAGGTTCGGAGGTGTCTTAAGGTTTCAAGCGCACTTCTGAATTGGATGGTATGTTCGTCTCAGAAGGCGTTTGAAACTGCCTCCTGTACTTTCCAGGTGGAGCATTGTTGGTCTTGATGATAAAGCAGTAATTGGGGATAGGTAAGGGTTTGGTGGACAAAACCCAATGGGCTGACTGCACGGTCCGTGTTGTGCCGTGCGTTGGCAATCTCGCCGAACGCCTTGAGTTTTTTCACACTTGGGTCGACTCAGGTTGAGCAAATCTGCGAAACCTAATAATTAAGTCAGTCTAGTAGTCATTCTGGTGGATTCTAGATGATTGATTAAGAAATCCTACTTGGGCAGTCAGCTTGATGTTCCGTATTGGTGAATTCCATATGGGCGGTAAAGTTGGGCGGGTAATATCGACCCAAGTGTAATTAAATTCATGGCGCGAGGTGGGACGTTTGTAGCTTAGCGGTTAGAGCGTTGGCCGCCAGTAAAGGCCTTCTCTGATACGCGGGTTCAAATCCCGCCGAACGCATCGAGTTTTTTCACAATTGGGTCAATTAAGCTTAAGCGAATCTTCGTCTTAGAAGGCGTTTGAAACCGCCTACCTGTACTTTCCAGGTTAAGCATGGTTGGTGTTGATGATAAAGCAGTAACTCGGGGTAGATAAGAGTTTGGTTGACAAAACACAATAAGCTGATTGCCCGGCCCGATTTATGCCTTGCGTTGGCAATCGTCTAAGTCGTGGTTTTTAATTCACCGTGGTAGGTGTGAACCTCACCATTCCCATTCACGGTTCCCATTATAGGCAGCTACGTCTCGTGCGAATCTGGTCTGTGAAGATCAGAGTGCGGATACTGGCACAAGAAAGAGCATCGTGTCTCCTACTGTGATCTTCAGGGGTTGGCTGGAGACAGAGTCACATTCATGCCACATTTTGAGGTCCCTTTCTAATCAACGGCTGCGCTACTGCAGGCATGTTCGGAGGTGTCTGGGCATTTCAAGCGCACCCCTGAATTGGTTGACCTCACTATTCCCTGTCCCGGCCCCCCTTAGAGGCAGCCGCGTCTCGTAAAGCGTTGTTCTATGAGGATCAGAGTGTGTATAATGACGCAATAATGAATATCCTGTCCCCTCGTAAATGTTTGCTGTAATCTTCAGCGTTCGGTGTAAGAGACAGGATTACACTCGTACGAGGTTTTGAGCCATCACTGAGTTGGGGCTGCTGTGATGTAAGTCAGTGATGTAGCTGGTCCCAGGGATTTTGCTGATTTTATCCATGCATGTGGTTGGAGACAACCGAAGATTGGTTAGTTATTCAATGAGGAGAAATGAGCCTGCTGTTGAACATTTAAAAAAATGAGCCTTGATTTCCGCTGCGTCACGTAGAGCTCTGGTCTGGACGGATCCGAGTGTGGATAATGACGCAATACAAACCATTCTGTCTCGTAACCGCATGCCCTGCTGTGAACTTCAGGGTTCGACTGAGAGAGAATTACAATCGTGTAAGGTTTTGAGTTTAATTTTCGATCAGTAGTTTGATTACAGATGCCTTCTCCATAATGATTATATAGACAGTGTGTTTGCTATTGGCGTTTTACTATTGTCCCCCATAGCCGCATAAAGACACGAATAATTCTTTAGTGGTGACCGGAGTCCTTAGCTACACACTTACAGAGGATGGGCTACTTTGTGCTGTAGTAAGTGATTTTTAATGAACCCAATCACATACTTTCTACGCTTATTCTTGTGTAGGTACTCGCTTTTGTGGTGCGACCGTGCTATAGCTAACCACAGGGCTTTTGCTGATTGCATCTTCGCGTGTGATCTGAGGTAGCCGAATGTTGGCTAGTTGTTTGTGTGCGAGCTTTCATAAAGGTATTCTGTGAGGAGACGTGAACTCGCTAGTCAACAACTTCCTTTTGGACGGTGGTGCCCCATGATTCATCATTGGTTTTTTTCCCAGACAAACATTTGTTGGAATCGCGTCTTGTAGAGCTCTGGCCTGTGAGGATCGGAGTGCGGATAATGACGCAACAAAGACCCTCCTGTCTTCTACTGTAATCTTTAGGGGTTCACTAGAGAGAGAGGGATACATTCATGTAAGGTGCTTGTTTGTTTTACAATCAACGGCTAGGTTACTGCAGTCATGCTCGGAGGTATCTGGCAATGTCAAGCCTTGTTGGGCTTGATGGTGAAACGGTAGCTGGGGGTAGTTTAGTGGACCACAAGAAGTTGAGACAAATGGCGAAGTGCAGCGTTGGTAGTTGCCGGGTTTGATACAGATGGTAGTTCCGAACACTGTTCGTTGTTGTTTTTAACGTTCTACTCCATGGGGTTCACTGATGCTGCAGGGGTTTGGGCAACGCTTTTGGTCTTACCTTTAATGAACGTTATTTAACCTACGACTTGTTATTTTTGATGTAAACTAGGAGAATAGGGGACTCAAAAACAGAAGACTGGCTTCACTGAATGTTTATATAATTGCGACTCATCATCCATTTTGAGCAAGTAGGTCTTGGATGCAGCCGCGTCACGTAGAGCTCTGGTCTGTGAGGATCCGAGTGTGGATACTGACGCAACAAAGACCATCCTGTCGTCTCGTATCTGCCTTCATTCAAGGGTCGGTAGGAGACGGGAGTATATTCCTGTAAATTACTACTTTTCCCCTCTTCAACTAGCAGATGAGCCATAGCTTACTGAATACATAGACAGTTTTTTTGCGTCTAAAATTTTCGTGGATGTATTGCAGTTGTCTGATTATTTCCATTTTTTCCGCTGTTTATGCTTCAATGGTTCTTGTGCTGGTGTGCTTGCTTCGTGTGTGTATCGCTTTGGAGTATTTTCTAAGGCGTCGGATGAGTCTACTTCTATTCTTGAATAGATAGCTTGGTTTATTTTAGTAAGCCTTTAAAACATCCCACCTGCAGTTGCCAATGGATTGTCTGCTTAGAGCCGAGTTTCGTGTCTGCTGCATTGGACACCTCATGGGACTTACGGAGCCGCAGGGGGTTGGTCAACCGTCATGGTTTTCCTTGTTGGGTGGGAGTAACCACGTCACGTAGAGCTCCAGTCTGTGAGGAGCTAGTCTTTTATTTATTTTTCGGACGGCGGAAGTCATAATTAGTTTTGTCCAGACAAATCTTGGTGGTAGCGGCGTCACGTAGAACCCTGGTCTGTGTGGATCAGAGTGTGGATAATGACGCAAAAAAGAGCATTCGGTCTTCTCGTAACCGCATGCCCTGCTGTAAACTTCAGGGTTCTCTGGAGAGAAGGCCACACTTGTATTAAACGTTGAGCCTCCTTTTTAATCAGGAATTAATTGACAAAATTTTTTTGTATGTACGTTTATGGTATCAGGGGTTCGCATTGCTATCTATTAAGTACGTTTCTCCGCTATGTTGAATGTAACTGAAGTGGTTTAATATTTAATACCCGCTACTGTATTCATTTAAGTAGGTATTGTTGGGTAAATTAAGGGATTTGCCTCCGCAAACCGCCACCCTCGAAATACCGTTGCCATAAGACACGTTCCACTGGCTATGCATTGCTCCTCCTGACTGCATACTATATATTTAGCGTGCTTCCTTTTCTGTAATGCTTACTTTCTTGTGGAACTGTTATGTGGTTCCAGAACTCGTTTACCCTTCGTTTGCGCCGCTGTTGTCCATTTATCTGAACCCACTCCGAGTAACACCTGGTGGCCGTTTGCTTCGTTTAGTTAATGACTGAAAATAGTGTCTGATCTAACTACTGATGTTCAGGTAATTTGACTCATTTGATGTTGTGTGGGTTCGGATCTTAGGGTTGAGTGTACGACTTATTGGCGCAGCTTACGCTTGGTTCTCGCCCTCCGCTAATCTAGCCCTACTTCCTTTACTAGTCTAGTGCAGAGGCGCGCTGATTGTGCACCTCAACCTTCCGAACTAGTTTGTAGCCAAGAGCAGCAAGGTTACGATATGTGATGATGTGGGGGGGGGGGGGTGTAGGTGGATAATGCCAACATCTACTCGTAACTATGGCCCTCAATGTAGCCGTAATATCCCAACTTTAACTCCAAAAACTTCACCTCAGACTCTTAAAATCCTATGCTTAACTCAAACACTGTCATGCCCTGTTTCCAAGCAAATTTCAGCATATCACACCTACCGATAAAAATAAGTGTGTGGTTCTTAAACAACGACTCATTGCGGTTACATGTCATAGCCTAGTCCAAGATTTCAGTGTCGTATTGCCATTAAAAAATAGAGCTTTCCTTTGCCGACTTTCTACTCATTTCTAGTCTTTACCTACTCCCCAATATTCTGCCACGAACATGTCGGTATCTCAACGGAGCGACACCACGAAGCCTGTCAAGCGAACTCCAGCAGCGCATTTTGTGGATCTCATTGCCAAGGGCTACCCCGGGGTACCGACCTTCCTACGTCCGCATGCTGACTACCTCGCTCGACTCTACACGGATCCCGGGCCACCTGTACCCCTGGTCGATCGTCTATTGACTGACCTCAAGGTCAGTTCGCTGGTGTGCGTAAACAAGGCCTCTAAACGGGACCTCTTTGGCAGCGTAAACGGTGACGAGGAACAGAAAAAGTCAGATAAGGCACCACCTGAGACGACCGCAGATGAGGCCGCAGCACCAGAAAACTCCATAGATGGAGACGAGGACTCCTCGCCGCCCCTGAAAAAGCCCAACAAGAAAACAGCACGTTGGATAGCTGAAAGGGCCAGTGACCACCGGTTTGTCATGGTTCGCATCGGTCGACCCGCCGATTGGGATAGCCAGGTACGAAAACTTATTCAGCTAAGCGAGCGTAGTCGCTTAAGTATTAATAGTAACAGTAGTTCTACTTTTAATAGTGGTATTAGTCTTCATAATAGCAGTGGTGTGCCCCCTAAACAAACCACTCAAAAGATGCGCTGGAGGCCAAATCATTTTACGCAGGCGTTATTTGAGTTTTGCGCTGATAACTGCCGAGCATAAGAGAGCGTGGTGACACGCATAGAGGCGGCTTTGGCTACGCCAGCCACCTGCACCCGACCCTAACTCCGGCCTTCTTGACGCCATGTTGGAACCCGGCTCAGGTGGTGCGGTAGCTGCTTCGCAAGTCTCCTGTCAATTAAAACGACCTCACGCGCAAGCCACTACCCTGTTGTGAAGCATATAGTGAGCATCGTCGTAATCGACCGCCTATCTGTCGGTAGTAGTGGTGCGAATGCCAATAGTGGCAGTTGGAGTATTAGTAATAATAATACTGATAGTAACTATGGTAGTAGCAGTAGTAAGAATAGTGCTTATAGTAATAGTGACGGTAAGAGTAACAATAATAATATTTTGGTAGTATTATTTGTAGTAGGGACATCGCACGAATAAGAGTTTCGCTAAAGTCGCAGGTTTGGTGATTGATCAGTGACGAGGAAATGGAAATACCATCTGCAGACCTAATTATTAGTACGCCATTTTCGCACCTACACGGATTCTTCTCCGTAAAAATACAATGCACTTTCTGCTAATGATACTCTTTGCTGGATTCAAGGATGCCCTTGAAATATCAGGAAATATTCTACGGTGTCCGACGTTCTCATACAGTTGTACTTACTTACTTGTACTTGTTACGGCTGCGATCATGACTGATCTATCCGGCCTCATCATACAGTTGTCCAGAATATAGGTTCTGTTGTTTTATGGTAATCATTAATTTTACATCTCATCTCGCCTTATTTACACGAATTAAGGCTGAACTTCTATTTAAAGGCGGCCCTTTCGATTAATATTAATGATATTAGTACTAGCACTAGTGATGTTAGTGCTAATGGTGGTATTCGTTATAGTAGTAGTTGTTGTTGTAATTATAATACTGATATTCCTAATGGTAACAGTAGTTATAAAAGTAGTTCTAGTAATATTAGTACTGTATGCACGCTGCACAAATTCCGTTTCGTTCCATGAACAGCGCAATACCCGGATGAAATTCCTTGTAAGCGGCGTGTTTTTGTGTGCTTTCTGTAATTTTAGAAGGAAAGCAAACGCCTGCAAACGTTTGCGAAAACCCTCTACATGCAGGCACCAACCAGTTCCCTCATTGTCCTCCTCTGTACCCGATCTAACGAGAAGCCGGTTGAATCCAACGGTCATAGGCGCCCGCTAAACCCAGTCGTCAGCCAGGCCTTTTTGGCCCTCACAAACCCCTCACGTTTTGCCGAAGGTATCTCCAACAGCGCAAGCTAGCAGGAGTGCTTCATCTCTCTGCCCATTTCATCTCCTTCACCCTAACTCGCGTTTGCCGCCTTGTAAATATACTACTGCCATTTCCTACTGTGAATACTATTTTCTCAGATGTATCCGATTTTCGTAAAATGTCGGTGATTCTGTTTGGTGGTGTGGTGTGGTCGTGCATTATGCCTATCACACATCAGGCGACCGTTCAGCTAGTTGGTGGCCTGTTGCTGGCAGTGGGGGGAAATAATGAGGTCGACCCTCAGCGCATTTTTTCCTCACTGTAATCTAGCTGATGCGCTTGAAGCTATTATGGTGCGCTAAAAGCCGTGACTTGGAGGGTTACCAACTGACTGGATAACTTGGACAGCGTAGTCATTCCACTGCGTGTCTTGTTGTGTGGAATGGCTTACGGTAGGCTTAAATTCAGGTTCAACGGCTCCTTGTTAATGCGGATTTTATGGCGCTCCCACGCGGGAGCCTACTTAGAAAGATATTGTTGTTATGGCGCGTGTTGGAGTGGGTTTCGCACACACCATCTGCGTCCTCCCCCATCTCTGGTCTTCTCGACTTTTTTCTTGTCATCGAGTTCAGATGTGGGAGTGGTTGGTTGGTTAGTAGCCCTTATTGGATTAGGATTCCACGCCGGAGTGCAAACTGGGGGCATTTGGGAGATGGAGAAAAGCCATGACGAACTGGCTTGACCCAAAGGTCAACGAGGGTGAGTTGGCTGTCTGGCTGGGAGCTGCAGGCAAAGAGATGCTGACAGTCATGCTGTGAGACGCTGCAGTCGGGACAGCTATCCGGCGTGGGCGGGTCAAGTCGGTGTTGGTACTTGCGAAGGAACATTAAGTGGCCACTGCGTAGCTGCGCCGGGGTACAGCGAGTGACCCTCGGGATTTTTTGTTCCGTGGCCGCAATCGGAGGTGCATAGCCTCCCAAAAGGACTGGAGGAGTGGTCAGAGAGGGGTAGATCCGGCGAGTCTACTTTCACTGTAATCCAACCGCAGTCAACGCGTCTGCTTTCAGTTTGCTGAAGCTCGTGTTGGACATTGTCGAGAGCGACAGTCGAACTGTCGGTCGTGTATGTGGTACACACACAGACGAGCTCACCAGTTGTGTCAGACACCGTGCCCATTCTCCGCACCAGACGACCGACTGGCTTGGACGGTGACTAGGTCCTCAGATTGGAGATAGAGAGTAAGGTCGATAACCTAGCGCACTTTCCAAAATTTGATGCTCTAAAAACCGTGATTAAGAAGGTTGCCGACTGACTCGGACCGCGCGATTAGCACTCTTCCACTTCCGGTTATCTTAATATTGCCATGCCGCCGAACCCAGGTGGAGGACGAGGAGGGTGCGTTTGGCGCAGATCAAGTCTTCTACCACTTATCGATTTCGGGCCTGGGTTTTCCTCCCTGCGCTGTGGTGCACAGCATCGGATGTGACGGTCACATCTCTCCCGGACGTTTACCTACTAAGTAAAGCCAAATACTGGTAGCTAATTATTACTGAAGATTTTCAGAAGTTGGGCTTCTGATAGCTGTCAGTAGATAAAGGTACCTATTGATTTACTAAAAGGTCCCGTAAGATATATTATCGGAAGTTTAGTTGTTGATTGACGGAAGATTAGCCTTTCGCCTGTGTGCGTGTCGTAGCCCTTATTGGATCAAGAGTTGCCGCCGGAGTCCAGACTGGTATTTGTAAAACGGAGAAAAGCCGCGACCCCAACCGGGTTGAGTGCCCGGGAGGCGCTGCTCCATCAGCAAAAGCACAGATTGAGAGGGCGGTAGATTGATCCAACGTAGGGTAGTTGGTGTAGCTGACATTGGCCGTCATGAGGCGGTTGGGAATGCTACGAAGACGCGTCTGCCTTGCGCCTGTCGATAGTCCAGGTGAACTTCGGATATCTGTAGCGATTGGCCTGCCAGTGAACTTGTCTTAGTTTGTACAGTGCTGTAATTGGTATTTAACGTCAGCGAACATTCACCTGGCGTCGTAGCCACTGCATTGAGCGTTCCATCCTATGAACGTGCATCTCATTTTTGCAACAAGCATAACTGATGAGAATATGAGCTTACCCGCGTCCTTTACTTCATGTGGGCTGATTTTAAGACGCCCGGGTGAGCGTTCACTTCCGGTAAGGAAGTTAGAACGAAGTAACTGAGGCTTTTGTCGCTTAAAGTTGTAACGCCAGCGAAACACATCACCAACAGCAGCTTATCTTAGTGCAGAATTTTGTTATAACAGCTGAGGCGTTATACAATATGGACGGGGGCATGAAAAAGCGGATGATCATAACAAGGGCACCTCTACGGTTCAATTCACGTCGACTTAGCAGTCGAGGGGCAAATTTCTCGAGGATGGCGTTGGTCTCGCACTGTAGTCCGAGCCTAGAGTCCGTCTAAGTCATCGCACAGCGCCTAAAAATCAATCATCCAACTTTCTCCACGACGTGGTTGAAATACATTAGACGGACAGTCTGTGATCTGTTAGACGTTAACGGCTAGTGCCAATCTGACCCTGTGTGCTGGTAAAACGGAGTCCCGTGGCTGATTAAATCTCTTAAGGCCAAATTGGCCTGTTTGGGCTACCGATATCGCCCTTCTTTGTCTGAGGTAGAGCGTTGAATGTGGTGATCCCGATGTCCCTGGCTCACTGGTTGGTGAGAGCTGACAAGTTGAAAATACCAATTACAATGCCCCTGGCCTTTGAGGGTAGCATTGTGGTGGACCGCCAATATTGCCGTCCGGCTTCCTCGTTCAATATCAGCTGCCTCATCCACATGCACTTTCGCAGGCAGGTCTTTCCAACTCGTTGACCCGAAGATCCTTAACCAACGTCCCCACACGCGCGTGCAGCTAGTCGTGGCTGCCAGAGGGCCACTCAAACATACCACTCCTCGACTGATGCCGCTGTGTTCCTTATAAACGACACCCACTCCGGCACTACAAAAACCAATCACACGCCATTCTAATCTGCTCCACAATTACATCAATACCGCTGCCATCTCTCTCACACCTGTTAGGGACCAGCTTAACTGCGAGTGCACGCCGCCCTGACAAACGGCCGGTCCGTCCACACAAAGTGCCCCTGATGACGCGCGTAGTTCCGCCCAAGCTCAGGACTCTACCACGCCAAATGCATAAGTCACAAAGCCAATGAAGTCGTGCCTTACATGAGACCACAATCTCATTCGTCCAATAATGTGCACATGTGTTCGCTTGCCTTAAGTATGTTGTACTGGGTTTACTCTAAGACTTCTACTTTTGCTCTCCTCTTGTTGTGTTCTTCTTTGGGGGTCACACAAGGCGTAACTTAGTCGGCGATATCGCAGCTTTACAACAACGACCAGTTCCGGCTTGGCTGGATGTGGTCAACACTAGGATCGGCTTTGGTAGTGACCACTGTTGTCTAGGATAGCAACTTAGGTTTCTGTGTACACCAAATCTCTCTCACATGTGCCTTCAGCCTTTTAGCTACAACCCAGGATTGGCCTGATTATTTTAATGTTTAGTTGACCCAATTGTGAAAAACCTCACGGCATTCGGCGGGATTCGAACCCGCATAGGAGGGAGGCCTTTTACGCAAGCCAATGCTCTACCTGCTTTAGCTGCGAATGTCGCGCTTCACACCGTGAGTTTAATCACACTTGGATCGATATAACCTGCCCAAATCTGCCAAACCAACTTAATAATTAAGTCAGCCTCGTAGTCATTCTGGTGGATTTTACATGATTGCTTAGGAAATCCTGCTTGGGCAGTCAACCTGCTGTCCCATATTGGTGGATTCCATATGAGCAGCAAAGTTGGGTGGGTAATATCGATCCATGTGTGATAAAACTGACGGTGGGAAGCGCGGCATTCGTAGCTCAAGTATGCAGAGCGTTGGCTTGCGTAAAAGGCCTCCCTCCTATGCGGGTTCGAATCCCGCCGAATGCCGCGAGCTTTTTCACAATTGGGTCAACTAAATTAACCAAATTTCTCAAACCAACTTAATAATATTTTAATGTTCTTAACACAACCACTCATACGACGTCACAACACTTCTCAACGAAAGCTTAGTGTCGCCCGGAGACCGCATAACGTACAGGCGTGCTGTGTGCGGTTTGATCTACGCAGTTTTGGCCCATTTTACGCGTAGATTCAAAATTGTAGTAACTTTGAATGACATTTCGTGGACTTTCCATTATATACGATTTCTTCGGGTATCGAAGTCCTCAAAGTCTAGTTGTAGCGCCTGCGAAGCATAGCTAGCAGCAGCAGCAGCATCTTATTGCAGAATTTTATTAAGACAACAGACGTGTTACAAAATGTTGACCGATTGGCGGCCTCAAAAGGTGTAAAATCGGAACAAGAGTTTATGCTTTTACTCATCAAAGGAACTGCGCCAGTTCCTAGCTTCAGGGGAATCTCCAAGGAACAAGACTTTAGGCCTCATTTTAGAGGATAGGAGTCCTCCATGTTGAGGGACCGAAGCTCGGGGGAGGCACTGTTGGAGCGGTTTGTCGGTGTGCCCACTGGCGATGGCAGTCCCGGCAGTGACTGCGCGTGTTCCAGAGGGCTCATCACTAGGATCGGAACTGAGGTCCCAGGCTCTCGGCGCACCAGATCGGTCATGCGGATATCAGCGGCGTTGGTGGTGGCGGGCTGCGCTGCCACTGATACCATCGCCTCTGTCGCAGCCTCGTGCTGCTGTTGCGGCTTCTGCGGCGGCACCTCGTCTTCAAATTCGGGTTTGAGGTAGATGAGAACAGTGAATATCATTATCAGGGAGCCAATGTAGATCAGGCTGTAGTAGTTGAGGGTCCAAGTCCACTCAGCAAATTCTTCCCATTCGGCCCATTCCATTGTGCTGGTGGGGGGACAAGGCTCTCCGGCCTGACAGAATTCCACCTAGAACCACCACCAGTGTATGTGTGTGTACGTTGAGTTATGGAATAAGGCACTTACAGGGGCTGACCAATAGTTGACATGAATATTCAAGCCGAAATCCGTCAGCATCAATAGGATAACCAAGTAATAAAACCAACCTGTGAAAAGGCAGTAAACAAAACAAATTAAGTAATTATTCAACATCCTGGTAGCACGGATGCAGTAGAATCACTGATAACGATTTCTATCCGTTCCTACACCAAAGTCGTCATGTCAAACATTCGTCGTGCAAATTTGGTGACCCCTAGCAGCCCCTTGGAACCCAAAATTGGCCGCTGACGCATGGCACCCTTGACCTGCGCGTCCATCTCTTGACTAGCTCACGTCGAAGCGAACTTTGCGAAAAGCTCACGATCGCTGATCTCGATTTCGGGAAACAACCAATCACAGATGTCGCAGAGCTGGTCCTTGGCCCAGCAACGATTCACGCGCCAGCACGCGTATGCAGACCTTGTCAATCACCGCTGGCCGCTAAGATGCATGCTGCTAAGACACCACTTCGGACCACACCGCTCCAGCGGAATGACGTGCGCTCCGAAGTCAAACTTTTTCCTGCTTATTTTCCGTTGCTCTGTATGCAGAATAAACGATTTCTACTATTCTGGCCTCCACATATTTCTTTTCTCTGAAGATCGTAATTGCTAGGGTTTAACTATCTTAACCCCCTGCGATACAAACCGTAGCCGATCCATCTGCATCAGTTCACTGATTGGCTGGCGGCAACCGAGGACCTCTGCCTGGGGTTAAGCTACAATAGCCGACACAGGCACACACACGCGCGCGCACTGACAGCTCATTAACTGAGCGGAATTTCGTAAATCAAGACAAGTTGTTTTCTACCAGTAACTCGCTCGTTATCTGAAATGCTTTACGATGGGGTTACTCGTCACCCCAGACGCCACAGACATACGTTTTACCTATATTCTGCTGTTGTATGATCCAAATGAGGAGTAAAAAGCTAAAATGTGAAAACCACAGTAGGTACGCCACCTCAAATTCAGGAATTCGTTTTCGCTGCCAAAATATTGCTTCATCATGATTGTACTAGATCTAACCATGCCTTGCCGGTTGTCTACAAAAATCACCCTTTAAAAAATACTACTGATGTAGTATGTACTATTCGCATTGATTTTCGAAGCGTTTAATAATTTGAACAGATTTTATAGAAGGCATGCACTCATTTGCCATTACAATACACCTTCTTGGAAGTTAGTACTTGCAGAAAATGTATTTCTGGGTTTTAAGATTATAGCTATCAGGTTTATCAAGCCCGTTAAAAGTCAGTTCATAAAGCATTATTTTAGCTCATTTATTATTACTGCGCACTACCTATACACTTTGGTCTGTATTCCTTGCAAAAATGTGTTAAAAATATGTAGCCAAACGTGTAGTACTCCTTGAACGGAATGTATACAGCATGTTATTTTAAAACTTTAACTGAAAGCGTAGCATCCAGTAGGATTCCAAACTTTTCGGAAAGTTTTGGAAAGATTCATTACAGCATAAGTTAATATTTGGTTCACTTTGGACGGCATTACTCCATCAGCGTGTGTAAGGGCGTCAGCTTCGGAATTATTCAGCAATTGAATAACCGAAGCATACCTTCTCCTTAAGTATAAACTTTGAACAATATGTATTTGCTAATAAATACAAAACAAGCAGCCATTTTTACAGTGTGGTTTTTCAGACAGTGTGAAGGAAGCTCGTTCAACAGCCGGTATCCTGTTCTGACTATAATATCTTGGTATTATGCTGCATGAAAATAAAAATAACGACCCTTCTTAAATCGACTTTCCGAAATGGGAACAGAATGCAGAATTTCGGGCAAAAGTAGCTTGTGTAGCCCCATCCAGGTTTGTGAAACCCGAGTTTACTGTCTTACGGGACTGATGGGATTTGGGGATTTATGGGTAGGAAAAAGGGATGGGCAGTGAATTATGCTTGGAGAAATAAGTGTAAAGATAGCGTAAATTTGATTGAATGTGCTAATTGCGGGCGCTATATAGCGGCCGCATTGACTGCGCAAATCAAAAATATAGGGGTTTTGTGCATTCTGTAAGATGCCTTTTGTAAGGATGCCTTTCCATGAAAATACATTTCTTGGGATGCCTGCCTTTCGGTTTATACGAAACAGATTGAGACAAATAAATGAAGCGGTGAGAGTGAATTTTAGCGGTTCAAGAATCAGGGTCTGCGTAAGCCAATAGAATTCAAGGTCGGGGGTGTGAAGTTGAGGAGCGTGTGTGTGTGAAGTGGTGTAGCAAACAGAGCTGACCCTGGGTTTGTTTAACCAGAGTGGGACACAAAGGACCGACCTCGAGAAGAGATACTAACAAAGGTTCCTTGTTCCATTATTGTTTTAGTACAAGTAACAATGGACGTGCTTCTCCCCCCGGTGGTAGATTCCAACTCCACCTTCCCGGATCACCAGTCTTGAGTGTTTTACTGATCTGTGCATTGCCCTTACACATTCTGTACTTATATCTGTACTTATACAATAAACCTTCATACACTTTACCCACCTCGAATTATTACTTTGTGATCATTTGCAATTACTAATGACGATTCTAGTGTGATCAAGGACGTACAGAAGCCGGTGGCTAAAGCTGAAGAAGTTAATATAGCTGTTATACCGGAGGAAACCATCCCGACGGAGAAGCCTACGTGCTCGGGCGCTACAGTGGACAATTATGACGACTATTGGACGAACGTCAGAAAGAAGCAGCGTTCAGGGAAATACGCGTGATGTAGGAGTAGGTGATGATGACAAGGAAAATTTGCAACGGAATGCAGAGAAAGTGTAAGTTAGCGTTGAAGTTTGTGTTTTATAATGCTTAATGCAAATGGTATTGTAAGTGGAAAAGCTGTCAATGGGCTGTATGTGTTATGCTGAATTTAGTCGAAATAAATAAATGAAGTAATTATAGTGAAATAAAAGTGAGAAGTAAGTGAGTGATTATGTGCGGTAAGTAACTCAGTGTATGAAGGGACTGTGAAGTAATTGTAGTGTTAAATATAAAATCGAAAAGCGGATTATGAGGCAAATATAGTTTGAAAGGTGTGTTAGCGCATATGTTCGCAATGGAAGTTGATGTTGAATAAATGTGTATGTGTATGCATTAAGTTTTGTGCATGCTAGGAGGTGACGGTACAAAATAGGAATTATTATCTGTAGGTGTTATTGAAATAGGTAGTGCTATTGGGCTCTAATCTATGAAGAAGGTAGTGTTATGTTTGTGTGTGTAGTAGTCAATAGGTTATGCGTTATTCTATAATTTTGTTTTTGTAAATTTTCTATGCAGGAGGAAGAAAGCTCAGCCGCAAATGGAAAGAAGGAGCAGAAGGGAAAGCGTCTTGGACATCATTAACGGGGAACGAGTAACGGAGTACTGTAAAGAGCGAGGAGTGCTGCCGTGTGCATTGAAATGTCGTTGCCGGAGGTGGATGAAGCAGCAAGTGTTTAGGAAGCATACCGACGGCTACGTATTTCGATGTCTGAGGTGCAGAAAGAAAAGTGCGTTGAGGACTAGATCAGTGTTTGAATGCAGTCGATTGACAATAAGGACTGTCTTGAAGATATGGCTGGCTTTTTTGCAAGGAACACGAGTGATGGTATGTGAGGAAGATTTACAAATCGCACGTACAACAGCAGTACGATGGTATGTTTTTTGTTGAGATATCTGCGGCAGGATTCCATTGAAAACAAAACGACGTCTTGGAGGAGATGGCATTGAGATCCAGATAGATGAGACTTTGATTAGCCGTCGGAAGTACAATGTTGGCCGTAGTAAGCGGCAGTTCTGGCTTCCTGTGATAAGGATGTGGATTAATCTTGGAAGCACAGTTGTCACAGACGAATGGAAAGGAGGAGGAAGGCTACAGTCATTCAACTGTCAACCACTCTAGAAAGTTTGTGGATCCGACCACTGGACGGCATACTAATGCAATCGAGTCGTACTGGAGTAGATTGAAAAGGAAACTTTGGGAAGGAGGACCAGTAGCTTGTCGAAGTGTGTGGGCCCATGTAGACGAGGTCCAATACCGGCTTTGGTTTCGGCTGCATAAAAATGGAATTGGAGGAAGTTAGGGAGTTATTTTTGGATCACGTTGCAGCGGTTTATCCATTGGAGACCGAAAGGAGGGTAACGTGTGATGAAGATGTAGAAGTAATGTGATTTTGTGAGAATTCGGAATACGAGAGGTATGTTGAAGTCGCGAGGAATGGAAGAATCAGAGTGGGAACGCATCAAAGGTCCTCTTTAGGGCCACTGCCCATGATTATTCGACATTGTCTTTTGTGTTATTGTGATGGACCTCATTGGGTACGGCGAATCCGTGGTGTACGGGAGGGATGAGGGCTATAATTCGTGTCTAATTGTTGCGGTTAAGTAAGTGCTTGTGGGTATGTAGTTTGTGTGGTAGCGGCATTTCGGTTATAATTTTTTGTATACGTGCTGTGTGTTGTGTAAATGAAGCATAAGTGGCATTTCTGTATTAATTGTGGCTTTTAATGTAGCGGAGGATAATTTAAGTGATCCTAATGCGGCAGTCCTTTTGGGTGTGGTGAAGGTTAACGTTCTGGTTTAGTAGTAAGGGGTCTATCATTTAGAACATCCTGAGTTAATGTAGCTGTAGTAATGGCAAGGAGGATGGGGGGAGAAGTGTAGTTGTACGAGGCCGTCTATCACTTCTAACCCTCTGAGCTAAGGTACGTGTAGTGATAGGAAGGGGAGCAGTAGTTTAGTTGTACGAGGCCGTCTATCACTTCTAACCCTCTGAGCTAAGATATGTGGAGGAATAGCGAAGACTGCGGTTGGTATTTTTCTATCTGCAATGTAATCGCAACACCGGGTAGACGAGGAATGTAAAGTACCAACATAAATTAATAGGGATAAACATGTCTACTGAAATGATAATAGTAGTTATTTTAGTATTATTTGCCAAAGTGGGGCTACTCAAGCTACGGTCACCAAATTTCGGTTATCCGTTCATGATGTATGTCCTTGAGATGACCCATTCTGATACAGGGACACGAGCGGCAGTGTACCTGGGGCCTATGGCCAGAAGCGTACGCGAGTTGAGTTACGCGCGCAGAGAAACAGCGTACGCTAAAGATCGTTCATACAAGGTGAGGAATTATCGAGCGTGCATACTAGACGACCGCTCACACAGCATGGCAAACTACCAATCAGCGTGCTGCCCAGAACATCGATCGCACACCATAGGCCAGAATAGTTCCAGAAGGAGAAAAACCTGATAAATATGCTGGAGTTGTCGGGATAAACTAAGTGTCTTTTTTCACCTGTATTTTGACTAGCCAATGAGCGTGCATCGTGACGTTAACTTCAACTAGCGACTTACCCACGTTTTTTCGTGTTTAATTTGATTATTCCTCATTTATTTATTATATTTTTTAAATCCTGTCAAAATATGGCACTTAGGAAATAGTCTACTTCAACTTACCTGAGGTCCAACTTACCGTGCTGGAGTAATTTTATATTAGTTCGCGGTGCGAAGCGCCGCGTACACCTTAAATTTGCATGCTTTCAATTAAAATGCCAAAAAAATCTTCTCCAGTACAAAATGAAGGGTTACCTTATCCCTGGCACGAAGAAACATTGGATTTTATCCATCTTAAACCAGCCAATAGGTGCTCGCACAGCTACTTTTGACACTGGTGGAATAAGGCAAATAGGGTCTCCCAGAGTTGGCAAGCCCGGAAATCCGCTGACTTGACGTTCTCCTGAATAAAGCCCTTGCCACGTGTACCGGTTCTTGCCTTCTTTATGCCTATTCCTCGGGTCACAACGGATCCGTAAACAGTCCTCCTACCAGCACCCCAATATTTAAAGACGGGTTTACAATACATTCCAGTAAATGGTTATGTCTGTTGCAAATAAAAGCAACTGTTCGCACTAAAGGTGTATGGATAAGTAGAGCAGAGCTTTCAAATTGTCACTGGAGTCCATCGCCAGAGAAAAAAGTGGTTAAAAACAGCAAACTTTAAGGGAGGCAATGGCCAACCAAGCATCAGTAGCACTAGTCCGGAGATGACTTATTAGGGCTTGGTATGCCGGTGCCGGATGGCTCTATCGATTAATTGAGTTCTCATCGAAGGTGTAGACTTCTATAAATTTAATTTGAATGTAAGACGAGGTGACGGAGTATCACAAGTGGCCGTTCAAACCTACAGAATGGTCGAAGGGTTTAACTTTACTGTCAAGTTGATAATTGTTCCCTCCAGAAGTAATACAAGCGGTGAATTAGTTGAAGCCTGGACTCCCGGCGAGAACTTATTCAATCAATATATTGATCTGTTGCCGGCATATAGAGCCCTACACCGTCACCTCCGGACTGGTGTTACTCATGTCGGATTGGCTCCTATCCTCTATAACTGTTGCCTGTTTGTTTGTCCATAGACCTCATTAAGAGTTGGACAGCTTAGACGAATTAAGGAATAATTTCGGCGATCGAATATCCATCTTCATTCTTCAGTTACTTATGTATAGCATACTGCATTACAGGGCAAGGGAGGTTTACAGAAACAGATACAGTCATCTTACATTTTCAACGGCGCCAGTGCAGTCTGTCTGATTTTCGCTGAGACATACACGCTGTCTTTTGCGCTGCCGTCGTGGACCGCAGTACGGATCGCAGAGCGTCCAAGTGGACCAAGTTGACCATTCCCCAACTTTCTGGTCACAGTACGGTCCGGTGTAACCATCCTCGCAGTCGCATATCCAATTCTGTCCATCCTGTAGAATACAACAACAGATCAATTGGTTTCTTTCGTAAAACTTGCAGTTCGAGGCGCTGTGCCGAGAGGCCAGACTAATTGACCTTGAACATTTTCGATCTCTTTTCCTTACCTGTCCATTTTGTTTAAACCTTTACGTTACAACGCTGCAGCTCGATCCCTACATGACATGAATACGATGCGAAGCCTTTTATTGAAACAGTCCCATTCACCGAAGAAAGAAGTTAGAAAGGGGTATTTAGCTTGAAAGAATTGACCTCAATCAATCCTGGCCAAGCCGTTTAAGGAGATAGATTCTGAAGTGGCCAAGCCGCTAGTCTTAATATTCAAGGCGTCATTTACCACTGGGTGCTTAACCTTCGATCGGAAGGCCTTAACGATCACCCCGCTTTTCAAGAGTGGAAGCCGAGCGTCTGCGAATAATTACAGGCTGGTGAATCTCACCTCCATTTTTGCAAAAGAATGAAAAGAAACCATTAACAAAGCGCTGATGCAGTTCCTTGAGCAGAGTCACTTCCTCTCCGGCTTTTGCGTGGGTAGGTCTTTATCTTACGAAGCTCCTCTTCTCGCTTAAACGCTGGACCAAAGCATGTGACGAAAGCAAAATGGTGCATGCCGTCGATACTGACTTTCAAAAGGCTTACGACAGCGTCACTCGCCAACGCCTCCTGCATTAACTACGCAGCGCACGGGTTTGTGAGAACATCTTGCAGTAAATTCAAAACTTGACGGGACGCTCTTAAAGGGTACAAATCGGGTCCCAGCAGTCAGCAGGGGTACCCATGGTGAATGGCGTACTACGGAACTCAGTTTCAGGTCGCACGCTTTTCTTGGTTTTCATCAATGACTGTGTCATGGATCCTGATTGTGATGTGACCCGGTTCGCCGACTACATAAAATGGTGGGAATTTGTCCAAAATACAGCAGATGAAAACCTCCTGAAATCTAACTTGAACGAGTTAGAGGACTAGTCAAGACATTAAGTTATGCCATTAAATGCTAGTAAATGCAATTTTATTCAAAGCGTCAGTTGTAGAGCGTCCAGTTCGAAGGTTTATTTCATGCGTGGTACACCACTGCAGCCAGCTGACTGTCAGAGGGAATTGGGTATGTGGATTACTTCTTCACTCAAACCACCACTGAACTGTACGAAGACGACGACTAAATCAGATAGGTCTATGTGCAACTGATTAGGCAAGGCCTTGTGGTGTTTAAAAATATAGCTTTTCCAAAATATTTGGAAGCTTCAATCGGCCGCATTTAGAATTCGCTACACAGGAATGGAGACCTCGGGTGGTCGAAAATTGCCCTCTCTTAGATGAAGTCGAGAGAAAGGTGACAAAATGGTTGAAGGTCTGTGTTAGGATGACCGAGCACGTCACCCAGACAGACAGACAGTTCGAGGTCACGTCAGAACGGGCCAAGTCGCGCGACCTTCAAAGGGTGGACTAGGCTAGGACAAAGAAGGCACGCGAAGTCAGAAGGCCCTGGAGCCAAGTGCTGCTATCAGTGAGGTCACGCTGCAGGACGCATGTTAGCGAGTGCGCGTATTGCCTTTTGGAGAGCCAATGGGGAACAACGACGACTGCCCATTAAATAGCGAGGCTGCTGGCAGAATGGGAACTTTGTTGTGGGACACGTTTCCGAAGACCCGAGACTGCTGCTGAGGCGAGATCGACCACAGAAGACAAGCTGCTGGACACACAGAGCAGAGTTGATGTACTAGTACAAGTGACAGTAAGGTACTAGCTGTTATCCTATCCTGCTTTCTCTTCCTAACACGTACTGGGGGATTATAACCGGTGTTGACACAGGAACACACTAGATTACGACAGTCTGGCAACAATGCTCTAGGAAGGCAGACTGCCAACAATCAACCTATTCACTCTTTCCTGCAAGCATCTTCGAGAGGATAGCATTCTAACCTTCCTTATTATGAATGGCCTGCATTGTTGCTTTGTTCCAGATGATTTTTTAACCCAAACCAACAAGCCCACTTTGCGCAGTCATCCACCAAAACTACGTCCCGGCAAAGAAAGGATCGATGGACGTAAGTTGTTCTTCATTTACTGAGTGGTTGCAGGGTCAAACGGTCTTTCCGAAGAAGGTGTCCTCTCCGCCTGAGCGAACTGTACATACATCAAACACCTAATAAACCAGACACTCGGTTACATAAGGTACATACTAATTATGCCACGCGTATTTCATTCATTTTTAGACTTACCAAAACTGCTGGCTTTTAGCCTGCAACCATAGAACTGACGTATTGCTTTTCAAGTTTTCTTTCGTATTCCTACGTTTCTTGGCAATCTTGTTACCAACAGGGAGCTCAGAGATGTTCGCCTATGTAAAGGGCAGGCCTAACGACTAGTTATGACGCTGTCCTGATTTGTCATTCAATGGTGCACTATCTATCGGTACAAACCGCGCGAGTATGAGATCGATCAGGCCGCCGTCCATGATTAGTGTTCTGCGCTATCACCCTGTCCAGGCCGACAGTCAGTCAGAATGTTAACCCTCAAGGACACAATTTGATTGGTCCAATCTTATATGTTTGCTTGCTATAAGTATTCTGTACTATATACGGAAAAGGACTTCTACGTTTACACTCTTCTTGCATTCTTCTTCCTTGGGAACTCACCCAAGGCGTAGTTAGACGGCGATATCGCAGCTTTGGCTATGTTTCCCTTCATAAACTGATCCTAACCTATGCCGAGCAAAGGCATTAAAATCCGCAAGTCGTACTCACTGATTAACTTTGTGTTTCGATTGGCTGAAATCCTGTCCAATCCACTTCAAGAAGAAAGTTTTACAAGAGTAGAACAACTGCGCACAGACATGGACCAATCAGATCCGCTGTGGCCGCAATCAGTGCAGGAGTGCGCGTCCATGGCACGCTGCGGATGCGTAGATCTCTTAGCTGCATTCTTACCTTAGAGGCGACGCAGGTACCCTCGATACAAATCTGGCTGGCGCATGGGGTGGTCTCAGACAGGCAGTTGTCGTAGGAGAGACTGGCATCCATGGCGAAGCCCTCGGTGCAGCGACAATAGTAGCTGGATGTACCCAACTGCGGGATGCAGCGATTGGCAGAATTTACAGTCGTCGCACAGGCCTTAAAGCCTGGGGGAATGCGTGCCCTGGCCAGATCTACACCGAAGGTGCCCTCTTCGGGAGTCATGGAAGTGACGTCGTAGACTTCGGAACCGACAGTACAGGCGTCCAGTTCTTCGGAACAGGTAGTGCCCATATAGCCGCCCCGGCAGACGCAGGTAACCACACCTTAAAAACAGGAAACTGGGCGGTATGATCTTAGCACTAGGGATAATTCCAAGTTTAAAAACCTTGCGTGGAAAATAAAAACAAGCAAAACATGCTTACTACTAGAAAAAAAGTCAGCACTTTTACAAAGGAAAGGGCGTAGTGAACCCGATTAAAGACGGTTACCCAGGGTTGTTTGATCGCCTGAGGAAACAAACCAGAAAACAGAACGAGCAACAGTTATATGTGGCATGGGAAAATCAATCGCCGGTTTGGAGGTGACTTCTCAGGCTTCCGTGTGCCGCAAACTTGTTGATATATGGATCGACGTAGCTAATCGATGTATCCATAAGGCTAAGTGTACTAAAGCATCTGCCAAACATCCACTAAAGTGCAAAAGCCGAGCAGGATAGGAGATAGAACTTTACTGTTGCTAGTTCTGCTTGTGCATCAGTGTTGTCTTCTGCCGTCGATAGCTCACCTCGGCCAACAGCACGTCTTGTCACTAGCAGCAGAATCTCTGGTCGTCGGTAGCGTCTCCAGCATAGAGTCCCCTTCTGCTCGCAGCCCCGCAATTTAAGGGGCAGTAGTCATTGTTCCCCATTGGCTCTCCACGAGTGGCCATGCGCGCGCTTTGCCCCTGGCCAGACATGACCTCAGCGTGGCAGCGGTTTCGCGTGCGCGTAAGGCCTTTGCCACCTCGCGTGGTTTCTGCCGTTGAAGGTCGTGTGACTTGACCCGTTCTGTGTGCAGCGGAGTGGCCTGTTGCGTCCTTTTTTGCGCGCCTTTGTCCGGCGTGACCTCAGTATGTCTGTCTGTCCGTCTGGATGACAAGAGTGGTCGCTCACGTGGTCGGCCATCCTAACACCCTTACTTCAGGCAAATAAGGGCGCCGATCACAGTTGCCCCCGGGTGTATTAACATCTAACATCATATTTGACGAACAAACTAGCCTGGCAGTCGCGTGAATACTAACTGATGGAGTGGAAATTCTTCTGGCTTGTTCAAAGGAGTGATTTGCGTGAAGTATCATAGTCAAGATATCACTCTCATGATCCCCCTAAGAAGAAGAAGAAGAATGTACGAGAAGACGGACTGAAGTATATTGAGACTGACGTTTCGGACACTCTCTCAGTTCCATCGCCAGAGTAGCTAGCTGATTGCTTTTGTCTACCGTGACTCCTTCAGTTTTGTCCCATAGCTGGTATTATTTCTGTGCCCGACGCACAAACCTTGACTTACTTGTTTGCTGCTGGTTGACCGTGCGATTGACAGCTGGTGGGCTCGCGTGACCCTTGTTTCTTTTACAGTTTTCGCAATTGTTGGCAAGTCAACATGCATGAGTCGATGTCAACAACAAGAACGATCTGTCTATGGTCTATGACCACGTTAAACAGAAGAACCATACTTTCCCTTTGACAAAGCAAGGGTAGTAGGCCGAGCCAATGACAAGATGGCCAGACTGCTGTTGGAAAGTTGGTCCTCGACTGGTACACTTAACGGAGCCATAGGCCTTCATTCCGCCTACCCGGTCAGTTTTAAAAAGGCCAACAGGATGGCAAAACAAAAGCAAACGTGGAAAAAAACCTAGTTCAGAGGAAATTAGGAGCAGAAGAGACCAGGAATCAGGTAGCTGGCGTGGGACACCACCTCACCGCCACCACCACGAGACTGACACCAAATCATGCGGACAGCAACAACAGGACAGTCCGTCGGTCGACAATGGGTAGGCGAGTAAGTACGTTGAATTGGCAACAATTATAACAGCTGCAAAGGGGACAAAAGTTACGCAAATCCACCATCACACGGTCAGCCAGCAGCGAGCAGGTAGGTCAAAGTTCGTGCTTCGAGCATGGATATAGTACCAGGCGTGCGGCAAGACTGAAACAGTCACGGCAAACAGGAACAATCACCTAGTTACTCCGACGATGGAACAGAATGAGTGTCCGAAACGTCAGTCTCAATATACTTCGGTCTGTCTCCTCGTACATTCTTCTTCGTCTTCGTTAGGGGGTGATGAAAACGAAAGGAGGGATTATCTAATAACTTCCCAAGGGACCAGGCTAGACAGATTGCGTAGTCCGCCTTCCACACACTGTCTCAGCATTGCAGACGAAATTGAATCAGTTAATCTTAATTCACGTGCTAATGTGGGGTGTCGTGAACTGTGGAGGAACTCGGGGTAAATTGTACTGTGTTGGAGCAAAGAAACCCCTTTCTCACAAGCTTGACGCGGGAAAAATCTCTAATAAACACTCATCAACTGATGAAGGAGTAACGAACTGCAAGAAGCGAAAAGAAAGCGCTTCGAGATCGACTTCAATCAGCAGTTGATTGGACCTTTATTTTTTGCTGAGAGCAGGCCAAGCGAATTGCAGCAAGAGTACCGTCTTGATGCTCTCACAATAACAAAAGGTGATTCAATTAAAGAAATCCGAACGGAGCTCTAAATAACAAATTCATAAATCAATAAAAATATAAAAATAGAAATAATCAAACAAAATGTATATAAGATTTAAAAATAAAAATAAAAAAACTATGGTTATAGCCATAGTATTAGATATGAATGCTGCCACGCGATATAAGAGTAATCAGCTAACTGACTTACGGGCAGGACCGTCAAAACGGAAAAAAGTTTTAAAAAAGGATGCAGAACATGGCAGAAGGTTTGTTCAAGTGAGTTAATAATTAATTTGCCTAGTCTCGCGCCATTCAAAAAAGGGAACGGGGAGCCACTAACAAAGTCTGAGACAGAGTGAGGAAAATTTAGACTAGAGTAAAAAGAAAGCCCATCTGAACCGGACGTAGACCAACTAATGTGACTGGAGCAGGTGATCGCCAAAACCAAAAAATCTGTTAATTGAATCAACGGAGAAATATATCTGTGCATCGCCCCTTCCCCACTCCAAATCCGAAGCTATTTCTTTAGGTCTCATTCCCAATACAAAATTATATTTCTTTGAAAATTCCCATTTTACGATTGAAAAATCTTTTAGCAAAACAGTTGTTTCCGGTCATTCATCCTGAGGCAGGTAAATTGATATGCAGAATGAAACAGTCAGTTATGTACAAAGTCTGTATGGTTCTCGTGGTGTTGGGGTGGGGGGCTGGTGGTCAATCATCTCGTGGTTCCATAGTCTCGTGCAGGCCCGAGTCGACGTGTTGACGACGTTGTGTTGCGTCGAACGGTTGTTATCATGGACCGCGGTTTAAGATTTGTAGACTAAACACGTGAAGTGCGTTTGACTGTGCTCTGTAGCTTCGGGCGGTGCGTGACGCTCGCGTGAAGTCGGCCAAGGGAAGAACACTGCTTGTACCGGCGTCTTTTGACAGCAGAGAGCGGGTATTGCTAAGCCGATTGCCACGGCTTCGGCTGCGCCTAGCACTTATTTGCACAGGCCTTGAGGCTAGTGTGTTGGTGCCTGATGTGTGTGACATGAAAGACCTCTTACGTCGACTTGGTGGTTCTTATTAATTACGTTTGCGAGGATTGTACTTAAAGTCCCCTAATCTAACCCACAACTACATATCTGAATCCAAACCAACTTCTCTCCAACAAACGACGATATGATTGGAATCTAACCCCCACTTTCTGCTTCTACGTTAATTGCCAATAGGTTTTCAACGCTCAACCAAAGCTTTTTACGTAGAGTTGCACGTAGAGGATTGACTCGGAGTGTAAGATGTTGGTAGTACGACAGCCGTAAGACCATCCTGCAGCTTGCACGCAGCAAGGAACCTAAACAAGGGTAATTGCAAGGGGGAGGGAAGGTAGAAGTTCGCATAACGGAGTCAAGCGTAGGGGGGAAGGCGCAGAACGTGTAGTAAACCCTAAACTGTTAAGGGCATCCCGCAGTGGACTAATCAAGCAACACTTAACCGCGGGTAACAAACAGTTGATCACAGGCCCACTGACAGCTACAACATTCATTGCGGCGCACGTACCCTGGAAGCCATCAGAGGGAGTTAAAGACAAAAAGGCATGACTGCATCAAGTATGAGTTCGGGTTAAACGTAGTACGTTGACCACCTTTGTGTGGGCATCTCCACAGAAGGCGCATGGAAGCCAAATAAGAAGGCGCATTTCTAAGCGAAAAAAGCTCTTTCGATCCAACCTATCCACCGGGCTCGATACCCGCCCTGTGCGCAGCCAAAGTGGCTATAGTCAGAGTAACATTTCGGAGAGAAGTTATAGGATCTACCGAATGACCCGTGTCCAGTAGGTGTTCTGTGATAGAGGAACGAGGAGAACGGTTTTCTTGCTTAGATAACCAGCTAGGTAGATGTTCCTGGGCTCTGGTTGCCAATTGTCTTTGCTTACGCCCTATGTACTTGCATCCACAAGTGTAAATGTATTCGTAAACGCAATTAGAGGTGGCATGCAAAGGAAAGGCATCCTTGACACAAGGAGTCGGCAGGGGCTTTGTTGGAGAGCAAATTATGAGTTCTGCGGAGTAAAAGTTTCTTTCTATAGTCTTGAGCAAGCGCCTCTTGATTGTGTTTAGGACGTTGTCCCCCTTGAAGGGCAGGGATATAAATACTGGCTTCTTCGGGGCTAATTGTTCACTCATTTTGGGTCGTATAGGTTTACTATATTTGTCTATAAACTGAGGTGGATATCCACGCTTCAGTAAAGTAGCTTTGAGACAACCTAATTCTACGTCCAAAGTATCCACAGAACAGATTTTTATAGTCCTCTGGAAAAGGTTATAAACCAGGTTACGTTTCCATTGAATGGGAACAAGACTTAGAAAATGTAAGTACTGACCTTTCCAGGTTTTCTTGTGGAAGACTCTCCGTGAAATGGAGCCATCTGTCTGTCTGGACAAGTGGACGTCAAGGAAAGAAAGTTGGTTATCACGTTCCAGTTCCATAGTAAATTTTATCTTCGGATGTAGCTTGTTTATAGTGGACAACAATTTTTCGACTTCTTTCAGGTTCTCCACGATCGCAAAAACATCGTCTACATATCGTCTGTAGATTGTTGTGTGGTTCAATTCTGCGAGTACTTTTCCTTCCAGATGGCCCATAAATATGTCTGCAAAGGTTGGTCCAAGTGGACTAGCCATTGCAACTCCGTCAATTTGTCTATACAGTTGGCCATTGAACAGAAATTGGACATTTTTAGTACAACGTTGTAGTAAGTTTCTTAGTAATTTTGGGGACAGGCGTGTGTCGGATGAATAAGCACAGATAATATCAATGGTTTCATCCAACGGCACGTTAGTAAACAGGGACTCCACGTCCAGGGATAGCATGCATTTGTCTTGTTAATTGAGCTGGCTGATCTCGTCGATGAACTGGAAACTGTCTTTTAATGTAAATTTGGAAACTCTTTGACGAATTGGTTCTAATTCATTAACTAGCCAATGCGCTAGTTTGTGAAAGGGGGAGTTCGACATTAAAAGAATGGGTCGTAGAGGAATACCGTTTTTATGGGTTTTTGGTAATCCCTAGAGTCGCGGAATGTGGGAACCTCTGGGTTTTAAGGAAGAAGCGGTTTTGGTGTCAATCAAATTATTATCCAACAGAAGTTTGATAGTCTTCCAGGCTGAATCTTCTAGTGCCTTAGTTTCATCTTTACCTTTCAATTCTGGCCGAAATTTGCTAGAATCATTTAAGATTGTCTTAAATTTATTGACATAGTCCATACGATTGAGGATAACTACTCCATGCCCTTTGTCCGGTTTGGAAATAGCTATTTCTTTGCGGCATTTCAACTCGGAAAGAGCATTTGTGCGGTTTTTAGTTATAGGAGAGCGTTGTGTTATTGGAGCTCGCCGATATTGATGGGCAATGTCCACAAGTTTTACTTTCATCCATCCTTGCTCATCAATAGAACGTGGTTTAAGGTCGGATAGTTGAGCGTACAAATCTTCGAATTGCGCTTCAACGTCTACAGGATTTTTTCGTTTGTACGGCAAACAAAAATCAAGTCCATTTGCACTTGTGGATGCAAGTACATAGGCCTACGCAAAGACAATTGGCAACCAGAGCCAAGGAACATCTACCTAGCTGGTTATCTAAGCAAGAAAACCGTTCTCCTCGTTCCTCTATCACAGAACACCTACTGGACACGGGTCATTCGGTAGATCCTATAACTTATTTCCGAGTTCTTTTTCGAGCACGAACATCTCGAATCTTGTGTTACCTGGAAGCTGCTTACATTAGACTCTTTAAACAATAGTAACATTTGTTTAAAGATCGCAAGAACACCTACTTAAAATGCTTAAAATAGCAATTTTATAAAATAATTGACCCAGCGGTTTTGCATACCAGGCTTCTACACCCTTCTTTATTAAGGGAACACAGGCCCAGATCTAACTCTAATCAGTGTCATTTCTGACCAAATATTAGCGTTAGTAATAGTACCAGCACTACAATCACTTATATACACCATCCTAACCAACAGTGTAAACAGTAGAAACATTAGTAGAAATTCGAGACTCAGGATCCTCGAATCTTTCTGGTCAACTAATATAGGTTAGTGAGGGTAGATAGTGCAGAAGTATAAGCGCAAAAGACTACTGCCACTTAAAACTTAGTAAGCAGTGTTTCTGGCTGTACTGGTCCCCAATACAGTGACTTACGCTCGATTCTCGCACGGTCATCTCGAGTTTGTCTCATCACCAGTTAAAGTGGGGAGAGGGTTAAGAGTGGGGAAGATGGCTGCTACTCCACTTCCACTTTACCTGACTACAGTCACCGTCTCTGCTATTGGGGATATGGTGAACATAATCGACTTCGATGGTCAAGCTAACACACTGATGCCAATATGGACAATACAGGTTGTTCCTGAATTACACCTTACCGGACGGGTGGACCTAGAACAGTTATTTTGTACACTGGGATAGACAACAGGGCTCAGGATCGACCTACCTGATACTGGATCAAAGTCGCAGGACGCGGTGTTATTTTGATGGCAGAATTGGTTGCAGCGACTTCCGGGTTGACAGGCGAATACTAGAGAATTCCAGACGTAACCCTAAAATTTATACGGCCAAAATGCCTTAGAACACAAGAAATGGTAATATTTGGGGAAAATCGCGTTCCAGTTCCCTCTATTGTGCAAGGCTGAATTTCCATCAATAATCGGTACAGCCATCTGCTTTTGGGACAAAATTTAAACCCTAGTTGGCGTTTACCATCTAGTCTGGTGGTAGTCTACAAGCCATTAGTTAATAAGCACATTTTACAATGATACTTATTTTTGATTGTGTATTATGGAGCAATGTAAAAAAACAAAAAGGATATATGGCTTCAAAAGCTAAAAGCTGCAGTGTGGTTTAATGCCTCAAAACTAGGTCTTCCCTTTAAAGCTGACATCTGCGACTGAGCGTATTCACATCATATGGTGTTGGAAAGCCTTACACTCTTTTATTTTTCAGTGTACCCCTTTCTCTGAGCATTCACCGCCAGGTGATTACATGTAGGACAGAAAAAACGCCTAACGTGTAAGCCTCACTAACTTCCCACAAAACAAAGATAGCCGAGCTGAGGAAAAGCAGGTTTGCTTTAAAGTCCTAGGCTATCCGGCGAAACAGGCACTGGGAAGCCAGCTTGCAGATTGACAATCTTCTGGGAGGCATGGATTTCCCACAAGTCGACGGTTCCGGGCTTGACACTAGTTGATGAACGTTCGCCGATCACCCACGCAACTCACTCGTCCCGCTCTGTCTTGGGGCTCATTCTTGAACCCCCGCTTATTGTCTCAAAGTCGGAGGAGGTTGGAATAATGGTCATTTCTGGTTCAAAAGCCGTCATCAGCAAGTCATACTCAACCCCAAGGGACACCCCGTCCGAGGCTCGAACGCGTGACCTTTGATCAGAAAGCTAACGTCCTAACCATTGGGCCACGAGGTCGTTGCCCTTCCGGTTTAGATCGGAAGCTATTGACACTCGTTGATAAACGTTCACTGATCGCGCTAACGGAACTCACCCGTCCCGCTCTGCCTTGGGTGCTCATTCTCGGCCCCCCCCCCCCCCCCAGCTTTTAGCGACGGGGCCTCTTCAGATCACCGGTGGGCGGAGCAGTTTTGCGTGCAGATGTGGTGGCAAACTGTGCGTGAGGGGACTTGTCATCCGTACAGGTTTCGTTGCGACGCTGCATACGCTTTTATGTGCAATCCAGCTGCATGCGTTCGAGAGTCAGGTCAAGTAAGAGAAAACCGCATACCAGGGCACAAGGTATGTCAAACATCCTGCCCTTCAACCCGCAACAGTCAAGTAATCGGCGCAGACAGTGGTCGGGTGCCCGGGAACGGACATCAAGAAGTAGGTCGACGTCTCAGCGCGGTTTCCAGCAGAAAAACAAGTTCGCGCTTATGGCTATCTTGGTGCACTAAAACTCCTAGCTCGTAAGGTCATCAACCGACGAGATAACTCAGACTTTGAAGCTACCCAATGTGCGGAGTAGCTGACTGAAAGTCAGGCTGCAATGGCTCCCTCTAAGTGTGGTCTTAATGACTCTCCCAATAAAGGGGATCTGAGCCCGGTCTGACGACACTGTAGCGGCTCGTGCCTGGCTGACTAGCTCGCACCGAAGTGCACTTTCCCAACGGCTACCGACGCGGTTTTTGACGTCTCGATCAGCCAATCACGGTCCCCGCATCTACGCTCAAAAACCAGGCGACGAATGGAGAGCTTGCACGCATGCCCGACGCAAGTTGCCTCTCTGCCCAAAATCTCCAGGCCGACCAAGCCAATGAAAGCTATCTCTCTCACTGTCTTCTGGCCCGAATACTCAAAGACCTCACTTGGATTTCGGCTCTGACCGAGACGGGTTGGAGGCCTCGCGCTCATGCGCCCTCCGGCCATACAGCCATGCCGGATGGACTGGCAACTTTCCCATAACTTTTCTATGAACAATACACTGTTCCGTCTACTCTCGCCTTTCCACCGTCTTCTTTTCAATCTCCTAAGGAACCAGGGTCTGGAAGATTGTAGATTTTAAGGCCATAACCGTCGTATCCTTAGCTCCTATAACACAGCTATGGACGGCTCTGGCCACGCCCACCATTTGTGCATACTCCTGCCTTCGGTCTTTACGACTTGGTCATGACAGCGATAAACACGTATAATTTCGTTGAAAATGATAGCCGAACCATCAAATGCAGGCCATCACAATAGGAAACGTCCTTAAAATAGTTGAGCACCACACACCTCCGTTTTATATAAAAGCGACTGACGACGCATGTTCAAGAGACGCCTGAATGTCCAACGCGATATTTCAAAACCTTATCTCAAAGACTACAGAAATGACTACAAACATACAACTCACCTGATTTCGGCAGACAGTTTATTTACGCTACAGTTGACTCGGGTAAAGATTGATCGTGCAAACGCAATGAATATGTTGCAAGCTGCTACTTCGAAAACGCCTCAACTTTCTTCAACATTCATATTTTAATGTTATTTTTATGCATTTTGCCCACTAATATGACTTGAAATCATTTTTTCAACTAAACAACGTTTTACGCTTACCTGTACCGTTTCAATGGAGTTTTGATAGCTTTCTGTCATTAACCCCAATTATACTTATTGATACTAACTGATTCTTGAAAGAATTTTTTCATTCTTGCTCCCATTTGTTGAAAACTACTCCCAAAATTAAAGCTTCTGTCTTTTATTGGAGGTGATGATTGAACAAATATGTTCAGTTACTTTTCGTTCGAAAGGTGGTTTGCGAAAAAAACGTCTTTTTATCACATCTCCAAGCTGATTTTAAGAGAAGCCACAGAAAAACTTACTTCAATGCATGTGCACTCGAAATCCTTTTCATGAATTCCCAGAATATTGCAATAATCACCTTTCGTATTCGGTAGAGATAGACATGGTTTCCGGTGGCATGGATTCGCACAAATCTATAAAAAGCCAATCCATAATAAAAGCCGGTGTTGGTCTAAGCGTTTTTGAAGCCGGTAAAACTGTCTTGTAGGGCCGTCTAAAATTCTATTACGGGTTAACATTTAATTCTTGGTTAATAAGTATTAATGATTACTTAATCGTTTTGAAATTGGTCAAAAAAAGTTCTCCGTCCCTAAACCCCCAATCACCACTGTTTTCGTGGGTTAAAATGTTGGGACTCGGGAATATTAGGCGCAGCGTTTAAACTACTCTTGCCAAAGAAACTTTTATTTGTTTAAATGTAATTAATAGAATAGACTCCATCTACATAAACTCCTTTTGCTCAGACAGCTGATGCCTATTGACGGATATTCAACCTTATATTGGCTGAATTTCACGAAAACATGAAACGTGGGATTACTAAGAATGAAAAAAGCAGGTTATTGTTGTAAGTCAACGGCAAATAGAACCTCTAAAGGCATTCCTACATCAAAATCTACGGGCTGCGCCTGTCAGAATTAATAAAAGATGCAATGCAGGTTAGAAGAATGTCATAAGTTAGGTACTGTGCGGCGAAAAACTCCCAGTTAAAAGGTAATTCACCAACAGATGCAAAGCCTATCAAAGGTTTCGGTTGCTAGCTAACTTAGATTCAGGAGGCAATTTCAGGCACACGGTTTATGATTGGAGCCCGGAACTTCTAAGTAGCACGAAATATAAGCTTGCCGGACTGTGGTGTTCAAAGCTAGGACGCGAAAGGAAGAGGAGGCAATTGACCACGCGTAAAGTTGGATTAACAATTAGCCAGTCATTCTCACAGAAGGGCTATGTAGATTTATTGATCCGTCTGAGGAGGACTTGTCGACAGCATGGAACAATCGAAGCCGACTAGAGATCGATAGGGATGGTGCGCGTTCTCGTGACAGCAGCGTGACAGCTCACACAAGCGTCTCTCTGTACGATGACTCATCGTGGAGAATGGAAGCATCCCAAAATAATGGAACCTATATGCAGACTTAAGGCCTGTAATTTTCGAAAAACATGCTTCATCAGACGAATAGTTGACATTAGACAGTTCCTCGTCTTATGAATTTTGTGCTGATCATGTACAGAAGCTACATTTCGATTCCAGAAAATTCATGATATGATCAGAAACCTCAACAAGCCAAATGAATATTTTGAAAAAATATACTAAAGAAAGATTTCTTCCCTGCAATCAGGATCGAACGATGCCATAATGAAACTTGTGGATGTAAGCAAGGTTTAAGTAATGATGCTTGACTGAAGCAAGCCAGCCCCGAGAGTGAACTTAAATATGTGAGAACCAAGCAGAGTTAGGTTAACCAAATGATCGTTAGAGACTGACACAATCCGAATGTGTAAGCGCACGGTCTACATGGTGTCCCTTATGCCTTGAGGGTCAATCGTGAACTCCACCAAGCGCCGCTCTGCGCGTAGAGACGAAAAAGGCACGTACAAAAAACGGCAACAGTAGTTTATTTAGCCCCCCCCCCCCCCCATATACCTCTAGTCCCAGCCTGTTGTCCTACGAAAACGGTGGATATAGGGTTTTACGGGTGGGGAATAAGGATACACAGTGGATTATACTTTGATACCAGCTATATGCATTTTTATTTTATTGTATTTAGAAACGTTATTGGTTTTTTAGCTGTGGATTTTCCTAATCTGCATTATCCTTTCAGCAATTGCGGTAAAACCCGATTATCAAACTGCAGGTTTCTTGAATTTCATCAAAAAATAGAAATGATAGTTACGAGGTCGTCTACTTCAATTTACCTGATGTTCAACACACTGTTCTGAAATTCTATTAGTATAGTCTGCGGCGCGAAGCACCGCATACACCTTTAATTTGCATGCGGAACAACTTACTCCCAGCGGCCGCGGGAAACAAATTCGACTCTATTTTTTCCCTTTTCACTTACTTCTAAAAAATTCCTTATCTGCCTTTCCTATTTCCCCACCCCCCTCCCAACATCTTACAACCACCGATTTCGTAGGATAAAATGCTGGGACTAGGGGTATATGATGGGGGCTATATAACCTACTTTTGCCAAAAAATGGGCTGGCTGAAATTACGATGGGATACATTTGGATAGATTTCGGATTTATGCTCCGTGGTATCTCTTTACGAGACATTACTTTTTGCTGTTTAAATCGGAGTTTTGTTTCTAAGCAAGGAAAGCTATCCTCGCTGCGGGGACTTACTGTTTAAATTCCTTCTATTTTTTTGTTTTTAATATGAGAACTCCCCTATCAAGTCCATTCAAATATCATATTGTCGACCAAATCATGTGCTTCTGGGGGCAATTCTTGGCTAGGGGATGATCAAAAACACAATCAGAATGCGTTGAAAAAAATCTACAAAGAGGAGACTGGAATGACCATTTCCGGATCATCATCAGCCAGTCATACCTAAACCCAAATGGTGCCTCACACGGGGCTCGAACCTGCGCGACCTTTTAGATTGGAGCCTAACGCTGTAACCATTGAGCCGCTGACCGGTTTTCTTGCCGGTTTAAATCAGGACACTCGTTGCTTAGCGTCCACCAATCGTTAGAGCGCTAGACGTCTAATCCAAAGTTCGCGGGTTTGAGCCTCTAGTGGGACCCCACTTGTGATTGGTTATGACTGGCTGATAACAGCTAATGAGCCAAAGGTGGTTCTTTCCGTCTCCCTTGTCTTTGCTAGCAGTCTTATTTGCCTAGACCAGTAGTAGCTGCGTAGATACTGGCGCGCCTGGAGAATGAGCTCCTGAGACGAGTGATTTCCCTTAGCAATCGACGAAAGTTAATCACCGCATGTGAAAAATGCAAATGCAAACGATTTTAGGTATAGCCTGGCATAAGAATCCAATAAAGTTGACATACGTCCCGTTCAAATCCTGTCTCATTCCAGTAGACAGTGCAGACCGCGTAGATGTAGTTGGCACTAATCTGGTCCTGGGATCTGATGGGATAACATGCGTGTCGTGTCAATGGTGCCGTCCACGATTCAGCATCAAAATCCCTAAAAGTCGCATATCTCATCAACTCGTTATCCTGGCCGATAGCCTGAAAGAGGTTCAGAAAGTGTGGCCAAGAACAGCGTGGGAGAAGTATTTCATCGCAACTGCGAACCAGATGGAACCAGTCTATTGTCACGGGAACCACGGCACCAAAGTTTGCAGCTTGGTATAAAAAGAAAAAAAGACGCTACTGCACTCATTTATCACTAAATAACTGCGGCCTGTTTAAGGCAAAAGAGGTGCATACGAGAGCATCCAAGGTCAGACTGACATCGGACCAATCAGGTCGTGCCCTTGAGCGGTTAACATTAATTGGACTTCTGAGTCATCTAACTGGTCGGCTAGAACTCCAATTCATTCGGGAACTGGCGCACGAACACAGTATGTGAGTCGATCAAAAAAAAGGCGTGTGAGCGATTGAGTCAAGACGGCTCCTCCTAACATGACTGCAGGTGTCATCTAGCCGAGTTCAGCAACATTGCCAGTTGTTTGTTTTGTTTCAGTATTTCAGAGAAATCTGACAGTTTGGGTCTAGTACTATCCTAGTGCGCTCTGTACTAAGAGTGTTTTCTTTTATCCAGACAAAGGACATGGAGAAACGTAGATTTTGCTATGAATTTGCTGGACGCCTCGATGGTTGCCCTTTCTACAAATTATCTCCATCGAATCCATAAAAAAGAATCCAACAGTATAACTGGCAAAGAATAAGCGCATTTTTGTATTTTAACAGCGTGGGCAACAGTAGCTTATAAAGGCCCACGCACTAATCCCTTCTTCCTGCATGTTTTCCTACGAAAACGAAGGTTATAGGGTTTTATGGGTGGGGAATGAGGACACGCGGTGGAATATACTTTAATAAATGTTGAATGCATTTTTATTTTACTGCATTTAGAAATGCTGTTGATGGATAGCTGTAGATTTTTCATATCTGTATTATCATTTAACTTATTGCGGAAAAAACCGATTATCAACTTGCAGATTTCCTGAATTTTCTGAAAAATTGAACCGATGATCAGGCGATCGTTTACTTTAAATTACCTGAGGTCCAACTTACCGTTTTGGAGTTAGATAAGTAAAGTACGCGGCGCGAAGCGCCGTGCATACCTTCAATTTACATGCAGAACAACATACTCCCAACGGCCGCGGGAAGCAACTTCGCCTGCATTTTTTTCACTTTGCACTTCTAAAAATTTCCTTCTCTGTCTATCCTACTTCCCCACGCACCAAAACTCTACAACCACCGTTTTTGCAGTACAAAATGCTGGAACTAGGGGTATGCTAGTGGGCCTACGTAAGCTACTTTTGCCACAGTGTGTTTACGGCAAAAAGACGCGCATGAGAATTTCTAAGGTCAGACTGACATCGAGCCAATTAGGTAGTGCCCTTGAGCGGTTAACATCAACTTGATTTCTGTGTCGTCTGACTGATCGGGTGGAACCCAACTTCAGTCGGGAACTGGCACAGGAAAACGGCATGTGATTGGATCGATAGAGAGTGTCATGCGAGCTATTTAGTAAAGACGGCTCCTTCTAACATGACTGATCGAAGTCGATATTTCAGATCTCCATGTTTATTTGGTAAAACTTGACGAGTCTTTATTGGCGTGTTCTGTTATGCCGTAAACGCTGTAGGGGTGACGAGTCGCCCCATGAACTTAGCTAAGGATCTGGTTGCGTCCATACTTCATGCTCTTGTACCGGGGAGAAGTAGTATTAATAGGCTTCCGTCTTCTCAACTCATTAAAGTAGCCCAAGGCGACAATGCTGCTTTTGTTTTTTCTCCACATCAGAATATACCGAGATCCGAGTTCCGACTGAGGTCAAGAACATAGACTTGATGGAGATATTTCAGACTCTGTGGCCTTGATGAAGTCTAGTAAACTCGTACGGAAAGACAGTGGATTAGAGACACAATTGTAGTGGAGACGGCCTTCCTAAGTTCCACGGAGGTTAGGCTTAGGTTGAAAGTCTGACTGACGTTTGGAGTCAGGGCTATGTGCAAAGCGAATTTTAGGGTTTAAGTAGGATTAGGATCAAGAATAAGGTAAAAAAGAAGAAAATACGATCGGTGGACAGAGAAGTTTAATTGGCCTGATATTTACCATTCTCACTCACACTCATAATAAAGGACAATTTTCCAATACAAGTGAACATGCGAGTCTCAGACAATCTGAAGTCACAACTTCCGCCTCTGAAGAGATTCCTGGAACTCACCTTTTTGCTTCTAACCCTTCTTAGAATAAAAGTTAAATGTAGGATTGCTGTTAGGATTAGGTTTTGATTTGGTATATTTTTAATTGGTGATTTAGGAAACGGTACTAGGCACCCTTCTTGCAATTAAACGTTTTGCCACGCGGACTTGCATTTTTATAACTAGGTCTGACCGATGTGTTGAAAGCACCAATCTTAATTCGCATCACGGTGTCCGCAGCCGTATATCCTGATCCATGGGCTCGATGAGTGACGCAGAAGAACAATGCAGTGATGCCGGATATGAATTTCATGAAGAGTTTGTCAGCCATGGCAGAAGGTTGATGCGTGCTTTTGCATAAAAGGCGCCAACGTAGACCACACTCAAGACAGGCCTGTTTCACCAACGCCTTAGTGCCGGGTCCACGCCGATTATGCTGGACCGCTCAATGGCCAGAACTTCTTTATCACCGTTTACGCAAACAGTAAATGACCGAACGTCATCCTCATGGAACGCACGACAACTGGAGCAACGATAAACACTCTTCGACGACCTTTCAGCAGGTTCGGTTTTCCCGAAACCTTGATGAGCGATAACGGTGGACAGATCACATCAGCCATCTTCGTCCAATTTTTCAAGCAGTCGGGCATTAACCATGTGCTTTCATCACCATATCACCCACAGTCAAACGGACAGGTTGAGCCATTCGTCAACACCTTCAAAAACTCAAAAGAGGAGGGGACGACTGAAGAAGTCCTCGAACTATTCCTGCTGGGCTTTCGAGCCACCCCGAACCCTAACACACCGAATAGTGTCACTTCAGCGGAAGCTATTATGCAGAGAACGTTTCGCCTGTTATTTGACCTTATTCGTCCACTGTAATCTGTCGGTGTTGTTAATGAATCAGCCCATCCGACTTCAATGGAAAGGCAATTTAACCGACGCCACGGTGTTAAGCAATTATTGTTCCTTGCGGGTCAGGTAGTTCTGGCAAAAGACAACAGTTACAAAAAGGAAAAGTGGACGGCTGGACGTGTTCACCGAAAGTGTGGTAATGTGGTCTACAAGATTCGGGTCGGCTCCGACATTTGGGTGCACCACGCCAACCAGCTGAAACGCACTGAATGTGCTGACGTGCCAAATCCGAGCCCAACTTTATCACTGGAACTATTAGTGGACACATTCGATCTGCCAAAACGAAAGCAAGAAAATACAGTTCCAGTTGCAAGTCGATTTCCCCAGGCCTCTAGGCGATCAGGCCGGAAAAGAATGCAAACGGTCCCGTTTCAAGTGAACCTTTAATTCAAGTCCTACGATACATCTCAATTGGGGGACTGTTAGGAGAAGCCTAACAGGCAGATAGTCTGTTGCAGTCAGCCGTACTCACAGCAGTCTATCAATCACCAAATTTTGCCTGAGCCAGCAACTCGGGGTTCTGAGTTCAATAAAGCCCTTAATCTGCTGCTTTCTGTCTTTTACCAAACAATTGGGGATCCACCCTAACGATTTTAGTATTCTCAGTTCAACCATTAGGTAACCCAACAAATTTGCGACGCCAGCGTGATCTGAACACGCAATCTTCTGATATGGATGACAACCTCTTTTCAAAATTCAAACTCGACTTTACTGTACTGTCTTCTCTGCGTCACTCAGAGTGCCCACGAATAGGGAAAAGCGATTGCTGATACCCTGTCGTGAATGGAGATAGAGTTTTTCTAGGAAACTCGACCATATTAGTCCAAATCGAACGCCAATCAGTTAATTTGGTGCAATCACTCAAATGTATTGTGGTCAGATCACATCCTCTCCTCCTCTGTACGATACATTCCCCTCTCTCATTGTCAACGAAACAACGTCCGTAAGTTAGCTCCATGCACTCAACTTGATAGCACAGAAGCATCGATGAATTTTCAAATTTTTGAAATTGTATTTTGTCCTTGTTTTAGAGCCTGGATTACAGTGAGCGTATTTCACCAACACATTCATCTGACTCAGCCCGCACAGTAATACATTTTGACTGAAATATCCTTTTCTCCCACCAATGCGCCGACTCACTGGCACACGTTGTCGAGATCACGCCAACACATCCGCCGACCGGTGCCACTACTGCACGTCAGCACAGATCGCAAGCATCACCCTGACCTCCAGTATGAGTAACTACTGTCACACGATAAACACTCTCTAGCCTATTCACTTAGTTCTGTGCTTGGTGGGGTGTTCTGGAGGACAGGCAACCATGCTATCACCCTCCCTTGCCCAGTGCGTGCTGCCTCAACGTTATGCAATATCCCAGGTAACAGTTTGCGATTTGCTGACATGAAGACCTGTAGGATCCTGCCCCTCCCAGCGCTGCCTTGATCACTAATTCCGCCTACCCTGTCAATGTAGCCAGTCAATCGATTCTTGCGCATCGCTGATTACTGGTTCACACTGGACTCGCTTCGCCACTTGTGATGACTGATCTACAAAGCTTTAATTGGAAGTCAAATCAGTCAATCGATTTTCGCATACCGCCGATTAATGGTATGCGCCAGATTTTTGGTCGGCGCTGGCAGAAACACACTTCATCACTGAGGCCTGGTGAACGGACGCAGCAAGCAACTGGCTCCCGATTCAGCTTGTACGATTCCTTCTTGCTACAGTAAAGAAGTTGTTCCGTCAACTCTGTCTTGCCTGCCTCGATTTGGGAAAGCCTTCCGTGGTCGACACTATAACTTGCGACAGACCCCTGAGCGACCTCCACACACATGCGCGCGTGCTCAGATAGTCGGGGATACCTCAGGGCCTTTGTAAATGTTGTCCAAAAGCGGAGATGTCACCGTCTAAGTATGCCTTAATTGAACCCCCAGGGAAGAACGCAGTGAGAATGGGCGCAACAGCAGAAGTCTTAGCGTACTTACTACAAAATGTTTTAGGTAAACAAATGCATGTACAATCATTTCCATCAGCAAATTAGATACTGTCCTCGAACAACTGGTGACCCATTCGGCTGGCTTGGCAGAATCCCAGCCTGGCAGCAGCTTTACGTTTTAAATTATCGATTAGTTGCCAGATTAATTGCGCCGCATGTAGGCGGATCGATAGCCTGGCGCGAGCGCAACTCGCTGCCTGCCTGTTGGCTATGTGTCACCATCAGGTTTGCCGCCAGCTGATTCGATTAGGATGACGTCCAACAAGAACCACTTGAACACACCGAAACTTGGCCAACGGAGCCAACGCGACGTGCCTCTCGGACAATGCAATACAGCCACTGGACACCACAGGCATGATAAAGCAGCTGTCACCACTATCTCACTGCCTTTATCAGGCCTGACTGGACGGATTCAGCACAAAGTCTATCTTCACAAGCGGCTTATGCTACCCGAGACAGCAACTAGGAGTTCTGTGCACAATAATTACCTCCCTCCGGTACTTTCTGCCATTGAACTAGGACTCGGGATGTTGGCCCGATGATTGTAGTGCCTCGAGTACAACCACTACTTAGACGCTAAATTTCATCCTACAGGCAGAAGCGTTTGGTAAACAGCTCTTTTTAGTGAAGTTGATAAGTCCCAATTAGAGCTGACGGAAATAAGTCCGCGGCTGGGCTGGGAGATTCACCGGAATCGGTATGCCTGGCCTGTAGCTGACGTAGGATTGTCAGAAAACGTCCAGAAAAATAAATATAGCCACTTCTTTCTTTCTTGTATTCGACGGTACCACTTTTTGATTCATAAATCTACATATGGTCCATATTAGTAAAGGACAACTAATCGTCTGCACCAAATCTCTGTACGAGTCAGCTTTTAAGGTACGAAAAGTTACCGGGAGTGCCGCTGGTTTGGGATAGGTTACCGGAGACGGATGCGTCATAGAGTCACGATGTAACGCAAAAAAGAACGCACAATCACGCAAGCCACATTTACAGATAGCTAATCAGCCAATCGTGCGAGCGTAATGACTTTTCCCACGCATGTCACCCGATCAATAGCCTATCGAACATTGGGGATTTGTCATGGGGAGCTGACTTCCGGATTTAAAACCGTCAATCAGCAACTGACAAGCTGGGAGGATTTGGAATCGCGAAGAGTCAGCTAAATAGTGGAGCCTTCGACCCCAATATAATAACGAGGTCTTCCAAAAAACTTGCTTTACTTCTCTCTCCCTCTGCCACACGCAGTAGATTTTTTATCTCACGACATGTTAACCGAAACACTTCTTGATCAGATAGAATTACCTAAGATTTGTAATAGCAATTATCATACGGTCACAACAGGATGTCGGCTTGTAAACGAGCCACCGTAAGTAGTCTGATGTTTTCCTACTTCACCTTTACACAGATCAATATATTTTATAGAAAAATATGCATAGAATATTATCTCTTTCACTCATTGACTGGATTCTCGGTAAGGTTCTACGTGAAAAAGACGGCGTTGAGCTTGCACGCACATGCGGGGTGACTGATCTCGACTATGCATATGATATCGCTTTGCTGATTTAAACATCTGGCGATATGTGGTTCAAGGTATCACGACGGGTAAGCGAGGTCAATAAATCGGCCAGTTTGTCCTTAAACCCTGGGAGGACCACAGCGTTTTCATACTGTATCCGTGTCCAAGAAAAGGCACCTCTCGAGATTAGTGACTGTCAAGTTGACCAAAAGAGACAGTTTTAACTATCCCACAGCGAGGCTGCCGTCGAGTGGAAAAGTAGGGATGACATTGGCTCCTAAAGCGATGTAGCTCGTCGGGTTTCATTTTAGGTCTTAAAAACTGCCAACGGACACGAGGCGCTATTTCTTTTATCATAAGGGTTCACGTGTATTGTGCATCGGTTTGGTGTGATCTTATCTAGGGCTGTGAATGCTGGTCTATGCGCGTGGAAGGTGATAAAAGGAAGTTTTGGGACCACTACTGCTTCAGGACAATCCTTAAATAGAAGAAAACCGACTTTGTTTCAAACGACACAGTTCTCACTCGCTGCGAAAACATCGCAGGGATATTCCATGCCATCCAAAAAACATGGCTAAGGAGAGCTGGACGCGTTATTTGTCCGAAATCTCACCAGATCAGTATTACTGCCTAGAATCGAAACCGATACCCTGACTCAAGTCAGTTCGTCTGTATTCGGCCTCCAGCGTTGGCAAAGACAATGAACTAAACTTTCAAGCTCCGTTGCCACGGGTCGTCATGCATCGAGAAGTACCATCTGGGACATCATCGAGGCCGGCTAGGTCAGTTAATATCGCAGCCGTAAGAAACACAAATAGCAAGTAAGTCAGAAGCCCGGAATTCAGGTATGTTTGTCAAAATTACTCTTAAACCGAAAAATAGTTTTTTTTCACTGCCAAAACTAGATTCATTTTCGTATAAACTTTAAAGAAAAGCTAACTTGCTGTCAAACGAGCAGACGAGAAACTACTTTTAGGTTTGTTTTCTAAAATATATATATGGATTTATAAGGGTTTAAATAGCCATGTTTTTCGAGGTGACCAAAAGAAAAATCGTTCAAAGGCCGGCATTTTGTCGTGATTTAAATATATTAGGATGTTGCTGCTAGTTAATTAGCATTGCAGACCTCCGTAAGCAAATCCTTTTGATCGGAAAAGAACGTTTAAAATTTTCGGTCAACACTCGGACCTTCCTACTGGACTGTGAGAGCAAAAACAGTTTAGGCAAAGTTCGTTTAAGTAGTGCACCCCATATACCCCTATTCCTAACATATTGACTACGGAAACGGCGGTAATGGAAATAGGAAAATAGGATAGGTAGCGAAGGAAATTTTTCGAGCTAAGTGTAAAGTGGAAAAATGTAGTTCCACTTGTTTTCCGTGGCCGCTAGGAATGAGTTGTTCCGCATGTAAATTGAAGGTGTGAACGGCGCTTCGCGCCGCGAACCATAGTAATCTGACTCCAGAACCGTAAGTTGGACCGCAGGTTAAATGAAGTAGACGAGGTACTAACTATCATTTCTATTTTTTCAGGAATTTCGAGAAATCTGCATTTTGATAATCGGCTTTTTCTGCAATATGTTAAACCATAATACAAATTAGGAAAATCTAACACTATAAACCAGCAACAATTTTAAATACATGTGGTTGTGGATGCAAATACATTAGGCGCACGCAAAGGCAGTTTGTAAACCGTTTAGCTGAACATATGTAGAATTGGGTACTTAGGTCTGAAATAAGGTACCAACAGTTGAATCACAAAGCTCCTAGAGAAAGCTATCCATGCGCTTGACCCAAGGACTACATTTAAAGTCGTATATCGGGTAACGACCGGGTCTCTCCTGCAATTTGCGGAGGCCGCTGCGATATGGAGAAGCAAACTGAAACTCTGTGAATAGTTGGACCACGTTATCTACATCGCACTGTCGTGGTAACGATTGATCAAGGACATAGGCCAACTCCCTCTCCCGTCTTCTCACGCCCCCTCCCTTCCTCGTATGACCGACTGCTGCTTCGTCCTTCGCCCCCCCTCCCCAATGACGCTTGGCAGGCTTTCACTGTACTTTTAATTGCCTTGCTGCAAAAACTGCCCCATGCATCATGTATCTAAGTCTAATAGCTCATGCTATATTAACCTACCAATTTTCAACATTATAGGTTGATACTGAATTGGATAGTTTGTTGTACCATATTAATAGGCAATGATCGTATGAAATTGAATATAAAGTCGTGAAATTGTTATGCTTTGTTCAGACAAACGACATCGTTATTTAAAGTTATGACTACGTTCTCAACCACCCCACCATCGTTACTTATTGTAATTATATCGCCGACAGGTCCGCTGCATAGCGCGTTCTTGTTTAGCTTCGATGCTAGTTTTCCTAAGTAAGCCACAAAAATGTCCGCCAAATGTTCCATAGTTTTGGCAACAAACAACTTTCACAAACGGCTACACATGTATCGTTTGGGATAGTATATTTGCGAAGAATGATGATGATTCAAAGTTGTGTTTTACTCTCATCGGAACTAGGGCAAGGGAAAACAGTTGGTAAGCTTTAAATTCACAATAGGCACAACTTGCCCCACTTCCCAACCGTGGTCGCTGCTTTTTTTCCACAAATGACTCGAAAATCTACTGAAACGCTTGTTAGTTAAGTGAACCTTATAGACAGTTACCCTGCCAGCACACAGCTCCGGCCTAGGCGGGGCTGAAGTGGAGCCAGAGGGGCAATCCGAGGTTACCCGGGGCCAATGGTTACCTAAACTTTTCATATGAATTTTTCGAAATATATTTTTGTCAAGAAATATCAATAACCATTAGTTTGCGTCCCTTTCTTCCATAAAACAATCAAGTCGGGGTTGAAACTGGAAAACGGGTGCGCTAGCTGCGACAGTATTTTCCGTAGCCGGGGCTTAACGGGTTGAAATCCACGTCCGCTGGCCCCGTTGAATTCAGTAGCACGTGGACTGAATTAGACGGGGGCAAAGGACGGCGATTTCAACCCGTTAAGCCCCGGCTACGGAAAATACTGTCGCAGCTAGCGCACCCATTTTCCAGTTTCAATCCCTGACTTAATTGTTTGACGAAAAGAGAAGATGCCAACTAATGGTTATTGATACTTTTTTAAAGATAGATTTCCAACAATGTGTGCAATGCATTTAGCTTGCCATTGGCCTCGGATTGCCGCGCGTGGCCCCGGGTACTTCGGCGGGGCCAGGTTGAGCTGGGGCTGACAGGGTACCTCTCCGGAGCCGACTGATTATGAAAAGGCTTATATTCAACAAAGAAATACTAACGAAGTGGCCTCATCGTATATCCTAACTTGAACTTTGGCCCAAATTGTAACTCGGTAGCAAAAGAGTTGGGCCACCACCCCTGGTCCTAGAAATCTGTCTTAAAGGATAGATGCTAGTAGTATAATTTAGCATTTACTTTATTACTTAGCTTGTCAATAAACTTTGGTTTTAGGGTAATTTAGTTGATTTTTTAAATTTTAGCTTAGTTGAGTTGGGTTACTATAGTATATACCCTGCCAGCAATATCCCCGGAGCTCCCGTTGAAATTCCGTGGACGGCATGCATATTATCAAATTATCCGTAAAAATAATGTAAAATGTCACATAGAAACGCACTTTAAGTTCAAATAGCCAAAAATGAGTAAACTTGCGATTTAGGTCCGTCTACAGCATTCTGTGAATTTCGGGTTTCGGAAAAATTAATGTCTCTCAAACACCGGGATCCTCCCGCCGTACCCCCCCCAGTTTTGGACGTGTGCTGACAGGGAGGACAGGGATATCCGGGTTGAAACCCTCCATCCTCAAACGCTTCCTCACCCCCCGTCGTCACCCCCAGATCCCCCCGTCGAATTTCTGGGAGGGTATGCATATTATCAAATTACCCGTAAAAACAATATCAAACGTCATCTAGAAACGCACTTTAAGTTCAAACTAGTTAAAAAATGAGTAAGCCTGCGATTTAGGTCCGGCTACAGCATTCTGGAAATTTCGGGTTCTGGAATAATACCTAGGCCTTAAACATCAACCCCAGATACACCCGCATCCGCCCGTCGTCACCTCTTTGCCGAGTTTAAGGCGTGTGCTGGCAGGATAGTAGTTATTTACGCATATAATTCAGCTGGAAACCAAATTAAAATAATAAAGTAAATAATAAACTAAAACTATTCAAAATAACCATATGACTTGGGGGCTACGGGTATCTAAAGTGGTCGACCTACTTTATTGCTTTCCGTTACCAGAACCTCCCACCCCTCGCCATAGGGTTAAGATGGAGGGAGGCATAGTTCTCTGTCTTAACCCGCGTCTACAGCTTTAATCCTGTCACTTAAACATCAAATTCTTTCTGACTATGTTCATCGTTAGGCTCAGAAGGCAAGTTGAAATATGCGATCAAAGGAACTTACAGGCTTTATCGCTTTCAGCGTGCATGTACCAAAGGAAAGTGGGCATCAGGAATGAACCGTAATACCCAGCTGGAAATCCATATTTGTATTTCCTGTACTTTGCCTCCTTCATGGAGTCAAACGACGCAAAACTGAATGGAACCATTTCCTCAGTCCTTAACTTTTTCCCCTTCTGTTTATTTTCGCTTTTTATATGTGATGACTCATCAACCAGTTTGCTATAAGCGAGGCAGGAAACTGCCAACATGAGGAGGCAGACAGCTCCAGTCGCTGTCCTCTTCATTTGTACGTACTGACTGAAGATGTCGTCTTACCGTCCGTTTGACAGACTGGGAAATCGATAAATCGATCAATGAGTGGGTGTCTTTGCGCGTATCGTGCGCAATAGGCCATTCAAGTATGGCCTTGAAGTTGCCTAAAACTAAGTTAATTAACCAAGAGGCAAGACCAGTTTATGGCGCATGGCGGTTCCCACATAACACTGCTAAGTTGACCTCGCGTAAAACACTCCAAACAACTAAGCGAAAGGGTGACAGAGTGGGGTGGTACAATTACACTTACGAGTTTAAAACGAATTAAATTAACCACGTAGCAAGAGCAGTCTTAGACGTAGGCGGGGAAGTCGTGTAGAATACCGAAGTTGGCGAAACATTGATAATCACTTGGCACTAACGACTGTGCGAAAACATAAAGAAATAGTAATGGGTAATCTTAGGAAAATTTAGTACTAAAAGAAATATGAAAATTAGCAATTGCTTTTTCAGATAAATGACATTTTCTTACTAATACTCAAGTTCTACAGACCTGAAAGGTAGCTATAAATTAGACGAATAAATTTTAATGTTATCGTTCATTGAGCATATAACTATGCCAATTTCTTTGTATCAAAATATTGTTTCGTTAGTCAAAATATTAAATACATATTTTCGTTGTTGCATTGTAATTAGTTTAAGACCGTGCTTTATATTGCGGCAAATTGCTGACAAAAAACTTGGTTTCATCTGCTGTATGTTACCTTTAGAATAGATTACCCGGTTCTGAAAGGGATTTGCTTTAAACTTCTCTTATTTGTATTGGGATTCTCCCATAGCATAACACGTATAAATAAAAGGTTCGTCCCTGTCGTACCTAAGAGACAGGACAGGGGGAGGGGGAATTGCAATTACTTTCCTTTATAAAGTTCCACAGCATAAGTGACTGTCAGTGCAAGTTTACTTAGCCACTTAATATGCCTACTGGTCAAAGGTTAAACCGGATGCAAGTTCGTGTATTTGTTGGCGCCTTGCGCTCAGCATTGGCAGGATAGTTTGGAAAATTCGGTAGAAGTGAATCGTAAGATCAGCCCTTAATGGCAAAACCCTGCCAGCCAAAGTGTGTGACGAAATTCGTGGGCCAAATGTTTAATGAAAAATCAGGTAACGCGGGCTTACCGCGTGATAAGTGCGCAGTGGGAAACAAAGTAAAGCCGCTTGTAATTGTTTTACTGAATCGAAAATAAAGGTGAAAAGCATATAGTGATCCTAGCAGCCACTTGGAACCCAAGATCTGACGCATGGCGCATTTTACCTGCGCGCCCACTGCCGCCTGCGGTCAGGCGCTAACGGCCGGCACCCGGTCCGTCGCCCGCTCAATGGGCTGAGCGACGTACGAACACACCCTGCTCGCTTGAGCCAACACTGTGCCCTACTCGCGCAGTTCAACCAATCGCCATCAGATTGCTAAGCCAAATCATTTGGTGGCCGTCCGGAATTTCTGCCGGTAGACGACACTTGGTATTCGGCCCTCGCGCGGGGCGGTCGCCACGTCGGCGCCCTCTCATACGGGTCTCACGATCGGACGCCCTGCTAGGCTTATTGGCCCCTTTATCCTAACTGCTGTGTACACAATGCAATGTTCCTAACATTCTGACGTTCCCAGCGTTTTCTCTCCTCTCCTAAGGAACCAGGCCTGGAAGATTGTAGCTGTAAGGGTTAACCTTACTAGCCTTACTAGCATGCGCAAAGAATAAAAAAGAGCAACAGCAAAACCTACTGGTCAGAAAAGGAAGCCTATCTGGACGTGATACATTCCGATCGGCCGGACAGCGGGAAATGCTTACCCTTTGTGAGGACTCAAACTATGCGTAGATCCGATTTTTGCATAGGTTTCCTGGCAATAACGTGTTACACAGGAACCCTCGGTGAACACAGAGCCAGCGAGACCGCAAATAAATGGTCCGTTTGATAAGTTAAGATTTTCATGTGAGGCTGCGCAAATACTGTCAGATAACTGACAAATAGGATACCAAATACTGTGATTCATGGGAAAAGACGGCACAAAACTGTTTCATCAGCGAGTGATAGAACGGACCCGTGAGAAGCAAACAATTCGCAAAGAAGTACGAGAGACAAATTTCGCAAACCACATAATCCAACGCCATCCCGAACTTCATACTGGTACACAACCTGTCGTCGATGAGGGAGCAAATACGGGTTCTACAGCACGAAGTCTCATGCAACATGGTTGATGCTTAATCTGCCAACATGATTTCACTTGTGGAAGCGGTCATTTATCAGACGGAAGCGACTGAGGAAGCAACTAACCTTATCCGACACCAGGTATCATCCCTCCATATTACTCATTAACCGCGGGAAGTGCTCTACAAGGCCAAACGTGTTGCTCTAAGAGCTCTCAAGGTCGGCCACTTAATGGTGATGGTGCCAGCCGACAGGGGGCGATCCATCGTCGTATTGAACAAAACAGGCTACCTTGAAAAGGCCAAAAACATTATTGACAATCGCCAGTGTTATGCTCCATAGAAACCCAACCCCATCAAAAAGCTGACACGTAAAATTAATCCCATCTTGTTGGCATTCAAGAACTCGGGTGCAATAACACCGTCCGACCGACACATGATGAGAGCGTGATGAGAGATCGCTTATATGGCCTCTCCAAGGTGCGCACAGAGGGCGCTACTCTCTGACCCCCTGTTTTGATAATGGGTACTTCAATGTATGGACTGACAAAGTGGCTGCTTCGACGTCTCACATTTCTAACTGCTGATTCGGAGACTATGGTTCGTTCATCAACACAATTATTGGAGAAACTTCAAGGGGTAAGTCTCCTGACAAGTGATATCATGTTTTCCTTCAAACTCGCGTACCTTTTTACTCATATCCCTCAGGATCTGGCAGTCGAAACCGTCGAACTACCTCCGCGAAGCAAATACGATGAGACGAAGAATACCCTCCGATGTGCCCGAATTCTACAGTTTCTGACATTCTGTCTTTGGACGTACTTCACGTTTGACGGAACAATATAGGAGCTGGTGCAGGGAACACCAATGGGTGCACCGATGTCGGGGCTCATAGCCGAGGCGGTCCTACAACGTTTGGAGTCGCTAGTCTTTCAATAATACAGATCGAAATTCTGAGCATGGTATGTGGATAACCTTCATAATCATCAAACAGGATCAGGTGCTCACGTTCCAAGAAAATTTCAACGTCGTCTTCCCAGGCATACAATTTCCGGTGGAGGTGGAAGAAAACAATTAGCTCGCCTTCCCTGGTGTCCTCGTTTGTCGCAAAGATTGTAGTGACCTAAAGACCAAAGTTGTTAGGAAAGCGACAAACACCATGCGAGTAATGAATTTCACGAGCAACTACCAAATCAGCCACAAATGCAGTTGCGCAAGGATGCTTTATCGGCATGTTAATACGCACTGCAGTGAACCAGAAGACAAAGCTGTCAAAATACAATATCATCGAAGGATGTTGAGAAGGAATGGCTACCCACACCGCCTCGCCAACCGGTACATGGACAAACGAGGTGGGCAACAGAAATCGCCCCGACCCCAAATTTTGGGCCAGCGATCCCGTGCTTCAAAAACGTCTCTGAGGGCATCGGCAGCCTTCTCGCACCATTTGGAGTCACACACAGGCCAGAGGCAGCCATTCGTGCGTCAGATAATGCAATTGAATCACCACCTGCCACACAAAGAAAGATCTAGAGTCGTCTCTAGGCTCTGGTGAAGATGAGGTAAGCGATGCAACCCTATTGAATGAGCACACCAGTAGAACAACTCCTATCACAGTTAGGTGGCTTCACTATTTATTTCGACCGAGCGGACGTAAAATTGTTCGAGAGTCAACTTCCACCTGTCTATTCTCAACTTCTTCTGTACAGAATAAACTATACCTTTCATCTGGCGTCTTCTTTCTTCTCTTTCCGTGAGGAACTGGGCCCCAAAAGCGTAGCTGCTGAGGCTTTCTCTATTAAAAACACCTACTGCGGCAGCCACATCTATGAGCATTTCAGATAACGAACAGGCCACTAAAAGAAAATGTGTTTCGATCGACGACCTTCAGCTGAATTAACGATTTTGCAGTACGTTTGTGTTTGCCGTTTAGTCTCGCTCCCAGGGCGTGGGTCCACGGCCACCTGTAGCCATCCAGTGAGGTGATTTAGTCTGATTGGCTATGTTATGCAAGGATATCGTTTCATATGACAAGATCGGTACCGGAACGGATTAAACTCTTAAACCGAGGTTTCACTGCGTTAAACGTCTTCTTAGAAGTACTTATGAACTACCAATCCTATTTGTTTAGCACTTAAAATGCACTCTATTCTCATTCACAAATAAGAGGCCTTAAGAGGACCTTAAGTTCTTGATTAGGGCTTTTCACTTAAACGGAATGATGCACTATAACGACAACAAAGTATTCTAGGATGAAACTGCGCGGAGTTCGGTTAATCAGTGAGTCCCTCGTGTGTTTTTGGTATCAATGCCAAATACTTAATTTTGCGATGTTTCATTGAGCCCGAAAGTATTTCTCAACCTTGGAGGAAAGCCTTTGGAACTACTGTGGAATAATTAAGAAAAATATAATATTTATGAGCTACTAACAGGCTGTCAGTAGCGTCAAAATGCTGTATAATTACCGCGTGGAGACGGCAGTCTCCCTACTTCCAAATATACCGTATAGGTAAGTGCTGAGCTTTCCCCGTTTAGGGATATCTATCTCAGAACTCAACCAGACGGCCGACGAACGACAGCTAAAGCTGCAGGGCTCTTACAAACAGCTTGCAAACAGTCTCTTCGTACTCCAAGAGCGCACGGAGGTCATCTGCCTGTTTAATGTGAGCAGTGACTGTGTCAAGGCTAAACAACACAACTCGGAGATGGTAGTGATTTGCGTAGGACGCAGCTCGTCTTCTTGCAAGGCCATAGTGGTAGGTAGTAGTAGATAAGCTCTTTGGACAACCGTTGAAGGAAGTGATGGTTATAAATGTTGGGATAAGCAGAGGACGCTCTGACACATGGCTGCTTATCGGTTCGCCTTTTGCAACGCATATTGACTAAATGAGTGTCGAGTAATCCCGTAGGATGAAATGTCGATTTCGGAATTAGTGTTTACTGTTTAACTGTCTGTTACACGGACACATGACATCTGCCTGAGGTCTTTTAGATGCCAAATGACCATTTGGCAGACTAAGGGTTCCTTAGGCATAGGTGTCTTGTGTCGATTATCCGTTTTGGTGTTTTGCTTTTATGGCCTATCTAGTCCATTTGTAAGATCATCCTGACCACAGGCGGCAGTTCAAATTCTTGATGGGTATCTAGTCAGTCTCCTTAAGGTCCATGTAAGCTCTGCAACTACCAAATCTGTGGAGAACCATCAACAATTAAAATGTAAGTAGAGGAGGCCCACAAGTATGTTCACGCATGGGCTAACTATCCTGGTGCTTTCAATTGTGGACAACGTATAAGGATGAATGCATTGAAAACTAAAATCAAGCTTTAAAGGCAGTCTGTTGACAATGTGGACAATAATGTTGTTATAGATGGCCTTCCACAAAGCTGTTCGCGTAAAGAAATGTGAGAAGAGTCTAGATGTGGCGTCAATGTTGGTGAAGTTCAATACCGAATATTGTTCGGCCTGCACGAAATGGATTTGAAACACTCATGACAGCTATTTCTGAGCCATGTAGCTGCGGCGTTACCCATTAAAAATGAAGTTCTGAGTTTCGTTTTTCGATAAATTTTATTCTGAATGACTTTCTTCTTGATCCTTATACCGGTGGTATATGGAAATGATACGAGAGTGCGACCGTCGTTTCGAAGATGCGCACCGCAAACTTCAGTAGACTGACGGTGACTCCCGCGAGGTTATAGCGAAAGTAGACCCACGGAGAATCTACCCCAATCTCTCATCACTCCCATACCGGGATCCGCCAGTCATCGACCTTGGCCAAGTTGTCAACAATAAAGCCGGCATTCACACCGTGAAAGGAGTCACAAAGTGCCGGGAGCTGACCACTAACCTGGGTTATAGTTTGGTCGAGTTTTCGTGTGCCACCAACATTTGAGGCCTTCTCCATGGAAGTCGCTGTTTCGGGTCAATAATTATGCCGGTCATCCCTCGCTGACTTTGTTCTCAGGTTTCGGAGATGGTGGAAGAAAACACCATTGGGGACCTGGCTCGAGCCGTCTGCGCAGGCAGCTGCGGAGTTCTTCCACTGATCCAGTCACTGCGGCGTTTCTGAGTGAATCCAAGAATATTTTCAGCTGTCCCGTAGAAACATGTCTCCAGTGATGACCAGTTGCTATTTTCTTAGCCATCCACTAAGATCATAAAACAGGACAGAAATTATGTGGTTAAGTCGTCGGTCATACTGGGTTGTCAGAGCTTTGTGACATCTAGGTCTCTCGGTTATGGCATTTCGAGCGCAGATGATAGGTGAACCTTCAGGCGTGCGTGAACGAGATACGCTAAAATTGGTAAGGAAAATATAGGATTATTCCAAATGCCACTTTACACGTTAGTTTGCAAATGCAATACTGATGTCGAAATGGTTAACATGCAGTCAACATTTTGATCATTATTCATTTACTTTATTTTAGAAGTGGAAAACGATAAGCAAAATTATAAAATACCATGCAACTGACAAGAGTTTCAGTAGCGAAGGCTCACACCAAAGGAGTTAAAATTGTGCTAACTAATCTATTGCTTTGATGGCAGCTCATAATATTCGTATGAAATGTTCTTCAATAAAGACGGTATGGCTTTACAGTTCCTAACCAAAATTATTTAAGTGCAAAATAAGACGTGAATTAATAGTCTATAACGTCTGCCTGCCACGAATCTTCCTGTCAATAAGTCAACGTTTCATGAATCTGACCACCCAAGAACAGTGAAGACCATGTGTATCTGTCGTCCTGTTTTCGAGCTTATATGCATTAGTAGTATCGTAGGGCAAGTCAAGTTTATTAAAGGAAATATAGGCAAACGCTTTTGAACTCCCTTTTGGTATATGTATAGTATTTAAGCAATACATCAGCACAGCCGAACATTTCAAAAAGTCGTTGACACAATTGCAGGCGACTACTCGCTTGTTTCAAGTAATACACTGACACTCAGTTAACACGAGCCAGCAGTGTTACTGAGCAAGAAGAACAGACAGTGAAAAACTTCTCTGGCATGGCTTTTAGTTCAACATGAAATATCATTTGTGGTTTTTAGGAGGCAAATTGTCGCTCGTGATAGAAAGTATGTAAAAGATAGGACCAGCATGCTGCTGTGAATGTTGGCGGCAGCCATGGGGTTAATGACGAGTCATATCTACATCGGAAGAATCACAGCCGAGGAGGGGACCTACGAGTCACGAGAATGACCACATGAACCGGAGGTGAGACCATGATACGCCCTTGCTGTGACAGGAGCAGGGAAACCCGCCACTTTGTCAACAGTTGGTTTTTAGGTCTATACGAAAAAGAGCGTAACAAGGCCGCAAAGTTAGTTAGCAACTTAGAATATAAGTGGGGGAAAACTTTTAAGGCAAAAAGCGTCACTATTGTTATTGTGGACGTAGGTTTTTTATTTCTAAACTTACATTGATGCAAGACATGCCCACTGATAAATTCTGTGATTTTGACACTCATCAAATGCAAATGATGTGTCGCTTGCTTAATTTTGCAAATAATTTACCGCAAAAATTGTGATTATGGCACAAAATAGGCTAACCATCTCCTCCATGTTAGACGGCGGAGGGGTGACATTTCGTTGTGCCTGATTGTGGTTATCTAAGAAAAGTGGCTTTTGCTTCGGAGTAAGTGCGTTGACAATGAGTATATTCATCAAACATATTGCAGCCAAAATATGGCAACAGTATGCACACAAATTCCCGTGCATACTAAATATTGAAATAAACAGAAGTGTATTTATTCTAGCAAACTAAAAGGCGATGATGATGACTGCTGTAAATTTAATATGAAAATATAACTTGGACTTTCAATGATATTTCAAGTCAAGTTAAGTTTATTGAAGGAAATATGGGCAAATGCCTTTGAACTCCCTATTGGTACATCGTATTTAAGATATGCATCCGCACAGCCGAACATTTCAAAGAAAGTAAGTAAAGTAAGTATGGAAAAGATAGGACCAGCATGCTGCTGTGAATGTTGGCAGCAGCCATGGGGTCCATGATGAGTAATACCTACATCGGAAGAATTACACCCGAGGAGGAGACCTAAAAGGCACGAGAACGTCCCCATGAACCGGAGATGTGACCATAATACGCCCTTGCTGTGACAAGTGCAGAGTATCCCGCCATGTTGTCACAGTCGGTTGTTAGGTCAATATGATAAAGAGCATGTCGAAGCCACGTAGGTTAGGACCATAGGTGCGGTAGATGCGATTGCAGAGGCGATCAGCGCACTTCGCTTAGTGAGAACACATGCCGGGTAGGCTAAGTATGGTTTAAAAAATATTTTGATTAAACAATAGTAATCGTATTAAAAATAAACCCTCAGTGTTTATTTATAATACTTCAGTGTTTCGTTTCGGAAAACTATGTTGCTGTGGCGGCACGTTAGGCGGCGCTGGTCAAGCTTTGTCTTAAAGGTGTCCATGAATGGGGATGTGACAATGCCCGCAGGATGAGCATTTCATGCCTGAATTACTCTCGAAGAGAAAAATAATTTTTTTCGGTCAAGTCTTGCCCCAGTCACACGTAATTTGAGAGGATGTCCTGGCAGCCTAGAGGTGGTTGCCTGCTAAAAGAAGTCAATTGTTTCGAGGCAACAATTCTGACTACGCAGCATGAGAAATGCCTGGATTAGTTCCCGGCGTAGCCACCTGTAATCCAGAGGAAACTATTCAAGATTTGCCAAGTGGGTCTCATAAGGGAGGTTCCGTTGGCCTACTGTCAATGTTTTTGCGCGTCCTCGTACTCTTACGAGTGTTTTTTTCAGTAGCTTTCACCCACACTGAAGTTTACAGCGGTGAACTGGACCTCTCTTTTAAAGACAGACTGAAAGAAGCAGGATAGCTGCTCCATCTTTTCGTTAATCTCGCAATTTCCTTCACAATTAACTGTTTTTAACAGAGGAATAGGATCCATTTTTCGAGTTCATTGTTTAACGTAGGTGTAGAAAATCTTTGGGTTGAAAAGTCGTGTTGGCAAACAATCGTTTTCGGTCATTCATCGTCAGGCCAGTACATGACATGGGGAATAAAATTGTTCAAGTAATTACAGCGATTATATAATCGTCAGGTTCGGGAAGGGGGGAGGGGGAGGGAAAGGGTGAGGGTAATTAAGCAGCTGCGTTTTCCCTCGTCTCCTGAACGCGGCGCCTGCGCGGGTAGGATGCTGGTTGACGTGCCCAGATGAGACAGGGCATGGGCAACCAGCGTCCTACCCGCGCAGGGGACCGAAAACGATCGTTTGCCAACACGACTTTTCAATCGTAGAAATGGGAATTTTCGCTGAACTAAAACGTTGGGTTTTCTACTGCACTGTTTATTAGATTACTCTCAAAGCTTTGGCGGCTATTTTGTACCAGGCTCTTAACCCTGTTTCTCTGCTTTATACTTATTGTGCGACTCGGGGGCCTCCCTCTGAGATACGTTTGCCACGACCTTCGTTTGCGGTTTACTTCGCTTTTTATCGTGGGCGTTAGCCTTCTAGAGCCATTTTTTACATTTTTACCGTGATAGGACCGAAAGCTGTAACAAGTCCGTGTGATAAGGTTTGTTTGCAAAGCCCATCTTTGGCGCCGCCGGCTTTGAATACCGACCAATCACCGAGGACGCACCCGGTGAATATTTCATTCCAGTCTATCCGGCTCACTGTTGTTTTCATTGTTGTAAAGTTCCTTCTCCAGACGTTGCGGCTGAGTATCACACCAAGGTCAGGCACAGAAAGGAGTGAATAATCCAAAGGCAGTATTACGTGGTCACTTCTTCCGAAGGGTGGTAAACAATTTACGACGTCCACGCTATCAGGCGCTTTGGTTAGTACTAAGTCTAAACAATTAGCTTGTTGTCCTTCGCGTAGTCTGGTCGGATAAAGGAGTTGTTGCGATAGCAACGATTCCTGTAATGTGCGCAGGAGTCATCGATCAAAATTTACTGCTGAGTCAGGTGCAGAACTCACGTTCCAGTCGATCTCCTAGCAAATTCTTCGACTTCTGCTCTCAGACTGGTGTCAGAATGTTGGTTGCTCGACGGTGGACGGTAGACCGCCATGATGTCAGGGGCTTATGGCTCCGGAGTTCTAGCAGTGATTAAAATTACCTCTATATTGCCCGCAAGGTTTTCGGATTTGTCGAACACGAGCAGGCCATGTCTTATAAAGAAAAGCACACCTCCATCTTGACTCCCGACTCTATCCTTTCGGAACAATTAAAACCAAGGAAAGCAATTTCCTGATCGCCTACTTTCGTCGATAACCATGTTTCTGTTATGCAAACGACGTCTGATTCCAGTTGACACATAATAATCTTAAGCTTATCGATTTAAGAGAACAGACTTTGTTCGTTGGTGTACATGCACTTAAGTTTCATTGCACGGTGTAATCAGGTTGTGACAGTCACGTCCTGACCGCCGTTCAGAATATTACGGGTTGGTAAGATGTTATCTTTTGAATTATCTTCCCGTTGAATATTGCCAGGCCTGCCTCGCCATTCCTGATCCTCGACTGTAATTCCGCTACAGGTTCCCGGCGTTTCAGTCGTCATCATTTTTATGTATAGAAATGATATTGGTGGCGATGACCGGACAAAACCATCCGGTCCAAAATATAAAAGAAGGCAAAAATAAATGAATAAACGTTGTATTTATACAAAATACTGCTGCGACTGTGATGCGTTGTGATGGGTTCTGCCGACCCTTATCTTGCACAAGCAAATCCACGCCTGCCAATTCCAACGCCAAGTGCCGTCCCAAGCCAAAAAGCAAGTCCCATCCTCAGTCTCCCGGCCATTCACTCAGTCTGTCGACCACGCTTCAGGCTAACGCAGCTGATCGCCGGAAGTTTGTTGACCTATCTCTCAACGGTCATGCTTTTCGCCTACAACTGGACACCGCTTCAGATATCACAATCATCTATGAGACTCTCTGGCTGTCAATTGGCGCCCCCAAAATGCAGGAGACTACTCAGTCCGCCACAAGTGCGTGCGGTGGCCTTGTCCAGTTGATAGGGCAACTACAATGCTGTGTCTCATTCCGCGACACTAACATCACTGCTACGTGCAATATCACCAAATCCAACCTCAATATCCTTGGTCTCGCTTGGATCGAACAACTCTGCTTGGTTGATTTGCCGCTCCACCTTATTTGCAATCAAGTGCAGACTCCGGTTATACCTGCAGTCCCCGACAGCAAAATTCCCCAGGCTGCCCATATGCTTGCTCCTCAATCGGCAGATCCGTGGCAAACTCTGGTTAGACATTGGCCTTGTGTGCACCTCAACCTCGCTGGCCCACTCGATGCTGTGTGTCACTTACCTACTCGAGGTGGACGCCTACCCAAAGTGACCCAAGATTGCACCGCTGCAGCCGACATCCACCTCTGCTACTATCGCTTCCCTACGGCACATCTTCAGCCAGCACGGTCTTCCGGATGTCCTGGTGTCGGATAATGGATCGCAATTCGCTTCATCTGCCTTTGAGTATTTCTGCCGCCAACACCACATTCAGCACCTGCGCTTCCCGCCCTACCATCCCCCATCCAAAAGTCAGGCTGAACGCTTTGTTAACACCTTCAAACGAGCCCTGTTGAAAGCTCGTGGAGAGAGGAATACGGACGAGATACTCCAGGAGTTCCTGTTCTCCTACAGTACCACACCTAACGCGGTTTCTCCTGGCGATGTCTCCCCCGCCGAATCCTTAATGGGCTGAATGCTTCAAACGAAGTTCCATGCGCTGCTGCCTACTAATCCGCCAACCAAACAGCCACTTCCACCTGTCCCTCATGGCAAGATCTCCGTCGTAACACCGGTTTTTGTTCGCGACTACCAAGCAGGGTTCCCAGACTGGATTGAGAGGTAGATAACAGCGCACAGAGGCAGCATGCTGTTTGACGTCTCCGTCGGTGATGACACCTGGGTTCTTCACCACAATCAGATCGGACGGTGGCAGCGTAGCAAACCAATCGGTTATAAAACAGGCCTTTTACTGCCTCTCGATATCCTGATGGACACCTTCGCTACTCTAGCGGACCAGTCAACTCCCGAACTGACTCCTGCAGCGTCTTCGGATGTACCGCTTTTGGAACCAGCTCCTGCCCCCGCACCGGTAGACCTGAAACCGCCCACAACACGCTGGACTTATCGTGCTTGCCAAAGTCCGCAGCGTTTGCAGGTCAACCCACGCCATCAGTTGTACTGACACATTTGAAAGGGAGGTGCTGGGAATGTGCTAGATCCCATGACTACTCTGTTATCATAGGCCTGGCAGATTGATAGCCTGCGCAAGCGGCGCATCATTCCCAGGCCCGCGAACTCCTCTTACGTGACTGTCACAAGAGCGTGACGTGACCATCGCTTTTTCCCCGATCATGATTGGCCCATGTCACTCGATGCCTCGCTCGCGTTCCCCCTAAAAGTACATGCACGCTGTGTCTGACTCGACCTTGCGTTTGCTTGCACTGACGCGCTGAACTGTGCTTATGTCTGAGTAGACACCTTGTCTGGCTGACTTGTCTTCTCACTAATTCTCTACTATGGACGCTTGTGGAACTAGTTCGTGCTGATTAGAAGACGCAAGGTAGGTCAGAACAAATACTATTTTAAAATTCAAAACTTACTCATTTTCAAGCGCAGACCAAACAGTGGTTTCGGCAGACACTGGTTGCATGTTCTTTCGTAACACTACTCATCGTCGAGCACAATAAATTCAAAAAAATTATTTGATAGTCTCGTTTTTGTTTTTATTACTTCATAGTCTTCTTCTACTTGGTGTTCATGCAACATCTCTCTCGCTTGTTATGATTTGCTATTCAAATGCGTTAGCCGACGCACATAGTACACACAGCGTAGTGTTGGGATTGGAAGTTCTAAAAACAGTTTTTTAAAAAAATATTTCAAATTAGTCAGGCTTCAACAATTACATTATTAGTTCCAATATAATTTCATTACATGTTTTTGTTTAATTACTTTACTGACATCAACTTTTAGTGTTGTCGCGTTTCCGAATTGGACTTCGGTGCTGGTCAGGAGAGATGCCCTAATCGCACAACGCACGACTGTTTTGTTGAAGTTTGCGTTTTATGTGCAACCAAAAGAACCAAAACGTAAACAAGAAGAACTGCAGGAAAACCAATCTTTTTAAAAAATACAGGAATGTAAATAGAAGCAAAGTGTAATAGAACAGTAAGTAAAAAGTAAATTTTAATTTTAACTGAACAGACGTTTAGGGTTGTTTGTGTATGGATGGTAGTGTTGGGCGACGACTGCTGAGAGCGGTCGGTATAAAGGCGCTAATAACGGACGCATTTGTGAGTTATTTTATGCAAACGATTACATTTGTGTGAGGCTGTAGTTAGCAGGAAGTCTCTAGGATCATGTGGCGGTGGCAGAACCCCTTGGATAGCGTGCGCTCTGTAGGAATTGCCATCGAAACGGTCATCCTAGTTAATGCTGCGTATGTCACAAATAGCTGCTATGAGATGTGCCTGTGTGCATGTATAGTGCAGGTAACACAATTCAGTGGAAACTGATGTAATTGGCTGTACTAAGCGAAATGGGGTGTTCTTGGCGTCTCTCAATGAGTAGACTTGGTGAAGTCGAGTCCGTAGTACGCAGTGGCGGTGTCATTGGTGCCGATGTACCTATAGCAAGAACAACATGTGTCGGCGAGTAGACATGGTGAAGTGGGCTCGGCAGTGGTCACTGACGGTATTGACTGTACTAAGCGAAATTTGGTGTTCTTGGCGTATCTCAATGAGTAGACTTGGTGAAGTCGAGTCCGTAGTACGAAGGGGCGGTGTCATTGGTGCCGACGTACCTATGGCAAGAACAACATGTGTCGGCGAGTAGACATGGTGAAGTGGGCTCGGCAGTGGTCACTGACGGTATTGACTGTACTAAGCGAAATTTAGTGTTCTTGGCGTATCTCAATGAGTAGACTTGGTGAAGTCGAGTCCGTAGTACGAAGTGGCGGTGTCATTGGTGCCGACGTACCTATGGCAAGAACAACATGTGTCGGCGAGTAGATATGGTGAAGTGGGCACGGCAGTGGTCACTGACGGTATTGACTGTACTAAGCGCCTCTCTATGTCGACATTATTGGCCTGAAGGTGGCTAGCCAAGGCCTCCACACAATCCGTAATGCTCATGTACGATCTACACTCGCCTTTTAACACCCGATTAAGACTATCAGTCTTATTCGTGGTATTGTCGCCATACGTGATTAGGCGAACACGGGCAAAGTGAGCCCACATGGGCCCACTGTTCAACCAATTATTCTCAATGTATGGCCACAGTAACGGAAAACCAATTCTTAAGGCCTGCATTGCCTCCTTATGCTTTGAAAGACTCATGGTTTTCACAGATTTTCTGAAAAAACGCATAGCCGCGCCGGCCATGTCGCTGGGGTACAGGCTGATCGCCTTACGCCGAAAAGCCTGCAGCACATGAAATGTGCACAATAAAATAGAAATGCCCGGTTCGGGAAATACTTGTATCCAAGCCCCCTATTTCCCGGGAATCCTTGTCAAGTAAAACCGTTCGGATTTCCTTGGTAGCTGAGCCCATAACTTCCCGAAATTTTCCAACGACCCACAGCATGGATTCATTGGTTTCCTTTCTTACGAAAGCATAGAACACGGACCGTGCACGACCGTGCTTATCAGTTACCACAATGTGGTACAGTGCAAAACCAAAGCGATTAGTCCGGTAGGTGCCATCCATTTGCACCACCTTCGCATACCGTGCAAACATGGTTTTCAGGGCTGGTGTGGTGAAACACAATGCCTCCAGCCCTTCGGCGCCATAGATAAAATCTGATAAGCTTTCACCACCAAACTTATGTAGGGCTTCCGCCATCCCCGTCCCAGAGGAATCCGTTTGCAAAATGCGACGTAGCATGTTTGATATGTCTTTCGTGGTATAGTTTATACCAAATGATTCTAAAAAAATATTGTGATTTATACAATTCTTATTCTTCAAAAAAACTTTAAAACGACCTGCAGAGGGTCTCATGTCTCTTATCATCCTGACCACCTTATGCCCCGCCTCACCCTCAAACCGACGATATTTTGGGTAGGCGGACACCAGCATCTGGTTACAGATTTGGTTGTGCATTATGAAAAAAGAGACTTCAGAACAAGTGCGCCATTACATTCCAGGGCTGTGAATCTGGCCTTGCAGCCAAATTTCATTGATCTAAGGCGTTATCATCAAAATATATACAGTGACTTAGATCGTCTGACTCTGTTTGTAGCTACGGGGCGGCCGGCAAGCACACATTGGAAATAAAGATGTCGGTACTTGATTCTGCTAAAAGCAGGATGATCTGCTGGCAGCTTAGTACTGTGTGCTATGCGAAAACTGCAATGTGTGGCCTGAAAATTCGAAAAACGTCAGCGTACTTCCATTTACCTTCTCAAATTCCAATACTTTTGACTGTATGTCAGCAAAACTGTCGAAAATCCCCCTCTGCATGAACCTCTTAAATTGATTACGCATTACCATGTGTTGGTCGCGCGCTAATGTTGAAAAATAACGATAAGGCACAAAAGTTACTTTGGGGGGATGACGGACTTAGCGTCCGAAAGTCCTGTAAATAACGGCCTTTCGAAATGCTTGCAGTATCTATGTTTTCAGGCGGCACTGACTCGTTTCGCTAACATCGATTTACAACCCTGATAGAAAAATGCTAGCGCCGCGCGGAGTTGCTTAGCGTAGTCAGGATATTCTATCTCTGCGTTGGGCACACGCATAGATGTGCACCCAGACGACATGCAACATGAGTTCCTAGTCGGCGTTACTCCCTGTGACGGGGGATACCATTCCCGCTCTAGCTGGCGCAGATATCCCGCGATGGAAATCTGGGTCAAGTTGGATCTATTCCATGCAGACAAAAGCTTGAAACCATGTGAAAAGTGTAGGTGAGGGGGGGAGCTAATACCGTGCATGCAGAGTAACGCGACGGCGATCGAATTTTTCTATTGGGGAAATTGGTTACGTGTACGATTTGCATTTGAAGTTACTTATCCCCATTAGCGAAACTCTAGCGTCGTCGTGCTTAAGGTGCAGGTGTAGGATTTTTACATTTCGCATTCCATTGATGCCTATATAGGCCTCCTTAGCTTTGAAAAACTGAAAGTGCACAGCCATAGCGAGTGTCTAAAGATGCTCCACCGATCACTTAAGCATCGAATGAACCAAAATATCGAAAGAAGGCACTGCTGTGCGTCAATGTTCCTGGATCAGAGGGGATAAATACGAAAAAACGTGCTTATCGTGACTCAAAAAAATTGAGCGCCATCATTCTAAAAATGCTGGACCTACGTGATGGCCGAGTATCGATGGTATAAGTCTCCAGACTGGGTGCGAAGCCTTCAGAAGGTGGGCGGCCTAGACCACTTAAGGCGGTCTTTAATGCGGCGCAAACTCCAAAACTACTTCTAACCCATGGGTGGAGGCATGAAGGCAGCAATATGTCGATGCGGGCAGACCTGTCGCCTAAGGACAGAATTAAAACAGCACAAGGCGATTGAATAACTTAAACAACGTCGTGCCGCGGGGCAAATAACCTACGCATAATAAATTTTCGGGTTGTCCAGAAGAGGAAACCTTTGTTTAAACCACTGCTACAAATGACCCAGGAAGCTTTGATAGAGCCGTAGACATTCTGCTGATTAATGAGCAAAGCCTGCTTATGAAACTGGTTGAACTACAAGTACAGCACCCTGCAATTGTAGCAGTGACGGAGACCTGGCTATTTGAATCAGTAAAGGAGAGTGAGATCAATGTATCTGGTTACCGAGTCTTCCACTGCGACCATAATGATAGTTAACATAAGGGTGTATTGCTTTATGCTACTGACAGCCTAGTTGCATCAATGCTAGAACGCGCACGCACAGGAAACAACCGAAGTCCCGAAGCTAATGGTTTAAGCTGTTTGACTACAGTCAAGAAATATGCCAGAAGGTCACGGATCTGCATTGTTGGTGACTTCAATTGCCCGCGTATCTACTGGTCTCATCTAATCCTCGAAGGTCCTGCCTCTGAAACGCAGATCGCGTTGTAAGAAATGGTAACGAAGCTCATGTCGTACATGTTGCTCAGCCTACGTGAATAGCTGATTCAGGTATGGCCTACTGTCTGCAGTCGATATTCACAAATGGACACACAACAGTATTTGATGTGACGGTCTCTGCACACCTTGACGCCAGTGATCATGCTACTGTCTTAGCAGCACTCCATATAACCAATCACTGTCAATGCGTAGATGCTACAAACTGTTATATTGAAAGTCTGATTATGGCGAACTGAGCCAGCGCGCTATGAACCTATCCTAGGAATCAAGTCGCTCTAACAATGTAGAAGAAAATTGGAACTTGAAACGTGGCAATATGGAGCAGCTCTCTAGCGACTTTATCCCCGTAAAGTAATATGAACAGGCAGCATATCACCCCCTCCATCGATCGATGGCGAAACAAAACGCAAGTTGAAGGCCAGAAAACCGGCCTACAAGGCCTTCATGATCTTAAGAACAGCCGAAGAAAAAGTGACATACAAAGCAATCAGAGATGAATGGAAGCGAATAATGAGGTCAAATAAAGTAGCGTTCGAAGAAGATCTGGTGCAAAACACTGACACCCAGCCCAATCGATTTTATTCATTCCTGAAACGAAAAGGTCGTGCATCCCGAGGCATTCAATGCCTCCACAACACATACGGTGTGCTCCACACAGATAAGTCATGTATGGCTGACCTGTTAGCTGAAATGTTACTCCATTTTCTACTTGTCACCAACGCCCCACAATGAACACTTTGACATCCCTGACCGAGCTGAAAGCGGCATTATTATTGCCATTAAAGATGTGGAGGATGCACTAATTAGATTGATTCCTACTGAGGTCACTGGACCTAATAATCTGAATCCGAGCGTTATCTGCGAGCTTGCTTCCATAATCGCACCAAGCATCAGATAATTGTTTTTGTACGCTTGCTACTGCAACGGAACCAGATGACTGGAGGCAGAGTCTGATAACTCCGAGGTACAAAGATGGCGACCGATTTCTGCCCCAGGACTATCGATCAGTCAGCCTGACTTTGGCATTTGTGCTGGAAAACTTCATCTGTTGCGAAATCGATATCGATATTGGGCCAGCCAAAATCCCACCGAAAAGAACATAGGCTTTGTTAAAGGCAAATCGTGCACCACTAACCTAATGGTGGCACGTGAAGCTTAGTGCAAAGCCAAAGAAAAACGACTGCCAGTACATGCGGCCTTACTACACCTTAGCAAGGCATTTGATAAAGCCGATCACGTGCTCCTCCTGACCAAACTCAGTTGTGCACCCATCCGAAGAGCTGTAGTCAAATGGACCAAAGGGTACCTGTTCGGTAGACAATATTGGGTCAGTTTCGGCGAAGGGTGTTCCTCTGCATATGAGACTCGTAGTGGCGTACCTCAAGGATCGGAACTGGGTCTCGGGAATGGATTGCCACAATCGGACTTATATGAGTGCCGACTGATTTTGTTATTCTTAATCAAAATAATTTGTATTATTTTTTGTTCAAGCATCGCAGTCGACGCCGACAGGGTTTGCGGTGAAGGCGTGTTATCCTACAGCTCTTCAGTTGACCTGGAATGCCGGCGTGGATGCACTGTATTATCAGCTTTACACTGGAGAGACTACGCTGGTGTTGCCTGGCAGTAGCATGACGTACAATGTTACCCATCTGAAACCTTACACCAACCACACATTTTACCTTCAAACTGCGGGTTACTCTGGACTCAGTTACAGAGCAACAACCGGAAGAATGACATAACCTGGCGGTAAGGGTTTCGTTAAAAGTAAAAACTCATTATTTTTGACTTCATTTGGTTTTCCGAACCTACTCTAACACTGATTGAACAATTGAACCCTTTTTTCCTGGAAGAAAGTTAAACAAGGCAAAGATCACGAGATTAGGGGAATTTATTGACGTCATATAACTATTTCGTGACCTCTTATTCAACGGAAAACGGTCATCGCCTATTAATATGAACAATGAACTGTCCAATTAAGCGTCGACCTGGAAGGGTAAAGTAGATGTGCATGGTGAGAGAGTAGGGGACGTGAAAAGACATCTGTCACAGCATGGTAGTTCATGCTAGTTTATGTGTATGAAAGCCTGTGAGGCGGGGTTAAAGAGCGAGGGGCAGAGGACAGGGCAGCGGTCAGGCCTAAGGCGAGCGAAGTGTCGTGTAAGAGTATGAGGTTATCGATCGTTTCCACGGCAGTGCGTGGTTGATCAATGATCCAGCTGCTTTCAAAGTTCTGATTCTCTTCTCCGCATTACAGCCGCCCCAATAAATTGTAAGAGAAGCCCGGTTGTCGCCCAAATTACAACCTTGAATGTGGCCTTTTGGTTGACCGCATGACCAGTATCCACTAGGGGCTTCGTGATCGTCTGCTCCTCTTTAAACGCGCTTGAGAGGTTTTCACCAGAACCTGAACCGTCTCGATTATGGCTGCCTCCCCGTCCTCTTTCCTCTGACCATGTACACCCACATCTAACACCAACAGCTCCTCTTCTATTTACCGACCAAGTTCTACCCTTTTAAGTCCTCACGAACACTCCCTTTCTACGATTTTGAGGTAAAGATCGACTCCCTTTGAAAGGCCACATCAATGTGTATCTACTCTTTCGCTTGCTTATGTGGAGCGGGATACATCGGCCGTACAACAAGGCGTCTGGAAAAGAGGGTACGTGAGCACATACTGACCTGGCTGAGTAAATCGATCTTGAGTGCTGTTCTTGTCATCTTGTCCATTCGAACCATTGAGTCGATACTCACGAAGCCTTTTAGGTTGTCTACAAACCACCATCTAATTTTCCCAAAGACCTCAGCCAACAGATGTTTGCAACAGCCGAAGCAGTAGCTATAAGGCTAACAAATCCAGTGTTTTGTTGTCAAAAGACTCTGACACAAGCTCTTTCACTTCCATGGCCTAAACCGACACCAGGTGGCGATACGATTTCGCCTCTTCCAACTAGCGACAGTCCCTCAACCAACACGCTGAAATGGCCTACATGTGCAAACTGACACAGTCCGCGTTGGCCAATCAGCGCCCGCGTTAGACAGTTATTGATTTTTCTACCTATTCAAACTTTAATTGTTATGTACAGCGTTAATTTCTCGTTAAACGTTTGGTCTGATGAAGAGTTGTTTGCCATAAACTGACTTCTAAGTTAAATAATAGGTTGCGAAATTATGCGACATGAATAAATACCAATGAAACTGTCGGCAAACCTTAATATTATTAATCTAACTTGACCATCTTAATGTATTATGTAATCAGTAAGCCGAATAGTAATCAATGTGCCTTAAATTTTTCCGCTTTCTCCATGTTTGCTCTTACAAAAGACAACGTCCGTGGTTTCAGCCTGGGTCGCAAAAACATATTGACCTTCATATGCTTATTCATCTTATTGATGTTAGGGACTGGATTGTCTGACGAAGGTTCGTCTCGAGTTTATATTATACGTATTCGTCGCCCGAACTCAATTTGACTGAAGGTTGAATTTTTTAGTTTTCAACTAATTCTACTCTTTTCTGCTTTTAACTGCGTGCTTCGAAAAAAGTATCCAAATAGCGTTTTTCGTTTGCCAACAGTAGCTGCAATTATGTCCTTATAATTGTTTTCCTACCTTCGGCTCAAGCTTCAGTTCAAATGAAGTCTTAGGAAAAGCAGATGGTTTGAGTCAGTGTCGAAATTAGCATCTTTAACCGCGTTGTGATAGGAATCGTAACCACTTAAGCTTTGCTCTAAATGGCCTCGTAAAAGGCGTTTGTCATTTGCGGCCTGTTTCTCAAATTAGTTTGGGAAACTTTAACAAAAGTTAAAAGAAGAGTACTTGCGTATCGAACAGATTATTAAACAGAGTAAAATCATTAAGTACCGCTCAGAATATTTAATTCTGACATAGATGTCACTGTCATCTGACTTGGAGACATGACATGCAACAACCGCGGTTGTCAACCAGCACCGTGGCTAACGTGTTTGTGGCGTAAACACGTCGGGATGGGGGGGGGGGGGAGGGGGGCGGGCCGAACGCCAATACACAGTGACAGATAGGGCAAACGAGGAGGCTGAAGACGAGACGCGAGAGACACACCCAGTGACTCAACCATGATTGGTAGAACACACACACGGAAAAAAAGGGTGGCATAGAGACGAGGACCATGTGCCAGGCTGTCTATTCTTTGGAGGTGGGTAGACAATTACCCGAACCGTCAGGCTTATAATAAACCCCTCCCAGTGAACGCTCCTCTTTCTTCTGATCTGGAGTCATTAAGAAAGAATCGTGTTGTTTTATAGCAGTGCGTTTGCGGAAGTCTATATGTACATAGAGGGCCATTTACCGAGCTCACACAAGCCGTCGCAAAAAACACCGGTCTTGGTTCGAACATATGACTGGAAGACCAGTCGCTCGTGCCTCTGCAGGACCGCCTCACCAATTAATCCGGACAAGGGGAGCCCATCGGTGTTTTCTGTTTTTGTTTTACAAACCTGGTCGTTGAAGGTAAAGAAAGTCTTATATAAACTGAAAGGCAGGCATCCCGAGAAATGTAATTTCAGGGAAAGGCGCCTTTTGGGAAAATTAGAAAACAAATATCAATTAAGTTGACCCAATTGTGAAAAATCTCGCGGCGTTCGGCGAAATTTTAAGCCGCATAGAAGGGAAGGCCTTAACACGAAGCCAATGCTCTACCAATTGACCTACAACCGACATGCTTTGTGCCATTAATTAAATCACACTTGGCTTTGCGTTAAGACCTTCATTTCTAGGCGTGTTCAAATCCCGCCGAACGCCGCGCGTTTTTTCAAAGTTGGGTCAACTTAAAATTAATTCAGTAAATTTTCGACTCTGGATCATCTGGTCGTCGTCAGACTTGAGAAAATATGCGAAGAACATTGATGCACATTTCGAAGACTTCGCCGACGTGCTGTCATTTAAGTTGCTGGCCATCGGCTTCATACTGTTCGGCAAGAAGCACGTCAATGCTGCTTACCGTGAGGTTGGCTGGAATACATTTGCATAACGACACCACGTCAGATGACATCATTATCATCTCGTATTAGTCTATTTTTAGATTGCGTATGTTCCTCAGATAACATGGAAGTATTTCCTTGGTATTTGTATGAAGTACATTGAACTAAATTTGCCTGTAAAATATTTGTCTCCGGGTTCACTTATTTGTATTTTGACTGACTGAGCTCTGGTAAGGTTAATATGACAATCTAAGTTAGAAGTGACATTTCCCAACTCCGCTCGGATATCACACTACGATTTCCAATAATATGTGCACGTATGTGTGTTTGAGTCGAAGATAATTAAGTACCGTAGAGTAACCACGTTGTCCCATTCTTCAAACAAGTAGTATGCATTATATGGAGCAATTACGTTATACCGCACGCTTGGTTGTTGCAATACCTGGGGTTGGCTAATATTGGCTGATGTTGGTTTAAAAATAGCAAGGGCTCTTTTATTCTCCCTAGCCTTTTTTTGATATTGCTATTCTGCATGAATTCATGTATATCGTAGGACACGCAACTCGGGGGGGTCATTTCGGTCTTCAGTCAACCATACCCAACTCCATATTATTATGAACTCGAATTTGAACTCTAGATGTCTAGAATAGTTATGAATTCATATGCAAGTAGCCAGTTCGTTTTCAAATGGAAACACTAAACGCCTAGTCAATCGAAGTTGACTATGTTCGTCATAAGTACTCATGCCGTGTCTGATGGATGACTCGCGTTTGAAATAAAGTCGGTAATTATGTCACTACTTATGTAGGTTGCAGATTGGACTTTAGAGCGTAAGGAATCATTTTCACGCACTCACTGATATTAGCAGTTGCAAAAGGCAGAAGTAAAGGCTTCTAACTTAATGACTCTATGTCGGCTGACGATGACACCTGTATCAAAATAAACATCTTCTGTGCGCTACTTAATAAGGGTACTTTGTACTTTAATCCGTCCGGTGAACGGACCCCTAGCGCCAATATACACACATATATTTAGTCCATTGTCAAATACCTTAAAGCAGGTACACTTATTTCAGGTTTTGTCGTTTCCTCTGCTAGGTCGCTGTTCTGAAGTGTTTTTGATCCTCTAATTGTCAAAAGGTCTCTAAAGTATGCATTTGACTCATTTTTCCTGTCTGACAAAAATGCAGCAGTATTTGGTCTGTATGTGACCTCATTTCACCCTTCCCACCTTACTTAGGTCCCGAGCGCATCACAAGTGTGGTGACCAAGGTACTCTCAGAGGACTCGCTTTCTGTGGACTGGAAAAATCCTGCGGACTACCATGGTCCTAAAGGTGCGACAAAACTTCACCTTTGGACGCCAAACGGAAGAACCGCAGCACTATTGTCATTAGCACATTTACGATGCTTAAACCCAGTTTGCCTTATTACGTCTCGCTGATGGCCAGTACCCAGCCGGAAAACCAATGCGGTGGCTGGGACGGAGAAGAATTTATTGCTGGGCCGGTCTAACTGGAATCGAAAGGTGAGCGGGCAGAAGCCTCATATTATCACTGCATCAACACCTATCTGTATAAATCACTAACTGTTCTTGGCGTTGAAGTTTGCGCAATGTGGCAACAGTTGGGTGCAGTGGGCACAACGCAAGTCCCCAATGCATGGTCTAAAATATTATCCTATCGCTTACGATAGATGAAATAAGACATTTTACTCTTCATGAATCCCATCTAATTCTGCCGATAGGAGGCTTTGGAGGACTGAGGTGGGTATTGGCGAAGCTGTGATTTATTTTACGTGGATCTGAGCTGTTCTGAACTGATCTAGCTTTCTGGGGTCGTCATATTGTCCCGCCAGAGGTCCTTTATCGATTGAGTGCTGCTCACTTGAACTTTTCGCACTCTTACCGTGACCGTGCCTAGCCTCCTCTAAAAGCGTCCTGCTGGTTAATTATAATCGATATACGCTGCGTAACCTCATTGTTTACGTAGGCTTTATTCAAAATGGCCTGTTTCACAAGCTTCTTCAGATTTGCTAGGCAAATAACTATCCCACTTCGGGTTTTCGTTTGAAAACCGTTAAAGTATCAAGTAACCTCTCAGAAGTTGGTCGTCCGCCGCCTAGTCCTTAATCCCGCTGTAGCTTCAACTTTTATTTGTTTTAGTTAACTGTAAGTTTTCTTTGGTCTGGATCCGGATCCAGACCCACTGCAGTAAACCAGAGGAAAAGGCACGCGAGGCCAGATACCTCAGTGACCAGTTCATGCGGAACGGTTATCCAAAAGCATTTATAAACCGATGCCTAGGCGTTCGGCCCCGGAGGACCCAAAAAGAAGAACCACCGAAGATATGGCACGCTCTGCCATACATAAAAGACGTCTGAGAAGCGATTGAGCGCATCGCTGCGGGGATAGGTGTTGGAATTGCACACAGATCCAAAGCTACAATGCGCAGCAGAGTGATGAAAATAAAAGATCGGCTTACGCAGAATGAACAATCTGGTGTAGTAGATCGCATCCCATGCCTAAACTGTCCCTGTAATTATACAGGTCAAACGGAACGCATGCTCGGATCGCGTAAACGTGAAGACAAGCAGGCCGTGCGACTAGGCGACGAATCATCACAAGTTGCAACTCACTCCTACGAAACAGGCCATGAGTTCAACTTCACTGCCGTCAAGGTACTCGCCCACGCGGGAAACAAGACGAGCAAAGAATTTATCGAAGCCTGGTCCATGGATGAGAATTCGGTCAACAGATGTGTCGACTTGGCGCCAGCGTACAGGGCCTTACGCTATTGCAAACGATCACATCCAGACGCCCGACGTAATCAATTGGCCCAAAATCCTCCATAATCATCCCACTTTCGATGCTGACGTGGCCATTTGGCGCCCAAGCCTACATAATCCTCCTTTCCTTCTCCTATGACTTTTTAATTGCCCATCATAACTATTACTTGTTTTGTTGACGATTCTATTTCTGTAAATATTTCCACTCAACTTGTCGATCTTGCCTACTGGCATAGGCTAGCACAGCCCTCAGTGGCAAGTCGGCAGCACACACAATTATTTTCTGCACGTTCAAAATTTTAGTTATTTTACACACGCCCCAAATAGCTTCCACATTTGTTACTGTTTCTCCACCTCTGACGACGGGCTCTTGTAAAAGCTCGAAAGCTCAGGAAAAAATAAATTTTGTCCCAGTGATCGACCATATGTCTCCTTCACCAATAATTGCTAAGCTTTTATCGAGTAAAAACGATCTATAGTGCGATCTCACGCTAAGGACAAGTCAAGATAAATCGAGCAAGTTATACGGAAAATGGCTGCCTATGCCGACCAGTGCAGACCAAAGACAGTGGATCAAAGGCAATGAGGTATGCAGAATTTACTGACATCTTACAATTTTGTGCTCTCTTAGTAAACATTCTGCCCATTTACAACACATCAAACTGCGGATGCAAATACATTGGGCGCACGCAAATGCAGTTGGCAACGCCGTCAGCTGAACATACACCGTAGTGGCTGCTTAGGGCGAAAAATAAGATACTCTAGAGTTCAATCAAAAAGCATATAGTGCACACTGGCCATATGGTCGACCCGAGGACTGCGTTGAAGGTCGCATTTTGGACGACGACCGGGCGTCTCCTGTGAGTTGCGGAGGTCACTGCAATATGTGGAATAAAAACCAGAAATCTGTAGGCAGCTGAAGCAAATTATTAACCTCGCATTGCCGTGGTAACGATCGATAAAGGCCGTCAATCCATTCCCGCTTCCGCCTTCTCACCTCCTTTCCCTTTCTCGTATGACCTACTGCTGCTTTGCAATTTGCCCCACCCCTTCTATTATGCTTGACAGGCCTTCACCGTGACCTCAACTACCTGGCTTCTATAAATGCCTTTCCCTCCTCTTCCCCCTGACTATGTGCACCGGCATCTACTACCAACAGCTTTTGCGAACCACAGCAGACGCGAATTCGACCGCGTTCCCACCCACCATAACGGCGGCCAAGGTCTGCTACACCAAACCTTCCTACGGTGGATCAATCCCCCCCTACTCTAAATCTCCGTTTTTGACGACGGAGCAGCCTCTCCCCACCACGCTGCTCCAACTTCCCCTCCTCGCCACCGGGATTGAAGCCAACCCGGTGGGGCTCCTGATCCAACAAGGGCTTCTAGCCAGCCAACCAACAGCTCTTGCTCTATTTACTTATCAAGCTTCAACCTTCTAGGTCGGTACTTAATTGGACGGTTTGCTGATAAACAATGCCTCCATGCAGCTGCATAAGAGGTCACGAAATTGTATGACAAAATTAAATCCGGCATAGAGATTTTGCGTGATTAAGAATAAATATAACATTATTTTACTTCGCCTTCCCTTTCTCCGTAAGAGGAAGAAGTAGAAGAGGGGGCAAGTCCTGGGACCAAGTTGTATTTATGCTGGCGTTTCAAAAACATGCTTGTTCCCATCGTCAGAGCGTATTGCTTATTGCTCCACCGGCCGCTGGTGCTCGTTTGAATTGTCCTCGGTCCCGCGAGTGCCTCCGTGAGAAAGCATGCCATGCCAATCCAAATCGTTGAAACCTTGTTCCCTCGAGGGTGCCGGCTGTCGGTCCTGTGTATCTTCTTTCACCTGCCCTATTGACCTAATCTAAGCCGAAGTGGCCTTTTCCGGAGCAATTAGTAGGCGGGATTTAAATCTAGGGCTCGGTTTTGTATGCCCTCTGAGGACCAACTCTTATATTTGGCTATGCCGGTCACACGCTTTCTCAAAGACGAAAACATGGTGCGGCTGCTCTGTGTGGCCGTAAACCAGACGCAGTTTGTCCTTGCGCTTGATTGCAGGCTGGTGCCCATGTAGCCTCGTTCCAAAACGTTTGCCCGTTTTACATGGTTGACATGGTATATTGTAGACGACTGCCGACTATTCTATCTGCGCATGTCTCAGACCTGTTTACGATTACCTATGACTAAGGATTCCCGACGGAATCCGAAACGTCAGGAAAATAAAGTCCTTGTTCCAGTGATCGCATCTTCTTCTTCGGAGTAGTGGGTCTGTCGAGGGGTTTCAAGGCTAACAAGGTTTATCTCTAACGGCTGCGATTTCCCGGCCTGGTTCCTTAAGAGAATAGAAAAGTCACGGAAAGACCAGAGTGGTAGGAAGAGTATATTCTGCACAAAATAAATTAGAGATAAGGTAATGGGAAATTGAATATCAGAAGCCTGTACAACCGCAAGCCAGCGGACGGTGTCTGAAGTAATGTCTGCTCGACAGTCGTTACAAGAGGTCCTGTGATTAGCTTTTCCAGATGCCGGAAGCAGCAAGCGTTTCGAAAGTTCATTTTGGCTTGAGCTAGTCACGAAAAGCGTTCTCAGATGCATTTCGTGTGGGGCTAGTCACTACAGCTCTTAAGGCCTCATTGTTTGCTCTCTGACGGTTGAATCCGCCTTGTGAGCCACACAGATCCCGAATGGTTTCAGGACTGTTGCCGTCGCTTCTGATTTATTCTTCACAAAAGGCATAGGAAGCCAGAATTTTGAGTCTTCTCCTTTCGACCGCCCGACTTGAAGCTTCGTAAGACATCTGCGTATTGGAGAACTGTGGATAACCGTTGGCTTAAAATAGGGCATTCAGGTACTTAATCTCCTCCTGCTTCTCTCTGTCGTCGCTGCAGCGTGTCTGAACGCATTAGAGGAGGGTTCTCATACAAGTGACGTACAAGTGACCAAACTGGCAGACGAGAAGATAAGGATAATGGTCTACCGTATGGCAACAAACATCATGCTCGTTCTCTAATTCAGATGCAACTACCATATTGGTCACAGATGCAATTTTGATAGAACCCTGGAGATAAAACGAAACCTGTAGTACCATACAAAGTCGGACGGAAGTCAGAGCTGTCTGTCTTCTTATGTTGGTTTTTTCCTGCCTCCCCTACAGATCCCTGCTATATGAGGCAGTAAACATAAAAATAGATAACGGAGCAGATCCAGAAAATGAATTCACTCAGAGTTGCATCATTCGAGTCTATGAAAGACGCCGAGTACATAAAATTGAAAAAATCTGTATTTCATGCTCATTCCGGATACCCATGGTCCTTTTGTACATGCACAGTGAAGTGGATCAAGCCTGTAAGTTCCTTTGAATGCGCATCTTAACTTGTCTTCTGAGCCTACCGATGAACATAACAAGAGTGAGATACTCAACTGAAAAGATTAAAAGTGTAGACACGGGGACAAATCAGAGGACTATGGACCCCTCTCACGGTATGACATGTGGTTGAATGTTGGGGTCAGATATCAGTGGCTTGTCAACATTACATAACTATATTTGACTAGCTACTATATGCGTTTCAGTAGGCGTAGTTATACTTATTTCGGTAACGTGCTTTGGCTGTTTATTTCAAAGTCGACCCCCCCCGACACGGAATTTTTTAGTGGTCTGCGGTTACTTTTAGTTTTCCTAGTTGAAGTAAAGTTGAAGTTTGATGTTTTATTTAGTTTATTAGTTTAATTTTCGTTTAACCTAGTTTAACTTCTAATTGGATTTAATTTTTTCAGCGGCATACGGTTCCTTTTCGGCTTATCATACTAAAATAAATAAATAAAAAATATATATAAATAAAATATAAACTAACTTAGTCAAATCAGCCGGTAAGCTTAATCATAAATTTAACCTGACCGGACAATAGTTATCTTTGACACAATCAATGTTGGTCACCAATCATAGATACACCTAGCCCCCGGCCGTAATAGTGTGCTTATATGCAGAGACTATATCAGGGCAAAGAATCAATAAAAAATAGGCCATAAAAGTGTAGAAAATAAAAGAAATAATTTTTTTAATAATCTAGTGTCTGGCGAATGAATTTCGTGCATGGTGTTTTGTTATAAACTCGACGATGGGAGAAATGTGCGATTCGCGAAATTCTAGCGCGAGAATAGCTATCTTTCTTACACCGATGCCGAAGAAACAGGATCCTGCCTAAGTCTGTAAGAGTGAAACCAGAAATTAAATATGCTCAAGGCTACCAAGTTGCCAACCGTTATGGCCAACAAATGCTCGGGGTGTACATATCTGATGCCCACGACAGGCTCCGAAAATTCATAGAACGCAAAGAAGAATATACCATAAGTTGCCAGGATCAACTTCCTTTAAATGTGTTTAAAACCCTCCAAGAGACAATTACGCATGTCTCAACACTAAAGAAGAGGATTGATTGAGACAAAAAATGGCTGTTCCTTTCAGAAAAAGGTTGAAATATTTCTGCGTTTCCGAAGAAGGTTATGAATTTATCCTAAAAAGCGCTAGTGACATCAGAGGAGAAAGCCTTGGGCGAAGTGATGAGATATAACCCATCTGACTGCAATTACCTGAACTTCCTGGTTAATTTCAAATCCATTTTATCTTCATCCAACCTGACAGAAGCCGAACTACTGACAATTCAAAACAGCACAATCTAAACATTGAAGAACCGTAAGCCCTTCTCAACGTTAACTTGCGACGAAAAGGCGGCATTGAAAGCACTGAAAAAATATGAAAGCACCATCATTTTACCAGCCGACAAAGTGGGTTCTACCGCTATTCTGAACACGACTGACTACACTGCGAAGATAAATTCAATGTTGACATACGAGTTGACCTACACACCTTTAACTGCTGACCTTACAAAGTCACAGAACTCCAACATCGAAGCAGTATTAAAACATCTCACAGGAAGAAAATTAATTACTCGAGTTGTAGCAAAATCCTTGAAACAAAACGAACCAACGAGTGCCAAAGTATATGGACTAAGAAAGGTTAAAAAAATGGCATCTCACTGCAACCGATATTCTGCTTGATCGACGCACCAAATAACAAAATTTGGAAGTTGTTATTT